>JAQPZY010001647.1:3947500-4547500 GCA_029931535.1 Margaritifera margaritifera | reverse complement strand
AATTCAATACACATATTACGTGAGTCCAAAATTTGTGACTTTGATCTCCGACTCTTGGGCTCATGAAACTTTACAACCTTAATACCTTTTCTTGTTATCCTTTTTAGTTTCTGATTTACTGGTTTTTGCACAAATCATCACTTAGTCGGACAAAAATCTGGAAGATCCTGATCTAAAAAACTTTCATTAATCATATATTATAATTAAAATTTTCTTTAAAAAATCATGTAAAAATATTATGATTTTTTGTGAAATGACAATTAATAAACTAGAAATATGTTCACAGAACATGAATGCTCAACGACAGTGCCTCAAAAACTGACCCAAACACCAAATTCAACCAAGATGGGATGGATGGACCTACTTTTAACAATAGTAACAACATATGCACCTACCACATTTATAGAGGGATATACATATTAGGGTTTAAAAAATGAAGTAAATTATGGTAAACATAGATAATATCATCTTAGCCTTTATTATCTATTGCACAAACAAAATCAATTTGCAACAAAACTGCATTTAAATCACTATTAATGCTGTCTACCTAAAAGAATTGGTGCAGGAAAATTATTTTTGCATGTGCATTTGAAGCGCTGTATGTTGCAATCTCATTATGATGTAAAACCATCAGGCAGACTCCTCTAACAGTTTTCGTCAAATAAATCAAAAGGGAATTTTTAAAACAAGTTTCATCCTACAGTTAGTACCTATTTCAAATGAAATTTATGAAGCTTGTTAAATTAATTCTATCTTGTGCTCACCAATGCTAGCTAAAAGGAGAAAATATTCAACTTATTTTCTAAATATAATTTAAAAGTATAAATGAAAGGTACAATATTGTAACTACAAAATAATATTTTATTCACTAAAAAATACTTTAAATTCCCAAATCTTCTACACATACATTATGTAACCAGTCGTTATACTTGTAAATGTGACTAATACTAGGAATGGATGCTAATTTCTGCAATTGTTCTCTACAGCAATGTAGGAGAAAACAAAAAAGCAAACCAACCTGTGTGTTGAAATGCAGTTTTTTGAGGGGGGTAAAACTAAATTTAATCATGCAATACTTACCCATCACTATTACGCAGGTTATTACTTTTTCATGTCTAAAAATCTTGTCTGTTCAATGTGAATACATCCTCCCACTGAGTGGAGAATTGTCAATAAGACATGGTGCACTCGTGCATCTCTCTTTTGAAGCATTTAGATAGAAATGCAGTGCCTTATCTGGGCATAAAAGCCTATCTTGATCATCTCGAGAACATATTCGACTGAGACTGGGAATCTCTATAGGTGGAGCTACCAAGGGTAAAAATCCCGGCTGACAAAGGAGGGAAACGGAATCGTAACTGCCAATAAACCGGAGAAAGCCAGTGTCAACAGACAATGCATGAATCTAACTGCGTCTTTTTGCAGACACCAAAAGAAGTAAAAATACAGTCTTGAGTGTAAGGTTCTGAAAGGAAGCCCCACTCAATGGTTCATAGGGGGTCTTGGTTAAGGACCATAAGACACAGGATAGATTCCATCTGGGCATAAGGGAGCGGGAGACAGGTCTCTGCAACTCAAAATACTTAATGAGATCAGCAAGGTGTGAATCTAAACCAATTGCAGAGACCTGAGAGAATTTAAGTGTGTTGAAAATGGCAGCTCTATAGCACTTGATAGTTGATACTGAACATCTTGAAAAGGAACTAAAGTATATCAGCTAGGATCAATGTGTTTTCTATTGCACCAATCACAGAAGATTCTCCACCTGGCATCATAGACCTTAGATGTTGAAGCTCTCCTGGCCTGAATGATGCAACTGGCCACCCGACCCGAAAACTTGTTCTTGTGGATAGATCGTCTAAGATGAGCCAAGCGTGAAGGCGGAGAATGTGTGAGTTGTTGTGTAGGAGGGAACCCCTGTGTTGCGACAGAAGATCCCTCCTGTGAGATAGAGACCTGGGTTGATCTATCAACAGGTCTAGAAGATCGCTGAACCACGATCATTGGGGTCATAATGGGGCTATGAGAATCATATGAGCAGTGGAATTCTGACTTTTTGCAGAACTTGAGGCATCAGTCAGAACGGTGGGAAAGCATATGCAAACAGACAATCCCACTGGAAGCTGAATGCATCTACTGACCAAGCCCTCTGGTCTGGGACTGGAGAGACGTAAAAGGAAGTCTGTTGTAGAGCCTGGTCGTAAACAAGTCCGCCCAAGGCTTTCCCCATAATGAGAAAAGTGACTCTGTTATGGAGCAGTGAAGAGTTCATTCTGTGAGGACTGTTTTGCCTGATCTGGACAGTCTGTCCGCTAAAATGTTCTTCTTCCCTGGAATGTGGCGAACTCGGAGGGTAATGCTCTCTGAGGCGGCCCAGCAGAGGATGTTCCAGACCTCCACGCAAAGAGAAGGGGCATATGTGACTCCCTGACATCAGAAATTTGCTACGACAAACGTATTGTCAGAGGGGACCATTACACAGTGACCCCTTACTCTGTCGATGCATCCTTGCAATGCTAGAAATACAGCTTTCATGTCTAGGTTGTTTATGCAGAGGGACGATTTGTCCCGAGTCCAATGACCCTGGAGAATTACACCCTCTGGCTCTAGGTGAGTGCCCCAACTGGAATCTGATACATCGGTGAACAGATAGGAGTGGGGGTTGGGTGCATGCATGGGGATCCCAATCAGGAATCTGTCCGGATTCATTCATCAGTGCAAATGGTGATGAAAGTTTGGTCCTAGAGAAATTGGAGCTAACAGAGAATCCCATTGTGGTTTCCACCTTGCAAAAGGAAATACTGTAGAGGGCGCATATAGAGATATCCTAAAGGAACCAGATCCACAGCAGCATTCAAGGTTCCCAATAGGGATAGGTAATGGCAAGCAGACAACGATGTTTTTACTTGTAGTGCCTCTAAAAGTGCCAGGATTTGATCTATGTGATCCAGTGGAACCCGAACTAAGTTCTGCTTCATGAGGAAGTTCATCCCCACATAAACAAAGTGCTGAGATGGAATGAGTTCTGACTTCTCTAGGCTGGGTAAAAGACCCAACCAAGTTACTGTGGACCAACATCAGATCCTGATGGAGGGAATGAACCTGAACAATATGGATCAGCCAGTCATCGAAATACTGGAGAATCGGGGTTCCCAGTAATTGGAGATAGGATGCTACTCCTCCCATAACTCAGATGAAGACTCAGGGTGCAGAAGCAATTCTGAATGGCAGAACCCGGAATTGAAAGACTTCCTGGTCCAAGCAAAACCGGAGGTATTTCCAATGTGGAGGAAAAATCGGGATGTGCAAATAGGCATCCTGAAGGTCAACTCTTTTCTTGGTGACCAGGAAGATTCGGGAGTAGAATGATCGTTCAGGACCCTCTCAACTGCTCCTTTCTGTAAAAGGGTGTGCACCTCTTCCACTAATTTCACCAGATTGGCCTGGTGAAAGAACATGGGGGTCACTGATAGAGGAGGTTGTTCCTGAGCCTGAAGTCGGTAACCCTTGCTCACAATAGAAAGGACCCACCCATCATCCTTGCTGCTTGACCAAGCCTCTGAAAAGAGGCCTTGACAAGCACCTATGGGGATGTTTGGGAGAGGAATGCATGTCAGGAGAGGGTGTGAGTCCCTAGGGCCGCCCCCCACCTCCTTTGGAAAGGAAGGTGGGTTGGAGAACTTCATCCTATAAAGGCTCTTCGGCAATTTCCACGCTGAGGACCTGACTGATGAGGAGGGCGTCTCATTTGAGGTTGTGTACTGGACTGGGGCTGCATCTCTTTGAAGAATTTAGCAGGTGGCCCCTGGGGGCGATTCACATTAGTACACTTCCTAGCCGATTGTGATGGGTCAAAAGCAGTTGTGAAGGATCTATGTTGATAATCTTCAAATCTTGTGAAGCCACGGTGGGGATGAGTCCTCCAAAGAAGCTCTCAACTTCCAACGGAGCAGACCATAGGTCTTTACTATGGTTAAGTAAGACCTTCGAGGAGTCCAGTACAACGTCAATGCGGATGTGTAGAAGTTCCACTGCTATAGCCATTGCGACAAAGTGAATGCTGGGATGTCTTGGTCACAGCTTCCAGCACACATTGTAATTCGGCTAGGTTCAGAGCGGCCTCCTAAAGCATACTAAACAGAGTAGGCGAGAAGAGGTCAGCATGGGAAGCTATGGTGACCAGCCGGACTTTCTGCTCAATGGCTTCAGTTGTTTTAATGAGAAGGCGTGCCCAGGCTCCAGTTGTAATACCCACTTGAGACACATCTGCATCCAAATGGGGAGGCTTAATAGGCCACTTTGGGGAATGTACCTGGTAACTAGAGGCAGAGACCATAGGTCTCAAAGTAGAGGGAAAGACAGACCACCCTCTACACCTTATAGCTCAGTCTTGGCCTGTGGAGAACCTCTGTGATATTTCCTCAATCATTGAGGAATGTGGAAGAAGCAGGAGATCTGGTTGTGGTTGGGTCCCAGAGATCTTTTCCATAATGCAAAGGATCTTTTGGCTATGCGCCAGATGGTTTCGGGCACAAGTCCAGATCTCCTCCTCTTCATCCAATTGAGAGAAGCTGGTGGGCCTGATAGGAGGTGTCAAATGAGCTGTTTCTACCTCGAACTCATTGGAGTAAACGAGGATAGATAATGCGTCATTATCTAGAACACTCCAATCAGGAGAGTGGCTGGGCATCACTATGTCCTTTGGAGAAAGTGACATAGGTGCACTCGGTGCCATTTCCCAGACTTTTTTGTCATGGTGAGTAGGGGCCCTATGTGTTCTAGAAGTTCCAGATGAGAAGACGAGTCTTTCATGGATGATGCTATGCCTCCAGCTTTCCTGGTGGATGCCACCGGATGAGGAGGTGATGGCAGGACACGATCCGTGGCAAAGCATCTACTCTGGGTGCAGGGTCCAGCAGCCCAAGGAGGCATAAGGGACCAATTACCCTGAGATGGAGGGCCTCACATCCCATAAGGATTCATTGGGATAATAGGAAAGGGGGGAATACTGATCCGATTCCCTTCCCTAGTCTGGACCCACTAGGCAGATTCCCAATCCTGTACAAGGTATGATGGTAGGGTGGGGTAACCTTGATCGAACGTTATGGTGCATAATCTCTCTTTCTCTCTCTCTCTCTCTCTCTCTCTCGTATCTGCATGTAATAAACACATTTTATTACAAAGAAAGATGCATTTTTTTAAACAACAAGAGCCTGTAGTGTAATACAGCTTTCTTAAACATGTCATGTTCATGAATCCAATCGCAGCTTTACAATTTTTGAAAGTGACATGCATCATTTGGAAGATATGGTTACTAATGTTAACTCTCCATAACACGAATTTGCAACGCTTTATATGAAAGGCTACTAAAAATAATTGGACTAGGAATTCCAAAGGTCACCAAAACATGAGCTTTTATCGGTATCTGTCGGATCTCCATGTAGAACTGTGGAGATATATATATATACACACATGCACACACACACTGAGCATTATGATTACTTTTCTCCTTTACTTGCAAATTGTAATAGCAGTTATTCAAATAAAATATTTGCAATAAAAAAAATCTTTGAAATCTCTGCTTATTCTTATGATTTTGTAATATAAATAGTTTGTTTTATTTTTCGTTAGTTATGTAAAAGAATTGTAAAATGAATTACAACATCAGAATAAAACGAACTAATTATACAAAGTTACATAAGAAATGTTTTAAAGTATAGCAGAAATAAAACATTATGGTAATCAATTTGCTAAATATTGTTTCCACAGTGATGCACTGTTAACCTAAATGCTTGTGCAAATAAATGATATTTATAGCAAATGTTTAGAAAATACAGCTTCCATTCTACAGAGTGTTGGGCGACATCAGTACTGTAATGGCAAAATGTCACATGATACACATATGGTTGCGCCCATTAAAACCGTAATGGAACAGTCTATAGTTCCTAATCAATGAATTTGTCTGCAGCTCCATCACTCGGTGTGCATGTATTTTCTGAAGTGGCTACAGCCATTTCAGCAGGTGTTGACTGCTGCTCACATATTGGCCATCATAAACCTTTGTTTATAGAGTTGACAATAACCGACTGCCAAGCCGTGGGTCGACACAGATCAGGGTAAAAGTATAGCACATACTGTTTGAGGCAGATAAATCAGCCCCCAAACCTATACTGATACTGAATAACGGTTTGGGGGATGATCACACCTATTATTTAAAATATGCAATGTCCTGCAAACACTTTTGACCACACACATCGGTGTGCATTTTAGACACTTACTGTTATTTCTTGCTGCTCTCGAGTTATGGTCAGCTGAAGTGTCCTTTCGGCAATATGTACAGAACATTTCCAGATTAAATCCTATGTTTGACAAGTTGTAAATGCATGTGGAATAACACAACCCTACCTACTGCGGACATTTCAAATTCAGTGGCTATGTTATGCGACAACTTGGAATAGGCACTTGCCTTGGAATGCTAAGTTGCTGCGCTCTTTCTCGAGAAATTGCAAGACCACGTGAAGTGATATAAATACCGTATCCCATGGGTTAGTTTGTGAATATGTTGATGACAGAGAAAGTTAAGAATGAGAATTGGTTTTTTTACATTTTGCAGCAACAAATATATTGACAATTAAACCACAACTAAAATCTGTTTCTTGGAAATATTATGTGAAGAGTGATGGAAAACATGAAGAGGTTTGAATTTTATGTCCAATTTGCAGGTGAAGCTGCAGAAATGAAAGCACATGGTAATATGATTTTTGTGTTCTTTTTTCATTAGTTTTACATCAATTTAAAAAATAATTTGTGGAATTGGATCTTGAAAAAATATAAGATGTAGAATTTATATTTTTATACACGACAATTGTCATGAAATTGATATAATCATTGCTAAAAGCATATGCAATATATTAAATGAATAATTTAATGTAATGAAAAATAGCACCAATAAATTGGTAAAATCAGTTATTAAGATAATGCATGCTATTCCTACCCTATATGAACATGATATGAATGTTGATATTTGCATCTAGAAACCCTATCAATGCCTTGTTAAGTAAGATAATAATGATCAAAACTTTTGAAACTTTTCTATTAGTTAAATTTTGAAATAATTTGTTTCAAATTCATTTAGATTTTAACAAATAAATAGTAAGAATGTTTTGAGTTTTATTTGGATTACTAATAGAAACATGTTCGTATCTATGGGGGATAATATGGGATAGAGAGTGCCCTATGGTGATCTAAGGGAATTAACATTAAATATGACCCTATGGGAATTTTTCAGAATTTAACATTAAGTATCACCCTATAGGGCTAAATGGGTATTTAACAATAAGTATGGCCCTACGGGAATCTAACATTAAATATGACCCTATGGCCTATGCGATCTATGGAAGATGTAACATTAAAAGTGTCTATAGGAAAATAAATAACATGATCTGATGGACCTTATTTGGATTTAACATGGCAGAACTCCATGAGTCAACATCTACCTTGACTGACCAAGACTTATTCTAACTCTGCAACACCTACACCTACAAACTACAAACAGATGTGTAGGAGGGTGGGGGGAGGTAAAGTAGGAGGTACAATCATGAAGAGTATCACTTACTGACCATGCACACCCACCTTCACTATGCAAAACTTGCTCTTTATAAACCAAACAGAGGAGGGAAGGAATGGATAGGTAATGCTCACTCAAACATTTGTGGACTATCCAACATATCATGTCACAACAATACCATCACACATAAGTAGTATACGACCTTTATTTGCTGAGCCACTATGACAGATTAAGAAACAGACTTGTTTAATTTTTCACAAACCAATACCCTCCTCCCTCCCTAGATGAAAGAGGATAAATTAATAACAATCATAAACTCAAGATTACTGCCAAATCTTTTTTCAAACATAACACCTTACCATGTATTAACTGAATCAATACGACATATGCACAAACCGCCTTATTTCCATTTGCAAAAATTAGCACCGTCCAGAGCTTTACAAATCCACTTGTCTGATGCTTAGGACAAGCTAAAATGTGGCACGGGCATGTTCAATTTTGCAAAGAACTTGCCCATGGGCAAGTTTAAAACTTTAATAGAGGCAGAGTGAGCAAAACAGAGAGGTCGTGTTCAGTTCATAATGCTTTATGTTCTGCAAGTTTTATACTCTGCGATCCCAACACAGTTATACATATCAGCATCTTTATTTAGCGTTTATATGTACCATATTCTTTTTTTACATAACTACCCCCAGTTTCTTTCAACTTTCGATCCTTTATTTCACACCCTATACTGTCAAAGTCTGTATTTTCCATTTTGAAGTCAATGTCAAGGTCAGTCTCGCATTATCTCGCCCAGAGAATGTTAATTGTTTTAAACCTATTTTATTGTCATTTTATTAAACAATATGGGATTGGACACGAGTTGTCTAACTCATCTAGGTCATTTTCCAAAACATACAAAAATGACCCAAAGATGACATTAATTTTACAAACATTCAAGTACATCCGAAAAAGAGTAAAAAAATTTGTATATTAATGGCCACAAAACATTTAAAAGGAAAAGAGAATAAACATACAGGTATGTAGTTAATTAAATAAGCAGTTAATGAGAGAGAGAGAGAGAGAGAGAGAGAGAGAGAGAGAGAGAGAGAGAGAGAGAGCGAATAGACTTTACATTGTTTACAGTCACTTGTGTATGTTTCGTTTATTTACAAATCTGTTGCCTAAAACGTCCAGTTTCGTGGATATATTTCTGAACATTTAGGAGTATGATGGAATTTGTTTCTTTTCTTAGTTCGATGTCACCTTTCAGTACTAAATCCAAAATTACACAATGGTAGCATGGACGTCCAAAAAAGCAAACAAACCTGAAGTCTGTTAGAGATAGGTGTGATGCTTTGGGACTAGCATAGATGATAATGAGATGCCTCCTATCTCATTTGTGAAAGATGGTAGCTTAACTATTTAGGTCCTCGAGCTTTTATAATCAATAATTTCTTCCTTTTCTTTCCTTGTGCAAGTGTTTCCCAACCAGTTTCTGCATAAAGTGACTCTCTAGAGCAGGGGTGTCAAACATATGGCCCGTGGGCCGGATACAGCCTGCCAGACTCTTTATTTATTATTATTATTTATATCAAATCTGGCCCACCATAGCAAATGAGTTTGAAACCCTGCTCTAGAGCAATAAATGGGTGCAGCTTCCAATTTAATATTTTCTCTAATCTGTCTGAATCTTCAATAGAGCAATTATTCCAGACTTCAGAAAATTATTCTAAAATTGGTCATACGAGTAGCATATATAGTTTGGCCAAAGCTGTTCTGCGAAAAGAGTGTTTAGTCATGCACAACATAGATATTTCGATGCTTTCTGAATAATCATACAAATATGATGTCCATTTAGCATCACTGGATAATGTTAGTCCTAAGTGTCTATGACTTTGAACAGGAAGCAAATGCATATTATCAAAAGAAATTCAGATAGGAAAAGTCAGTCTGCCGGTTTGCAATTAATAAAATGTGTGTTTTCGAAGTATTAAAAGTAACAAGCGTGATGTTTGCCCATGGATTAAGTTTTTCAAGATCATTGTTTTTAATCCTTTGTACTTGTAAAGGGTTTGCAGAAGAAGTCACAAAAGAAGTATCATCTGCAAATAGCGTTGCAAGCGTGTTCAAGTTGTCTGCTATATCGTCGACATAAAAAAAGGTTATAGTAAAGGCCCCATCACGGAATGTTGGGGAACCCCAGCAGTTACTTGATATTTCGTTGATACCGAAGTTTGATAGAAAACTCTGTGGTAGCATTTTGATACGTAGCTTTCGAGCCGCAATAGAAATTTACTGGCAATTACATACTTTTGAAACTTATAAACTAACATTTAATCCATACTATATCAAAAGCTTTACTGACATCAAGTAACGTTAAACGTTTGATTTCATTGGAATCAATAGAAGAACATATTTTGCGATAAAGTTTAATTAGTTGATAAGTTGCTGAATGGCCTGGAAGAAATCCAGATTGATACTTACACATCAAATCATATTCATGCCAAAAATGATATACATGTCTGAATATAATTTTTCAAAAACCTTGAACACACAGCTAATTAGAGAAATTGGTCTATAATTAGACGATAGTGTTTTGTCTCCTTTCTTATAAATCGGCATGACATGAGCTAGCTTTCACTATGCAGGGAACATAATGGCTTCAACTGATTTATTGATATTTACATGGGTACAGACATATTTTCAACTATGCTTTTTTAACAGTTTATGACTAATTTCATTGGGTCCAGAGGTTCTGCTTAGGTCAAGACTAGTTATTATATTTATAATTTCTTGTTTGTGTATAATGATGTCAGCAATAACAGTTTGATTTCTAACTTCAAATTTCGGTAACTGTTTTGCATTACTAATTATTTCTTTGACAGTTATGTTTTGAAATATGGCTTCATTGGGCAATAGCAACAGTCCATTTAGACCTTTAATACATTCCAAATATTTTTTTTTTAAATGCCGAAATTGCTCAAAATTACATGCATGAATCATGCAATAACTCGGAATGGGCTTCATAACTGTGAAATATAGCTCCATGTGTCAATAAGAACTGTCCATATATGCCTTTCTTACCTTCATATTATCATTTTTAGGCCAAAATAATTAAAAGTAACTAATCAGTTTCAGAAATAAAAAATAAAAAAAGAAACAAAGAAACTTGCACACACACAATTTCCTGAAAATATTCCTTCTAGGCCTACATTTCCAAAAGTAGCATACAGACACCATGCAGCAATTTAAAGCACGCGGAGGATGTTGACATTGTGTAACAGGCCAGAATTTTCCTTTGAAAAGGACAAACTATTGCCCTAGACTCACCCCCAAAATAGGAAATAATATATATATTTTCATGCATCTAATTTTAGAAATTTATATCATGCAAGGCATACATTATTCCTGTACATCGATGAAAACCTCTAAAGATGTTTTCTGATAAAGTTTGACTTAAAAATACGCTGAAAACTTCAACGTGCAATTTTTTAAAAAAAGACTGCAATAATTTTGAATTCCAATTTGTTGAGTGCAATTTATCAAGAAAAGGCTTATTCCAAGTTTTCGCCCAACATATCCACTAAATTTGAAATGTCCACAGTAGGTAGGGTTGTTATTCCATGTGCATTTACAACTTGTCAAACATAGATTTAATCCAGAAATATTCTGTACATATTGCAGAAAAAACTCTTCAGCCGATCAAGAGCAGTGAGAAATACCCGTAAGTGTCTAAAATGCACACCAATGTGTGCGGTCAAAAGTGTCTGCACATTTTAAAGAACAGGTGCAATCAGCCCCCAAACCATTAATCAATATCAGGCTGATTTATTGGCCTAGTACTGTTTTAGAATGGATTTTCTTAGTGGTTCCAACTCTTGTTTCCCATTTGTAGCTGTGGTCTAGGCATAGCATTTCACGTCTGAACAACTTGGGAAAAAGTTTGAAGTTTTTTGGCAAAGTTTCCCGGACCGCTGGAATTGCAATGAATCTCTTGCATTATTTCTAAAGGAATATGTAACTGGATGGGAATGCCATCATTGCGGGAATCGGCCATTGTCAACTGATGTTGTTCACTATTCTCACTCTCAGGTGGAATTGTTTCTTGGTCAAAGTCGATGATGACATTCTATTCCAATGAGCCTGCCAACAATTTGTCCATTATACTCCCATTTTCCATCTCAATGCTGACCACCCTCTTGTGAATAGCTTCCAATCTTCTGCTCAGAAAATTCGTTGATCATCCATTGTCTTGTTAAGTTTTTCGAAAGCTACCTCAAACATCCGTGCAAAAGAAGCAAGTTTAGTCATGCATCAAGGCCATTACACTTGTTTCTAAATCTATGTTAAAAAATAGGTTTCTGATTGGGAAAATAAAATAATTTTAATTAGTTTTTCATATAATGCTAGAGACCAGTTTTACACGATAATATGAGAACTTAACATCAAATGCGTTTCTCAGTCCAAATTTGTTTTCACAAAGAAACATTTTTTGTTGTAAATTGTGTGGTTTTGTGATATTTTCATTCAACAGGTAGTGTACACTTGGAAACATTGAAGCGCGACATTGATCAGTAGCTGCTACATGCAGACACTGTCCTGATTGTTGTTGACTCAAGGTTGGAAGCTACAGTAACAGACATAGCAGCTGACTTGAAAGTAAGAATGTCATTCCTCAACTAGTGCCTGGTGATGCATGTAGATTTGTGAAAAAAGTAAGGACAGATGTAACTTTATTTTCACTGAAATCATTTCGTTCATGATATGAATGGCCACCGATAGAGCACAACATTCAATACAGTGTACATAATTCTGTGCATTTAAAAAATTGTCGTATTCTCTAATGTTATTTTCAAAGTTTATGAGCAAAAGTGCAGAATAACCTTTTGGTGCATAGCTAGAGTATCTTTTTTATTTTAATATACTATACCACGTTATTCTTGTCATAATGTTCCAGTGTTCTTGACTGAACATGTCTGATATAAATAGTATGGCTTTCATTTGTAATCTCTTTTCGAGTTTTATATGTATTACTGCTTTCAATAATTTTTTCAAAGTCGGTTGTGGAAATAGTATGGAAATAGATGGGAAACTATGACAAATTAATAACCAGTAGACAAATCCCTTATATTAAATATCATTTATTGAGGAAGAACATTGAAGTTGCCGCTTGATGAGAACAGTATGTAATTTCAGCTTCTGTATATGCTAACAGGTACATATATATGCATTCAATCAACAGGTACATATACATGCATTCAATCAACAGGTACATATACATGCATTTAATCAACAGGTACATATACATGCATTCAATCAACAGGGATGTACGTTGTAGCTAAGCAGATTTTTCTGATGTACGTTGTCATGAACAGGGGTAGGAAGATATCCAAGAAATATAAAACCTCATATTTTTTCTACATTACGCACATTCGTCTGTATGTATCCTTAGCCAGGCTACTGATAAATACCACAAGAAATGTTACCACTGTGCAGATAAAGGTATGAAATTGACACCTGCCATGTTCGGGTTTATGGTGTTGGAGTTTCTCCCATCTGTCTGTTTAGTGTGTCAACTCGCGGAGCGAATTTAACAGAATCAGCAAGGGGTGCCATAAAACCAACTACGTCTGCAATAAAATCCGTTACGGACTTCCACTAGATTGAGTGGATTTTTTCTAGACTGGGGGCAAAATCCACCAGACTGAATGAACTTCCACTACTCATAGTGGGCACTTAATCCTGTGCCCCTCTGTTCACGTCCACCACATTGAGTGGGCAATTGCAAAAACTTGATGCATGTACTGTACCCTAACCCCTTAGGGTGGGATACAACGTGGTAACCCAAGAAGACCTTTCCAGAACTAATTACTGAAAGAGGGCAGGGGCTACCGGCATAAATACAGAAGACAAGACGGATGACTGTAACACTAGATGAAATAAAGCCGAAAGGAGTACCAAATGTGGTTTAAACTCACAACAGGCAATTTTTCTCTGGTCATGTTATGAATGACACAATCATTAATATGGTGTCTTTGAAAAAGATGACTGTTTCTGTGCAGGCGCTGAGAGGTGCACCAGTGCATCTAGTTTTATTGACAATTCTCCACTCTGTGGAGGATGTATTCACATCGAATGGACGAGATTTTTCGACATGCAAAAGTAATAAGCTGCATAATAGTGATGGGTAACATATTGCTGTTATTAAACTACAAACCAACCTGCGTGTTGAACTTCTTGTTTTTGATTCATCTCTGTGGAAAGTTTTGTCTCCTCCTTTTCCAGAATGTCTTTCAAATACTCCTGTTTGGACTGGACCAGACAATGCTTAAACTTGATATAGGTATCCTGATCTCTTTGCTGAAGCCTTAGTATTAGCTCCCTTATCTTGTCCGATGTTAATCTCTGCTCCTACGGAATTAAAGAAAAACTTAATTCTGGTCTTAAACTTAATCCAATGAAATTTAATTCTGACATCAAATTTACCAATCAACAAACTTAATCCAATGAAATTTAATTCTGACATCAAATTTACCAATCAACGAACTTAATCCAATGAAATTTAATTCTGACATCAAATTTACCAATCAACGAACTTAATCCAATGAAATTTAATTCTGACATCAAATTTACCAATCAACAAACTTAATCCAATGAAATTTAATTCTGACATCAAATTTACCAATCAACGAACTTAATCCAATGAAATTTAATTCTGACATCAAATTTACCAATCAACGAACTTAATCCAATGAAATTTAATTCGGACATCACATTTACCAATCAATGAACTTAATCCAATGAAATTTAATTCTGACATCAAATTTACCAATCAACGAATTTAATCCAATGAAATTTAATTCTGACATCAAATTTACCAATCAACGAACTTAATCCAATGAAATTTAATTCCGACATCAAATTTACCAATCAACGAACTTAATCCAATGAAATTTAATTCTGACATCAAATTTACCAATCAACGAACTTAATCCAATGAAATTTAATTCTGACATCAAATTTACCAATCAACAAACTTAATCCAATGAAATTTTTAATTCTGACATCAAATTTACCAATCAACAAACTTAATCCAATGAAATTTAATTCTGACATCAAATTTACCAATCAACAAACTTAAGCTGAACAGATATGCTTGTGAATTGTGGGACAGATTCAGATTTTACCAACAAAAGTTCAGTCTAAAACCCAACAATCTGACTGGCTGAAATTTAAGTCTGACTTAAAATATATCAATCAAATGTCCTATGCCCAGACTTGGCGAAATTAGGACCATAAGGTTGACACAAGCCCAAAATCATAAAGGAAAAGTTGACCTTTGTCCTGGAAAGTTATATAAATTAGGACCATAAGGTCTAGACAAGCCCAAAATCATAAAGGAAATGTTGACCTTTTTCCTGGAAAGTTATATAAATTAGGACCATAAGGTCTACACAAGCCCAAAATCATAAAGGAAATTTTCACCTTTGTCCTGGAAAGTTATATAAATTTTACAGTTAGATAATACCTGCTATACCCTATTAAGACTATGATGCCTGCAAAAGTGGCTAAAATTGGCCAGTGGCCATGGTATAGTTTGACAGTGAATATAAGAAGCATGGACAATGTGCTGCTGCCAGGTGGAATAAATCTGAAAATTTTCTACTTGCTTTGAATGATACTTTTTCCCCAATTAAATTAAGTTATTTGTAAATTCTTTGTTCATATTTTGTACAAATATTCTGGACAACTGAAATTTCTTTTTCCTTGCCAAATGTAAATCTTTTCACCATCTCAGGCTGATGGATGATGATTTTTAACAATCTTGTAGATGCTACAAATGTTCTGATTGACGAGAAACTGTCCCTTTATTTGAAAAAGAAACCACAGTGGGGCTGAGATAGCTGATCTGGCTTACATCGACCAAATAGCATAGCTTGAGAGTATTTAGCCAAAAACCATTCAATGAATACTTTCTGCCAAAAACCATTTGAATGAAACAAATTAAAATTGAAAGGCCTTGGTACCAGAATGCTATTAGATTTGGTTGAATTCTACTGTGCAGTTTTTGAGAAGCTGCTTCAAGGTTTCCTGTCTTTTGTAACAGAGGCTGTATTTGATAGCAGATTGACATCATCTGAAATTTGACAGAATTCGATCCCAGAATGCTCTCTGTAAAACCGGGTGCAACGTGGTTGAACTCTTTTTGTTAAGAAGCCAAACATAGAAAATGTGAATTGATAATGGATGCAGGATGGACAGCACACGATGAGTAAAGGGCCATACCAGAAGCTAACTTAGCCCTATGGCTGTAACAAATCAGCTGTATACAAGTATCACTTTAAACCATCATAAAATCCTATGAATGATCATCTATATATTTTCATCCTTCAATTCAGCATCCTTACTGAGATGTCACGCAGTGTGATATCATCAAAAAGTTCCTGCTGGTAAATATAAATGAAGACAGCCTTAAAATCAAGATCCCGCACCATTGTTGGCAGACATCGACTCAGAACAATCCGATGGAGCTTCACTGAAAAAGACGGAACAAAATTTCAGTGGAATGATATGTTGCACATGTCTTGCTGCTGCATGATCTAAAATAAACAAGAAGTCCAAGTGTACCTGAGATTACTGACCTGTTCACATGTCTAACAGCCAAATGTAACAGCTGTTGGCAGAGAAATCCGGGTCAGTAGGATGCTTACTATAGAAATTTCTTTCAATGCTGTTGATAGCATATGTTGTAAAAACAATTTCTTCCAATTTTTTTTAAATTTTTTAAAATATTTTCATCCATATTGAAAAGATTTTATGCTGGGATGTTTACTATCAAAAGTGGTCTAATTCTATTGAGTGGTTTCTTTTAGATAAAGTTGCTGAGGTGTTTTTGTATTTTTAATTACCTACAGCTGGTCAAATCAAGTTAAGTGGATCATTAGAAGTCATTTAGAAGTTTTTCTATTTTTAGTAATGGTGGCCATATTTTATAGCAAATTGGCATAATCTGTACAAAACTTGAAAGCCTTTCATGCCTGAATGATTATTTTTCTTCAAATCTGCTCAAATTCTGTTGAGTTACCTTTGAGAAGAAGACCTTTAAAGTGTTTATAATGTTCAGTAAGTGGCTATACTTTATGCTAGATCATCATCATTTTAAAAAATTTAAAAAGCCTTTACACCAGGATGATTTTTGTCAGTATTAGTTAAATTCTGTTAAGCAGTTTTTAAGAAGACATTTCAAAGTTTGTGTGTTTTAGTAATGGTCGCCATATGAGGTCAAATCAGCATCATTTCTATAAATCTGAAAGCACTTCATGTCAAGACTATTTGTGCCAAATTTGGTCGAATTATGTTGAGTGGTTGCCGAGATGAAGTCATTTAAAGGTTTTTCTATTTTTGGTAGTGACATATAGGTGGATCAGCATGTTTTGTACAAGCTTTAAAGCCCTTCATGTCAGGATGCTTTTCTGTCAAATTTGTACAAACATGAAGATACTTTCTGTCATATTTGTTCAAATTCTGTTGAGCAATTTTGAGAAAACATGTCAATATTTTGTAATTTTTAGTAACAGTGGCAATATTTGATGTCAGATCAACATCCTTTGTAAGTTCATACAAAGATGCTTTTTGTTAAATTTGGTCAAATTATTTTAAGCATTTCTCGAGAAGTCGTTTAAAGGTTTTCTATTTTTAGTAACAGCAGCCATTTTTTTTATCGTGGATTGGCATCATTCGTAAAAACTTGAAAGGCATTCTTGCCAGTATGATTCCAGCCAAGTTGGGTTGAAAGTGGTCCAATGGTTTATTAGAAGATGTTGAAAATAGCAATTGTTGCCGGATACATGACAGATGACACACAACAGATGCATGGCTATACCTTAAGCTTACTTGGACTTATGGCCAGGTGTGCTAAAAATAGTCACTAAAGCAATTAAAGTTGGTCTAGGTAATCTACTTTTACGAGAATGAATACAAAACCTTGTGATTTTGATGACTGTACATTTAGGAGTGTCATAAGTGGAGCTAAATGCAAACAAGAGGCCAAAGTGGGCCTGAGATTGCTAACCTGTCTGAAATCTGCATAATAGCCAACTGCAAGAAATCTGGGTCCATAGGATACTTCTATAGAAATCTTAATAGCCTCAATAACAGGATGCTTTCTGTCAAAGCTCCAAAAATTCTGTTTAAGTTTTCTGAGACAAAGTCATTTGGATGTTTTTCTATTTTTAGTAAGGTCAGCTATATTTGATGGTGGATCAGTATCATTTGTTAAATTTTAAAGGCCTTCAAGCTAGGATTCTTTTTGTCAAATTCTGTTTAACTGTATTTTGGGAAGCACTAATTTTAGGTTTTTCTATTTTTATTAACATCAGCAATATCTGATTTTGGATCGGCATCATTGGTACAAACTCAAAATTTCATTATTCCAGGATGCCTTGTCAAATGTGGTCACATTCTGTTACGTGGTTTTAGAGAAGTCATTTAAATGACTTTCTATCAGGGTTTCCATTAACGGAAATTCAGCTTTGCTGAGACTGGTATTCTTCACACTGGTGAAACAGCATACATACCATGCAAGACAACCTAGCCAATTTTAAGCAAGAAGTTCAACTGAACAATGCTGTGTTGGTCATGGTGAGAGTCTTATAAAATTACAGAGACTTGTGATGAGAAGATTCAACAGACCTTTGAAAGTTGTCCTGAAACTAACATATATATTTTCATAACAATTAATGATGTACATGACAAAATTATGGAAGGTCTGATTAAAAGGGAACTTTCTTAGGTATTTTGTTTATGGCCTTCAATTAGCCGATTTAGAAATGTGCAACACTTGAAGTCTTTATAAATTACATGATATTCCATCGATGTTTATCAACAAAGTGCTATTCTAAGTAGACCTTATTCATTGGAAAATGGTGCAGTTTAGAAATGCTATACACCTACATTTTTTTGGTTTGGTGTTCTGTTAAGAATAAGATTGTTTAAAATGTATCACTGCACTAATTGAACCAATCAGCTGTTTTTGCATTTTACTGAAGTCCCTAAGAAAATCAATAATATTTTGATTTTTCCTGGAGATTTTCTAACCAGGGTATCATGTTGCTTGCACTAAATAGAAAGCAACATTAAAATCAACACAGAAAATAAAATGTTTATTGCATTCATCCTCTTTGCTTTTGTGAAGGATGATGAAGTAAACAGGTGTGATTCTGCCAATTTCAGAAAAGTCACTTGCACTAAAATTTTCAGTCATGTCATTCAAATGCAACTATTTGTAGAAAATGCAACATAACCTATGCTGATGTTTTTATATGTCGTGTCCAGGTTAGTGACTAATATAAGATAGTTTTTACTGACTAACATAAGTAAAATAATCTTGAAGCGTCTGAGCTTATAACTAATGCAATGGATTGTATCAACAATTTAGAAAAATGTGAGAACTATATAAGGAACGTAAAGAAAGCAATGCCTTGAATATATATGGTAAATATACTATATATATAAATAAGCATCCTTGGTGCAGTGATAGCTAATTATACACCCACTACACATTAATTTGTCACATCGTTGGATAACTTTGAAAAACAAAACCTGTTTGCATAACTGGCAATGTAATGTGTTTTCTTCACCTTGCTATATTACAAATAGGATACAAGCGGGCAGTTCTGTTCTAATTTAATGGTAAAAAAAAATTTTATGCACTGGCACAATAACTGGAATAATAATGTCTTAACAAAAATTATGAGATCATACATTTATTGACCAATTTCTTTGGAAAAAGAGTTTGATTTGCCCATTCAAGATGACACAGAGAGCAATGAAAAGGCAGCAATTAAGGCTATTAGTCTGGTTCATTGTGACACATATACTACATTTTTGACTCTGAAGGCATCGCATTCTAATATTCACCATCCTCAAAGTGTAAATATCTTATGACAATTGGAAATCAACATACACATAAGTTTGATTCCAAAATGTGTATGGCAGTGTTAGGGCCACTAATATCTATGTATGTTTTTATTTCCTGATATGGCTTAATGGCTCTCAAAACGTACCGTATATACTCCAAATGCAAATAACATAGACCCTGATCTGCCGTCGCATAATGCTCTGTTTGTTCTACTGATTAGTCTTTACAAAACTGCATAGACCCAGATCTGCCAGCGCATTATGCGACGGCAGATCTGGGTCTATGCAGTTTGCATTGCATTATACGCGAGTATAAATGGTATTATATTTCAACTTAAGTGCACAAAGTGGCATCTTACTTCCAAAGCAACAACTAAACAACTTTGGCGGAAATTTTGGCCAAAAATGGTGACATTTTATCAGCTTTGATATGACTGAGCCTAACCTGAGAAACTGTCCTTTCCTTCTTTCAATGATAGAGTTGAACAAAATTTTCCTTTTCTCACTGGTTCAGTTCACTTCAGAGCCCTTATCAGGTCCTGTCGACACCCCTGAGGCAAAGTGTCCAACAAAAGAGAGGTTTTACAACAAAGAACTGATTGTCCATGAGCAGGAGTCTATTCTTTGCTATGAAAGCACTGGAGCCATCACAAGTGAAACCGAACCATCACAAGAAAACTGCAGATAGTTCAGACTGACCAACAAGGTCTGTATTTCACTGACTGCTATAACTAGAATGACTTGGAAGTAGGATTGATATTTGAGGTGAGTCAATGAAGCTCCAGACTGTAGTTCAAAAGATGCTTTATTCAGCCATGTGAGAACCCATGGTAGATTCCATTTCAGACACAGAGCCAAAGCCATCAGTTGAGAAAACTCAAAGTTCACCAGAAGGCCAGCAAGACCTTTGCTTTAGCCTATACCCTCCCTAGTTTCATGGTGACAACATGGGTCTGAGATCAACAGTAGCCTTTTAAAGTGATGGGCACTAAGTTCATCTCTTCAAAGAGCCAAAGGAGAAGGTTAGCTATGTATGGTATCAAGGCATTAATGGAGTGATGTGTTCCGCTTGAACCACATTGAGAAAATTCTCCACATACCTTTGCATATTTCAAAGTTGTCTTTATTGCCTGAGGAATTCTATCCACCGCTTGTTCTGAGAATTGCTTTCCTCTGAGGGCTTGCTTGATACAAGTCAGGCAAGCAGATTCAACACTTCCAGGTTCAAGTGAAACACCTGCATTCATGGTTGCTTCAGCAGGTGAGGAAAGACCAAGATTTCCTGGGAATTTCTATTGCCAAGTTAATAGATCATTATTCACGATTTTTCCGGCTTACAATGTGCAAGACCAGTTGGCACTATGATTCTCTCACTTTCTGCAAGACTATGGGGAACAGAAGGGTTGGAGGGAAGGCGTATTCAACTAGACCATTCCAGTTTGTGGGAAAGAGTATCGGCTGCACAGGCTATTGGATCTGAGACTGGAGAGGCCAAGGTGTGTAGCTTTGTATTCCCCCAGGTCACAAACAGATCCATGAGTGGTCGACCCCAGCAGGCACTGATTTTTCTGACTTAATGCCATTGCAGACATCTGCCATGATTGAAATGCATTCATTATGGTCTTCATCTCCAGGAGGTTGATGTGTAATGGACAGCTCTGAAGGGGCCATACCCCACTAACTTTCCAAAACAAGGATTGAGGTGGACATCCCAACCTGCTGTACTGGTATCCATGTGGACTGTGATGCCAAGAAGCTGAGTCTGCAAGGGAATACCCATTGTGTGTCAGATAAAGTTCTTTCATTTGCTGAAAAGGGACCTCATCTATGCTGAAACTGGAATAGCTTGACCACTAGAACAAAATAATCATCTGAAGTGGTCTCAGAAACAGTTGGCACAAATGAGATCATCTACAACAATGAGGAGACCGACTAGGCAATGAAATTCTGGACCCAGATGCAATTCGTGAAAAAAAAACAGCAGACCCCATCAAGATAATAATCAAGCACATTCTTGAGGGAGACCAACATTGTACACATGCATTATGAACTCCATATCCAAGTGGAGAAAATGTTCGGATGGGACGAGATTGGGCTTGTCCTTGATATGGAATCCACGGCAAAGTGAAATAAGGGATTTTATGTTTTGGTCTAGAATGCAACTCTCCTGCTACCTTTGCAGAATGTCATCCAGGTAGTTGGAAGTCATGGAAAAAGAGATGACTGAATGGCAACATGATTCTGTCCATAACTCATGAAAACACAGGGACTGAAGTGCAGATCAGAAGAAAGTGCACTGCATTGGTATACCCTATCCCTGAATATGAAATCTCCTTCCTGAATGCCTTTAAGTATCCATCTCAGTGTCTCTGTTCTAAATGACAAGGTTAAGAGACCTTCAACCTATGACTGACTGAAGACTGCCATTAGCCTTTGGCATCAAGAACAGTCTGGAGTAAAATCCTGGTGAGTTTACATTTACAACAATCTCTACTGCCCTTTTGTGAGGAGATTGTGTACCTCTTGCTGCAGAATGTTGGCTCTGAATAGGTTTCTTGGGATGTCTGTAGTAAATGAAGCCTTTGACAATGGGGGAGGGGGACTGAATGCGATCTGGAGGCATTTCAAGATGATCTGCATAACCCAAGGATTGTTGGGGCAAAGTCTTATCATTTTGTGGCAAAGTGTTCAAGTCTTACACCAAACGGGATATGTGAAAAGGTCAGCAAGAGCATGGCATCATCTTTCTGGTTCTTGTCATCAGTGGCCCTTAGAAACTGTGTTCTTATCTGAGAAAAGGGCTTGTAGGACTGTTTCCCCATCTGGCATTAGAGATGCTGCCAGGATTTTATCTTAAGGGGGGGAGCTCCCCCCTTGTCACCAAAATAAGGGGGAGTAGAAAAAAAATGAGGGGGAGGAGGAAATGGACATAGTTCATTATTTACCTGACACGTAATTATCCGTCTCTTTCTTTCTTCGTGCCCTATTGAAATCAAAATCATCAAAAGATGTCTCCTCTAGTTGTTTAAGCATTAATCTGTTGATGTTTTTGAGCTTAATTTGTTCCTTATCTGTGTATGAATATTGTTCTGTGCTGAGAACCCTCTTTCACATATGCATAGCTAGCTAAGCCAGCTTGAACAAGTTGGAAAAATGTTCTTTATGGTTGTTATGTTCAATTTTCAGCAGCTCATAGGTATTGTCTCTTGGATATCTCTGCTCCAAAATAATATTTTTCACTAACAAAAGCTCCGCCAAAGTTTCACTTTCTTGATCAAAGTATTGCTGATTACTACATGTATGCCAGATTTTTGATCTGTTCCACAATTTTGTATTAGGGTTTTAATGCCATCAATGCCATAGTAAGCTTGTTCTGACAGAGTTATTCTGATTAAAAAGAAATATCCTTACTTTTTAATTTCTTTTTAGATTTTTATTTATATAATTTATCTTAACCCTTAGAGTGCTATATAGTTTTGTAGCAAAAGATCCGTCAAGGCAGAATTGTTTCAGAAAATAAATGAAAAATTGCACTCTGCTTTTAAATTGCCTGTACTTTAATTAGGCATAGTATTCTGCCTTTTTGACATTTAATTTAGAAGGATCGCTTAATAGGGGGTTGACCGGCATGCCGTCTGTTTTTGTCCATCCAGCATGTACATCTGACTCGTATTCAACATCATATTCAGGTTCAAAATTACTCACTGGTATTTCCAGTGACACTTTCTGGGCTCCAATAATCTCATATACATGTACTTCAAAACTTTAAAAATCATTGTCATCATTGCTATCATCGGCCAATATTTGCCAAACAAAATCGTCATCTGAAGATGAACCATGTTGCGAGTCAGCCATTTTGGATTTTCTAGGGGCCCTTACTTTAAACATGCATTTGTAAAACTTCCTTCATGAATGCAAGGTTAAAACTCAACAATGCTTGTTCCAGGGCCCAATGTACCAATCAAATTTAGTTTAACAACCGTTCATATCAAGCCGAATGATGTGTAAACAGTTGCATACCAGAAAATTGACCAATAATGAGATAAGCTTTACGAGACTTCTGCTGGCCGCGCAACGTATGCCCCGACAAGCACTTTAGGGGTTAACAGTTAAATAAAAATGTTACTGTGCAGAGTACATTTTTATATGTGCAACTTTAAACTAATTTGCGGGAGTTCTCACACATCACTGCTTTCCAAGTGTGCGATTTCGTACAAATTTTGCATGATTTGCGCACCCTGGCAGCATCTCTGTGGCATGCCACTGACCCGAGATTCTTGTGTCCTGTTATAACCCTATGGGTTCAGGGTGAAGGGACCTCAGTGGTATGTAATAAATCACAAAGTCATTTTTGACAACAACTGTTTATATATATGTTTATATATATATATGTTTATATATATATATGTTTATATATATATATAAATATATATATATATATATATATATATATATATATATATATATATATATATATATATATATATATATATATATATATATATATATATATATATATTTATGCTATTTTCCTGTCCACCTCTCCAATGTTTCTATACTACAATTTTAGCTACATGGTTTTCAGATATGTCTCACCACTCCACTTAGTTTTTCTTATTTTGCCTCTTTCATCCTCTCTTTATTCTCTCTCAGTCTATCTATATATACTATATCACATACCAACACCCACTTCCCTTACATACAGAATATGATTGACTAACCCTTACTAAAATGAAAGATGGGCCCTACAAACAACCTAGTAACTAATGATGCTGACTCAGCATTTTAGAAGAATATGACCCAGTTACCCAGATTTGTCATTGATTTCCTGACTCCCACAACCTTATCTTTTCAACTGTCCCTGATGTTGATATATTTTCCAAATTCCTCCTCCCCACTTGTTGCTAATTTGAAACCTGACAATGGTTAACTGTTGATTCTGTTATTTCCATTCATCCTGCCCTATCTAACCTTACACATCTTTAACTTTTTCTCACACTAAAATCCCTTTGATCTTATTTGCCCTCCTTCATTTAAGTTTGCTCCACAAACTTCATATCAATTAAGCTACAGTATAGACATGTATCCTACAGTATTATTATGTGTATTAGAAATTTTTAAATGTAGTATCAACTTTTTTTTCTAAACCAAAATATAACACCTTGTTCCTTCTAAGTACTATATACATGTATCTAGAGCAACCAGTTAACTTTCCTGCATTTTGCTACTCCATTATATAACTTCATTTGTAAACAATATATAATCTCAGTTTCTAGGCAACATGAAAATAATGAAAAGATGAAGATGGACAGGATAACTCAATTTACATTAATACAGCAATAATATCATCACTAATTGTGTCCATCAATAACTTTTGTCCATCTGCAAGTGTCTAAATTCCTTCTGATTTGTTTAGTTGAGTACCACCATATACACATGCATGACTAGATTCCAGCATGCACTATAAAGCAAGCATGATAGACCTTACATGACAGAGACAATATGGCCATGGACATTTTTAAAATTATGACAATCAGACAATTAGAAATTACAAGGACCTTTTTACACAATTTTGTCTTGTCTGGTCAAATGAATGCTTCATGCTTCCATACATCACACCTTTATATTTGTAAAACTTCTGAATTCTCAGATTATCACTACTATAACAATCCATTATGTCCTATTTGGCCCTCCTACCATGAACTTAGCAGAAATGGACACTCTTTCCCAAAATGTGTACACCCTTTAGTTAGTACTTATGTCATTTTCTGCAGTTTAATATTGCTTTATCCTTTTCCTGTTCCCTGAGTGAAACCAAGCAATACAAACCTAAACCAACCTTATAATTAAAATTTTTTTTTAAAAAAAAACAAAGTCCTAAAGAGTGATACCAGTTTTCACAATTTTGATGACAAGAACTGACTCCTGGCTTGCATTAAGTTGGTTCTCATAATTATAAGAATGAAGACTTAGAAAGCCAAAGGGAAAATAATGTGGGTCTCATTGTTATTAATATTTGTTTTATTTATTTTATTTTTATTTTTTTCATCACATGCATGTATTTAGATGGTATTTCATTCTTTTACATATTATGTAATAATTTCAGTGAGCAGTCACCTTACTTCGATGTTTACACAAGATTAAAAGCTAAAAAGGAAGCAACACTAAGCTCGGAACAGAATAATGCAATATAAGCAAGTCAACCATGCTTCAAGAAAGCTAGGGACTACTAAAATAGCAAAAAACTAGTAGGTTACGATTGCTAATAATAATGGAAAAAAAATCAAGGAGGGCTATCCAAAACTAAGATTGAAAAAAAAAAAAAAGTGTTGTGCAACCTGCTTACCACGTATTAGCACAATTTATGATAGAGTTAAGGTGAATTAAATGATTCATAAGGAATAATAAGATGGTAAAAGGTGAGTCCGTAGACTGCAATTATGCAAAGATAGGGAAATTTAAACAAAATTCATGTACCTACCCTTAGCTAGAAATAGCACAACCAAATTTTGAAACACTAACGCCCTGTGAAGGTGTAAAAAGAATCAAATAAAATGCCAAGCCATACACGATGTGCATGGAACAAATGGTAAAAACTCGAATGAGACCTTAATTAATCAGCGATAAAACTTGATCTGGGTATATTCATTCTTTTTTTTTTTGACTTTCATTCTTTTTTTTGTGGACGACATGATGGGCAATATGCGCAGGGTGTCCCAGGGGCAATCAAGTGTTCTGGAATCTTCTGGTTGACCCTAATGGGAAGATGAATTTTTGTCATACGGTTGGGATATTTTCCTCCCAGAAAAGTACCAGCTATGCAATAACTACAGATATGATATTACTGATATTAAAGAAACTGTGTTGAACCCTCTATAGGTCTCATCAGGTGGTAGCAACAAACCATAAGTGTATCCCTATGATTTGCTATGGACTTTCCCACAATGTTTTTTATTTCTTTTTTTAACAAAACATATTACACAGTATTTCTATCACTGATCATGATGTTGCAACATTTGTGATATGGTAAATCCATTCACTTGAAGTATATCCATTTGGTGAAAGCATTCTCTTTCTTTTGTTGATCAGATGTCTGTTTCAATTTTCCCTTCAATTCCTGACTTCTGGCATTGGATCAAAGACTTTTATATCAACACCAAAAAGATTAATTCTCATAAGTTTGTCTGGAGTGTCAACACTCAGACTGAACTGCAGCTTTGTTTTGATCAAATTCTGGCACAAAAATCCATGCTTGATGCTGGGAGTACCTATGAAATTTCTATCAAATGAATTACTTTTGGGTACTGTACTTTTATTGAAACTAGTTTTGTCAGTAATTTAGCTCCTTCGTTACTTCGTCAGCACTAATGACTGCATCACTGTTATCTCTTGGTTGACCGTAATAAGTGATCAAAGTGTCCAAGTGATAATTACTAAACTGTGGCATGTCACTAACACTGAATCAAACACATGGAATACATTAAAAATCTCATGGTCCAGGAATCTATCTCATATGTTTGCATGAATAAACTATACACACTGTACAGCTTTGGCTGGCAAGTCATTGTCACATGACAAAAACTTCAGTTCTATGCCTCTAAAGTGACTGCTCTCACTTGTGGCTGTAAAAAAACTCATTGCAGAGGGGCCCAAAATGGGGTGTATCTACAAGGTACACAAGTTTCCAGTGATGTCAAAAATTCGTCAACATGTTGCTTCATGGTTATGTATGGCAAATCTCTTGTCTGCAAACACAGACTAACAGTTACAGTTTTCATCATTATTATGCTTACAATTTGACATGGTGAGTAGAGCTCTCTCAAGCAGTAAAACTAGGCCTGGTACTTATTATTGTCTCCTCAAGGCA
Organism: Margaritifera margaritifera; assembly: GCA_029931535.1. Taxonomy (NCBI): domain Eukaryota; kingdom Metazoa; phylum Mollusca; class Bivalvia; order Unionida; family Margaritiferidae; genus Margaritifera; species Margaritifera margaritifera. Next base: position 4,520,162 of record JAQPZY010001647.1, on the reverse strand, counting down.
TATATAACCCTAGCAATTAAAACAAAAAAAGTCCTTTACAATAACAAGCATCTTTAATGAGAAACCAATCTTTGAAATTTACCACACTACTAGTCACTAAATGATTAAGCTGCCCTTCTCTATGCCACTTTAACCAGATAACTGTCAGCAGTATAGCCTTCAGACACTTGAGCTAGCTGTAACAAACTTAGTTGGCAACACCTCTATTGATTGTCTGACAAAGAAACAATGTGAAAACTAGATCTTGTCCCCTTTGAACTAAGATTAGTTGGCAACACCTTTATTGATTGTCCAACAAAAAAACAATGTGTAAACTAGACATAGTGACCTCTGATTTTTACTGTGTTACGGTGTTCATTTTACAGTTTCATCGATAAACAAATCAAAGACAATTTTATATATTGATATTTTGAATGTTCAGTTGCTCAGAGCATATGCCGGTCAAAACCTCTGAACTGCCGGACATGTCCAGCAAATATACAGATTTAAGGAAGCCCGATATATACATCGCTGAGTAAATGCTAAAGTCAGCTAAGCACAGAAAAAAAGTAAAGATGACTATCTTTATATAAGATCTTACCTTTCCCTCCACTGGACATTATTACACATCTACTGGCGACCCTCCTCAAAATGTTATTCTACAAATGAAAATATTGATGATTTCGCATGGTGAAATATAAAAAGTACTAAAAACATAGACATGTCAGTGTAAGATACATGTAAATTATAAATATTTTAAGAAACCAGTTATAAATCAAGCTGACAAAAGGTAAACTGAAAGTAAAAAGCAAGTCCAATACATTAAACCTTGCCCTTACCTGTGACATCTCACAGAATGTAGAAAAATCTCACAGAATTTCAGACCATCTCAGTCTTGCTCCTTGACTCTAATTTCTCACAGAATATTACGTCTCACAGAATATTACGTTTCACAGAATATTACGTTTCACAGAATATTACGTTTCACAGAATATTATGTTTCACAGAATATTACGTTTCACAGAATATTACGTTTCACGGAATATTACGTTTCTTATGAATATTACGTTTCACAGAATATTACGTTTCTTATGAATATTACGTTTCTTATGCTAGGATTTTCTTTATTATATTTGTGTAAAACTGATCTGACCTTGTTATGCAAAAATCAAAATCAGAACAAGAGACTATATCTGGGAAGTTGTTTTTAAAATATGACCCAAAAAAAAATATGTGTGTTTCCGGTTGGCCAACTGTCCCTGTTTCTCATTGCCAACCCTAGCACTTTTTCCCCACCCCCAATTTTTTTTTAAAAATAAAAAAGATCACATTATCGAAATTGATTTGTGCATCTAATTGAGCCAGTTTTGCCCAGTACTTTGAAGCACTTGAAATATTATTTGACATATATAATGCTATTAAAAAAAAAAATGCCTACCTGCCTACCCTAATTTTAAAACCAGTGCAATAGGAAACACACATATTTTTTTTTTGGCCTAAGTTCTGATATGAGTAAACCAGTTGATGAATGGTATAAGAATCATTTCATTTATTATTGTATGCATTTATTCAACACAATCTGATAGTTTGTTTGCACTGTGTATCAGTTTTCATGGAAAAAGCCAGAAGAAAAATCCACATATCAGCCAACCATGTGTATAATCCAACTCTTTTACACACTTTGACAGGCCAAGTATTCATTTTTTCTGAGGCAAACTAGCAGAAGACAAAGAGGTATCAAAATAACAGGAGGCAGGTAAAAAGTACTCAGAATTACTGCACCATGAAATGTCATCAATGAAATTAGTTATAATCATTTTGTCTTTGTTTTCTTTCTTTCACCTGGATTTTGACATGTTGATAAACACATTTTTCCTGTACAATAATTTTCTCATCGTCAATCTTGTCAATCTTGTCAATCTGGACCTCAGACAGTGAGCACCAGAAATGGTGTAATAAAAAATAAAAATCCCCTATTTTCTACACCAACACTGAAATCATCTCATTACACCAGCAGTGTTCCACCTTGGTTGTGCTGTCAGGGGACATTTTATGTATATCTGTCTCCCCATAATGATATAATATGGGCACTTGTTAAATTTAGGACATTCGATATTTAGGGTGGGAGAAGCTATAAGTACTAGTTTTGTAATATGTAGTAAAAGGTGTGCTTGTAAAAATAACTGCAATACTAAGGTATATAAATAATGGAAGTCAATAATGCCTTCCAACAGTAAGTACCATCAAGGTGTATAATTGTAAAAATACACAGAGAAGCCAAAAGCTACTTGAAAGGTATTCTAAAAATGGATATAAAATGTTGTCCACACAAAGTTTGTTTGCCTACCGTATATATTAGTGTATAATCCTTTACCAACTGCAAACTGCATAGACCCAGATGTGCCTGCAGATCAGGGTCTATGTTGTTTGCATTTGGACTCAGCTTACACGGAAGTATATATGGTAATTTAGCCTCTTGTTATAGGTAATGAAATTCAGAGCATGCATACAACGCACTGACAACGAAAATAGTTTCATGCAGCATATGCATGATTTATATATATAAAAAAAACATCATTCTACATTTGTCATATCAAATATAAAAGTGTAAAACATTTGAATGATTGTGTGAAAGAAAGGTAACATTTTAAAATTCTGGACTCAACACATGAGATCAAATTTTTATGCCAAGAAAAATGACTCCTCTGTCAAGTCCCCATTTGAAAAGATACTTGCAAAAATATACTTCATTGTTTTATTGTGGTGTTTGCACATAAAGAATTTTTTGCCAAAACTCATCTTGACCCAAGAGATTATCATAGTACAAAAATGGAAGAAATTCTAATGTCCCATGTGAATGCTGCAAAGTCAACAGTTTTAATTGTGGTAAACAACACTGCTAAGTGGCTCGATTCCTCCACCTAATCATAGACACTTGTTTCTATTAGTAAAAAGGGGGAAACTAATGTTGACATCCTCTCTTACTCCCAAACTGGGTGTAGGGGAGGGTGTTATCATTAGTTTCCCACTTTCTACTGACAGAAACCAGTGCCTGTGCATCTCATCCATTGTTTATGATATCAATCATGCGAGGAAGCTAACAGATCAATCATTTATATTACAATTATCAATTTATGTGTACAAGTGATCATAAAGTGTCTTCTTTTTGATAGATCCATGTTATACATGTATTATTGTCTTTGAAATTGCTAGTGCTTTCATTCATAAATATATCATCAATATTTTTGGTTGAGTCTGAAAATAATTACTTATGAATAGCCTCTATAGAGTTCTTAAGTGAAAATGATGATCTTCCATTTTGCCTTCATAAGAGAACAACTATACCCCCTTGTCATCACAGGTGGCTGACACAAGTTTATTGTGCAAAAAAAGGAATAGCCTGAAAGAAAAAAAAAAAGTGACAAAAGTTCCTCAGATTACTGATATGACCCATTCTGACACTGGAACCAATGATTTTTTAAATTAAAAAAATAATTGAAGCAAAATTTGCAAACATGTAGTGCTGTTACACACACGCATAGCAATGCTTCTTTTATTAAAATATGTTGGAGATTGTATTTTCTATGAATTTATTTCTAACGACATTAACATAATACTGTTATTGCAATTACCTATTTTTGTGTCAACAAGTGATACCATACCCAGATGTCTTTTCATTTGTAGAGATGTCTGAACCAAATTTGGCACATTGATAAAAATAATTTAGCTGTTTAAAAAATGCTGTATTTTTTTCAAATTTGGACAAAATGTCAATTTTCAACATTTTTTTAAATATATATTAAAATTATAGCAACTGATTCATTTATTTTGTCAGTTTAGGGCAAATAAGCTTAAGACACAAAATTAATTACAACATCATGGAAACAAACAAATAAAGTCTGCTTCACACATATTTTTACTGAAACCAAATTCTAATTTACAGGTGGCCATAGTAAAAAAATGTTAAAATTGTGACAAAAATGTTCAAACTTCCCCGCTTTAAAAATGTTTTAACTTCCCCAGGTCATGTATGTGTTCAGTACCAACTATTTCAGTAACTGGTGTTGTTTTTTTAAGAATTTTATTACACATACCTTTAAATGGTGAGTATTTACTTTATTTGGATCCACATACAGCCATATTCCCTTGGAAGGTCATTATTTACACACCCTGAGAAACACGGCAAAACTCAATGCTAGTATGTGGCCATTTTTGGACGATGTCAACCCAAAGATGTGATCCAATACAAACCAGATTGAATGTCGCAACAATGAAACCTACACATGTTTAAACAAAATTTTTACTCTCCTATATTGTGACAATTAGACCTGATGTGCTCTTTTCTTGACACAGTTTAGCACCTGGCTACCACTGTAAAAGTCCATAGAGATCAATAATTTTCGTTTGGAAGTTTCTTGATGACAGTTAAGGTGCAGAGCATTTAATAATCAGGATTTAATAGACTTTAGTTAAACAATGTAGTATTAAATTTTAGAACAACCATTAATATTTAATTTAAAATGAGTAAATGCGCCTACATGACCATACTGACGTACACTTTAGTATAATTAACACCTCATGAAAAAAGCATGCAAATAGTGTTCAAGCTATGGAAACCTTCTACAATGTGTTTATCTCTTTTAAACTGTGTTCTTCTCCATATTATCATATGATACTGACCTTGTCATTGTAAAAGAAATGCAATATAATACAATAAAACCGGTTTCTTTACATAATTTGACAGTAGCTGAGATGGCAGCAATCGGATTCTGTGCCGGTACTTCCTACTACCAAGAAAACATATCCAAATTTTTTTAACTATCCTTACTTTTTCATTTTTATCCTACTGCATCAGTAGGTAATGTGTGGTGCATTTGTCATGGTGAATGATTTTAATTTCCAATCCACAGGACAACTAAAGTGCTGGTTATTCCGAGGTGATGTCTAACAGGAGGCACTCTAAAGAGAACGTCCTATTACCATGGCAATTGAGAAATACAGTGACCTGCAGTAGTACAGTATCAAAATATAAAGATAAAAATGTATATCAGGAAATAATTATTATGTAAAAGCAACACATTTAATAAAAAAAAAAACAACATTAAATGCATCAATTTATACAAGATCTTTGTATGCCGAGTTGTAGTAAATCCATGAAATAATTATGGTTTATGATATTCTTAAGTTATATTACATGGCATAGCTATAGTTAACCACAACCCACGTAAACTTTAATTGTATATCTTATGTCTAGAAAACAGCTCTTATGAATTTGAACAGATGACAGGATTCATTAACTTGCCTTTATATCGTCCAACCTCCTGAAGTCGTGAAAGTCCTTCAATCAAGCGTCATGTTTCTCGCGACCTAACGTGCTTGTTTCGAGATAATGATGTCATCAACTGTGTCACCAGCGTTCTTCAAGATTGACAGTAAGTATTTTATAAGTAAAATCCAAGAAAATGAGATTCAAACAGGTAATTTCATGTAATTTTAAAAAATCATAATGAAAATCTATATTTTCACTTATGCCTTATTTATGTCAGACATTTTGGCCTTGAATTTTCTATTATATGCTTAACACATGATGGCTTTGTTTACATATCTTGAACAGGAAAACCCACTTTGGGAATTTATACAATGGGATAGCCAATGTAAATATTTGGTTTTAATCATGTTGGACTCTTATACAATGTAACAAAAATTTACACTGGAAATGTATGTTCACTATGGACTTTTTCATTTCAGTATTATTTCATAATAAACATATATTCTACATCAAAAGACATTTAATCTATTATAATAAAACGTGTATCCATTCACCAGTCTATTTTTAAATTTCTCTCTCCCTCTGTCGCTCTCTCTCAGTCTATTGATTCATGTATTTATATGGTAAAGAGTAAGCCAGCACTAATGTAAGTGCACAAACTGCATATAGAATTAACGGGAAACAAAATTTCATTTTGTTATATTTAAAAACATGGAGATGCTATAAACTAATAATATCCATACCTTGGTATCACTGGCACATTCAGGTTATATGGCTCGTGACCTTTTAGTCAGTGTAACCATGGACACACTTCCAGAAATAAGTAAACTTAGACATGCTCAGAAAAACGGTAATTCTGAACTAATGTACATGAATGCCAAAAACATTTTAACGATGATTAATGAAGTAGACATAGTTCAACACTTTCTATGGTTATTAGATTCTCACAATATTATAACAAACATATTAAAATTCACGTTAAGTCCACGAAATCTGGCTGTTCAAGGGTACTACTGATCCATGAACCCACACTCAAACAAAACTCGCAAGTTTGACAATACATCCTTATTGCCCCCTTCCCCACAAATTAGATGACAATTTTTATCATAAAGTGTCAGTCATGTCACCAATTCTACTTGTATTGTTTAAATCGTGATGCAGACGATTTGTAGACGTTGCGTTCGACACAATTTTATGACCAAAAAGTACAAAAAAGGGATTGGAACTGGATATGGTATGAATGGGATTTGATCACTTAAATTTGTACATGCAAATGAAATCTATGATTTTGTTTACGCTGAATGGAGTTATTCTTTAAATTTTTAATATTCACGGCTATGTGAGCTTCCTGGCATTATGTTTTGATACACCTTATTCAGATTTTACGCATGGTAACATCGCTGAACAAAAATGCTGAAATGCCGCGGTCATAGGACGTGCCACTATTCGGTATCGTCCCACACCCTATTTTAATGCAATGTCATAAACTCCCAGTTTTCGAGAGAACGCATCTTTCAATGATGTCACAACCACAACATTATTGTACACTGATCAACTTCGAGTCACACAGACAGAAAAATTTGTAGAAAATCCTATCGTTATTGGTTGTGAAATGAAACAAAGACACAAACCATGAAAAAAAAATGCCATTTCGCTAATTCTCTTTTTTTCAACAACCAACAAGTCCTCATAAAAATCCTTACTAACTATTCTGACGGGGCAAATCAACTTCCCGCCATAATAGGCATCCAGTCTGCTACTCAACATGTGTAAGCCACGTGACTCGCAGCTGATAACTGCATCAGTAACACTGTTTAGAAAGGTGTACAATGTTATACAGTTTCATGTGGATCTGTCATAACTGATTTTCAGAGGTGGTTATTTGTTAATTATAATTTGTGGAAATTTACAAGAAACATATACTTTAATGATATATTTCATAATTAAATTAGTATCCTTTACATTTTTGCTTATTTAAATCAAAGTATTAGGATTTTTTATCTGATAATTAACCATTTTTTATTTAACAGTAAATTTTCAATTTCTAGAAATAGTCTAGAAATAAACCTAGACTCCTTGATCACCACCTTCAACAAGGCAGTAATAGACACAGCCGGAGAGATCCTTGGCAAGCATCGTAGAATAAAGAAGCCTTGGGTCACAGCAGATATCCTCGACCTCTGCAATGTGAGGAGAAAACTGAAGAGTAAGCGAGGAGACTATGAAGGAGCAAAAAAAATACAATGAGATTAACAACAGGATTAAGAAGAGCATAAAGAAAGCTGGTTAGAGGACCAATGCAAGGAAGTCGAAAAAAGCCTGAACCAGAATGACATTAAAAGGGCATACCAGTTGGTGAAAGACCTGACAACAAAGAAACAGGGGAGATCTAATACAATTCAGGACAAGGCTGGTAAGAGTCTGACAGAAAACCAAGACATTCTTAACAGATGGACGGAATACTGTTCGGAGCTTTACAACCAGGAGACTTCTGGAGACTAAGCTGCACTAAACGTACCACTGACCACAACAGAGGTTGACCACCCGATCCTCTGGGACGAAGTAGAGGCTGCAGTAAAGGCGCTAAAGAAGGGGAAGTCAGCTGGGGTAGACAACATACCAGCAGAACTTGTTAAAGCAGGAGGAACGCCCATGATAGATGTCCTCACAACAATCTGCAACCAAATCTGGCAAACAGGAGATTGGCCCACCCCATGGACCCAGTCTCTGATTGTGACTCTTCCTAAGAAAGGGAATCTACAACTGTGCCAGAACTACCGAACAATCAGTCTAATCAGTCACCCAAGCAAGGTTATGCTTAAGATCATCCTCAATAGACTGAAAGCCCAAGCAGAGCACATCATTGCCGAAGAACAGGCAGGTTTCAGAGCAGGACGTAGCACTACAGAACAGATCTTCAATCTCAGAATCCTCTGTGAAAAAAATCTCCAGCATCAACAGAACCTCTATCATGTCTTCATTGACTTCAAGAAGGCTTTCAACAAGGTATGGCATGCAGCTTTGTGGGCCACCATGCGGATATACAACATAAACGCAAAACTAATCCACACTATCGAAACCCTGTATGACAAGGCGACTAGTACAGTTCTCGTCAATGGCAACATAGGAGACTGGTTCAGAACCACAGTCGGAGTCAGACAGGGGTGCCTTCTCTCACCCACTCTCTTCAACATCTACCTGGAAAGGATCATGTCCGACGCCTTGGAAGACCATGAGGGCAGTGTCAGTGTTGGAGGCAGAACAATCACCAACCTGCGCTTCGCTGATGATATCGATGGCTTTTCAGGAGATGAAGAAGAAATGGAAACCTTAGTGAACCGTCTCAATCAAGCATCACTAAGATATGGGATGGAGATCAACGCTGAAAAGACAAACCTAATGACAAAACAACTAGAGTGGCATCCAAAAGGAAATAAGAGTGAATGGACAGAAGCTGGGCACAGTAACAAGCTTCAAGTACCTAGGTGTTATCGCCTCTGATGAAGGTTCAAAACCTGAGGTTCTTTCCAGGATTGCGCAGACAACAGCTGCTCTGGCTAGGCTGAAGCCTATTTGGAAAGACAGCAACATCACGCTTGGGTCCAAGATCAAGCTTATGCGCTCCCTCGTCATGTCCATATTCCTATATGCATGTGAAACATGGACCCTAACATCAGAAATAGAGAGAAGAATCCATGCCTTAGAGATGAGATGTTATCGAAGGATCCTGAAAATCTCATACTAAGACCACGTCTCTAATGCGGAGGTGCGCACTAAAATCCAAGGCGCAATTGGACCTTATGAAGATCTGCTCACTACTGTAAAGAAACGCAAACTAAGATGGTATGGTCACGTCTCATGCTCAACTGGCCTGTCAAAGACAATCCTGCAGGGCACAGTGAGAGGAAAGAGAAAACGAGGCTGACAGAAGAAGAGATGGGAAGACAATATCAAAGAGTGGACAGGCATGGACTTTGCAAAGTCCCAAAGAGCAGTGGAGAACAGGGCTAAGTGGAGAGAGATTGTCGCAAAGTCATCAATGGCGCCATTACGACCAGCAAGGTTACGGGAGAAATTAAATGAAATTTTCAATAATCTTTTAAGACATTCTTGATATTTAACTTGTTTTGACCAATTTATTTTTTTAAGATTTGTTTGATAATGGCACGAATGCTAAATAATGAAAATAAAACCTTCTCCTGTAATTTTATGTCTTCTGTCTTTGATTATTTGCATTCTGGATAAATAAGTTGTGAAGGATGCAAAACAGTTTAGATGTTCCAAAAACAGTACATTCAAAGATTGAGGTTCTGCATGTTCACAATGCCAATTAAGTATTGGGAAAAAGATCACATGCTGAATCTAATTATTTTATAATTATAACTACACAATTTTATAATAATACCATCATGATTTTTCCTAATTTGATTCTTTTTCCTTTTGAGACAAAATCTGTACCAAAACCAAATTAATGATAAATGTAAGAAAAGTTTAGGAATGCCAAGTTAAATTTCTGTCAGTAATTTTTCACATAAACTTGAGTTTTCTATGTCCTATTGATGTTCCTCTGTAATATAGTTTTTTTCCCCGCGCATATGTACAATGGTGTCACTAATACAATAGATTTCTGTTAAGTGCGTCATAATGGGTGACGTAATACACTTTCCGACGAGGGGTCGTCTGGTTGAAAGCATGCAAGGAAGAGTATTAGGGAATATATCATTGTCATTTGTTATGCATGCTTTGCTAAATTAACTAATGTTTCTATACTAATGAGAGGTATCACTGTGAAAGTAGTATATTTCTGAAAACGTGAAAGTAAGTTCTAAAGTGCGTCAAAATAGGGGAGTCCAGCATTTACCACTTCTGGTCCAATTGTGTCCTTGTACCGTAGTATCATATAGACCTATTTTTCTCTTTTATATTGTATTGTCTTTTCTCCCTCTAAAGATATGAAATATTGAGCCAGTCATTGTAAAATAATTGTAATACTTTGGAACAACCAGTTTCTTTATGTAATTTGACAAATAGTCGCATTCCGTGTCTGCCACTTCCGGTTGAACAGGATCGTTGCATAGCATTATAAAATCGAGTTATTTCACCAACATTACACGCAAAAGAACAGATTTTTATGTCTTTGGAAGGAAATACCTGAATATAATATAATCTATCAAATTTGTCCTGGTGCAGTGATTGCAACTTTGAAATTTTCATGAACTGAAAATGTCAGTTTCAACTTACTGCGCCTTAAAATCCGATTCTCGCGAGGAAATTCCCGGCTAGTCTGGTTCCATGACCACTCTCAACTCCGTTACTCTTCTTAGGGGGCGCTCTACAGATAATACATGCTTCTGAGAGAGTGACAGGTGTAAGATGGAGTATTTTGCATTTGCGACATGCACAATGGAGAGAATGTTGGCATACCTCTATGTTACTTTCATGTACTGTGGCTGAAATTTCTTTACATATTGTACTTGTGGAAACTGGACATGATCTAAGCACACAGCAGACAAAATGGCCGCTCCAAAGTACTCGAAAAATCAATCTGAATTAGTCAAAAGTGCACTATTTTCAGCAGTTATTGAAATAGGGAAAACGAATTTTCCCAGAGCAGACAATACCATCCTCTGAAAGTACTATGAATGAATTACAAAATATCTAAAAAGTAAAAAAAAGTTATCGGCTCTTTTTTTATATATTTACCTTTGAAGTCCAGGAAGTGAAACTGACCAGGCGGAGCTAGCAGTCTTTTTAGAGATGCACATCTTAAGTAAGACCAAGCTGTATACTCTATAACCCAAATTTCACCCATCAATCATACACCAAAATAAAGGGAATTCAAAGTTCTTTTAACAATACCTAAGATATACAAGGTCTTTTTTAAATAGCCAGGACAGCCAGTGAGGAAAACCTGGGTAATTATTTTTCTTTAAAAATCTAAGCCATGCAAAGTACGAAACTGGAGAGCGCCACCTTAACGAAGAGTAATGGACTCTTCTTAACGAAGAGTAACAGAGTGGAGAGCTTTTTAGAGAACCAGACTAACAAAAACATGCCTCTGCATGACCCGTAGGATTGACCTCGAACTACCAATTTAACGTATGGAGAAAAGTTATTAGTCAATTCTAAACGGTGTTCGTAATTGAAAGCAAGAGCAGATTCAAAGATGATAATGTAACATACGGGTCTATGCATAAAGAAGACACATGATGATCAGGTAGCAGGCTGATTCGGACCGCAAGCCGGTCTGATTTGGACCGCAAGCAAAATTGAAATAGTTCACTCTCTTTTAATGAGAAATCTTGTGGACCTCATATTAATTATAATAAAGAAAATGAAACGGTAACGAAAATACTGGTGGTATCTCTTGAGAAAGATGTAATATATTTTACTAATCTTTGTGTAAAGCACGAATGTTATTCGTTTTCTCTGAATTCACAATGCAGGGTTCGTACAAGGTCTGGTAAAAGTATAGGAAAAAAAGAGTGTTTTTTCCAGATCTGGAAAAAGTATAGAATTTCGGGTTGCTGTGTTTTATTTTGATTGTTGCTTGAACATGTTCATGTGTTGTGCCGATGTGTATCGTCGTGGGTTTGGATGGAGCATTGGCTGCTGCATACTGGTTCAGTGCAGTTGGCGTGACCTATCACCCACTCATGATTGGTGGATATTATTTTAGATCATGTGGATACCACATATTCATTTATAGTGACAAACTTTGAAATCATGTGCCACAGGGGTATGGAACAAAATTGCAAACCACTCTGGAAAGGGTCTTATAACATTTTTTAGGAACAGCTGTATGAACCCTGCAATGTATCCTTTGATTTTATGAAAATGCACTGGAAAAGAAAATCATGAAAAAAAAGCCCATGCAGTATAATGTGTCGTTTATATATATATATATATATATATATATATATATAGATATATATATATATATATATATATATATATATATATATATATATATATATGTTGGGTAGTAGTGGCAATATAGCAAAAATTCAGATTTCTGTTACTGATTAGGGTTAACTTCTTCTGTACCCCCCTCCACTTTACCCCGCGGCAAATGCATGTGCCGCGATACGTGGGCGACAAAAACCGAGATCTGAAGTTGAGTTGCGCGGTGAGCCGCGCGCGAGAAAGCCATAGTAGTAGCATAATAGCAGTTCCCAATCGATAAACCCCCATGACTTTTCCCCACTGGGGATTGTTTGTACACACGTGCATCTGTGATTGTAATCCGTGTTGGCCCCCAAGCGAAGTTTCCACGACGTGCACCATTATCAATGCAGCTGCTGTGAGCTCGCAGCAACTGTTTAAATGATTTTTACTGCCTGAAAATCAATTACTTGTTTTGGGTCGCTAGCGCCCCAGTTCCGTATCTGAGCACGAAGTAGTCGGAAAATTTCCATTTCTTCCAACACAGTCTCGAATTCCGCCATGGTAATTGTTTTTATCTTCAATGGTCACCGAGTAGAGTTTACTGATTGTATTGAGACTGCTTTGCGATGCAGCGAGAATTTCGGAATAGACGCGTATTAGCGAATGCAACCGTAATGAAATTATTTTGCCAGCGCCACCTGCGCCACCAGTTACTGTCGATATAGTCTCGACAGCAAATCCGACTGGTGTACCTATGATAGTTGCGAATTTCCCCACACACCAAAGCAACCCGTTGTTGCCGCAGCGAGTTCGGAAATAGCATCCACAACAACACACACACACGTTTCTATTTCGCGAGTAAAATGGTTTTCTTGGCAGTTTCATTTCACAGCTGTTGTTCAGCTTCAATTGTTTACTCACGTTGGAACTTTGAAGGTGCACAGTTCTTCTATTAATATTGTCACCGCGGAGATTAATTGCTCGACAGGCTGGACTTTTTCAGACAAGCATTTTTTTTCACTGGCACAACTGCCATGCAATCGAAGAAAATATATTCCGCGAGAATATTTATGTCCCCGGCGATTGTGCGATCCGGGGGCTTGCCACCACGTTCATCTAAAACTACACAGATTACGTCTTTGCTTTGTGTCTTCAATTGTTCTCGTTTTCATCCAAGAACTGTTACGCGGTCAAGTGTGTGTTTGGTGAATATCAGTCGAGGTGTTTCTTTTCCTGGCCGAGTCAATGTTGGTAGTTCGATATGATTGACGGGGAATTTTATCGCGGTGGATTTGTCGGTGAGATCCACTTCATCGTTGTAGAAACAATCCCTGGGTGTTTTCACGCCTGACGGTGTAGTCTGCTACTCGGCGTTTTTCTGGTGCTAATGCAATGATTCCAAGCCGGTTTCTATCCGGTGGTGGCACACCAGGGTGGTGGTCCCAACAGTCGATTTCTATCTTGTCCAGGCGTAGATTATATTTGAGTCTATATGAGGGCATGGTAACGCCATATTCACGCAGATATACACCGACAAGTGGAACAAAACTGCCATCGATGTTAGCATTTGCTGTCAGCCGATCCAATACATCTGCAAATTCCTCAACATCGTCATTACGTGGCTGTTTAGAATCCGTCACATATATGTAATGATAAATCCGAAACACAAACACTAAAGATAGTTAAGTACCCGTATGGATAGATGTGGAATGCTTCAAACTGAATTTTAACTCTGGCGACCAACGATATCGATATCGTAGATATGAAAGCTTTTGGAAGACCGGTGTAGGGTTCGTTATGTATTATTACTTGTGTACTAGGCTGATTGTTTATCCATGGTGTCAACTGACTCCACCAACTATAATAACCGGATACGATAAATAAATACGATCCGGACTCGCGCGCCGTTAAGATGTAAGGTTTAGGTTTATCAAAGCCATCTACATTAGTAAAGACTAGTCGACCATTTGTTATTATGCTGTCAGTTTTTTCCTCTCCTTCGCTGGTCAGCAGTCGTAGGTATTGTGTAAATGAAGTTATTACGCGTGATGGTGAGGGCACCTCTGCGACCTTTGCATCCACGTATTGTTTCATCTCAACGCTGGCAACATCGACGTAGTCGTTGATAAAAACAACCTACACGCCAGCGTCTCTGATTCCCTCGTTCTCGGTGATTTCGCCCAGGTTTTTCCCGACGGCGCCTCGCGGCTTTAAAACAATATCGTTGATGTCCATGTTGGACGTTTGCAGTTTTCCAGTTTAATCTTGGAAAATCACGAGCTCGCTTGGGTCGACGTCAGCAAATAACCCGGTTGGTAAACTCAGTCAGATCGGGTTTGGTAGCAAATCTGCTCAGATGCATGTCAGCGCCTCGTCGCGTCGCTGCGCTTGCGCGTCCATATATTTGAATAGACATTTCGTATATGTTTCAAGTATAGATTCTAAGTGATAATGCAAAATCAACAAGTGCTTATGGTGTCGAGCTTCCCGCGAGTGCATGCGGTGCTTTATCAACGAGATGTCCACATATTGAGCCGTCCATCCGAGCTTGCAACGGTAGCGTTAAATAAAACAGCGGTGGCGCGTGGGTACCCCGAAAGTGTCTATGTAAATAATCAAAAACTTCACGTGGCGGTGCAATTCATTATGAGTCAAAATACAAAAGATGTTGAGGCGTTATTGTGTATGCAACCCAATGAGTTCCAGGTCCTGTTGTCGAATCCAGGTTAACAAACACGTGCGAGGGATCATTGACGCAAGTGCATCCCATATCAAGACACATCGGAAATGCTTCACTGACTTTGTCATCATGAGTAAATCAAACTGGTCAATGGACACGCTATCGTGACTGTCAACGGCGAGGCTACAGCCGAAGACCTTTTGGGGTCGTCCCGGGTAGTCGAAGTCCTTTGCTTGAGGGTATTTTGGGAGACGTCCTGGGTAGTCGATGACCTTTTCCTTTTTTCATTTATATACGAGACGCTATACGTCCACCACTGATTCTTTCAGAGTCATCCCGTATGCTGTTCTGACGGCCCCTAACGCAGCTGCTTTTGCAACATTGGGAGCTGCAGCCGCCATTAATGCTGAAATTGCCGCGATAAATGGAAATATTCCGCCGCTCTTTTGCATTTGTGTTACCTTTGACTTTGATAACTGTAATGTCACCGAGGTGTTCTCTTTTTGGCCGCCTTGAACTGACCAAGTTCTGTTTGAGTTAGCCACGAGGTGACATTTCCAGTTAACTTTGCCGAAGAAAGCTTCTATGTGAGCTCGCAATCATTTCTTATTGCACTTTTTATTTTCCCAAGCTGGTTTTCACTAAGACCAACTTTAACTTCGTGATATGATAGTATTATTTGAAAACGCAACATGTTCAATTACAAGTTTGAGGAAACTACTAGTTTTCCACAGGCTCGTCAGTGACTCATCCGGCCACCTATACCCTCCAACAAGAGCATCTTATCGGAGAGAATCACAGCAATACATATATAATTGGGGAGGGGGTGCTCGGTTACACGTGTATGAAAGTGCATATCTACCACGGACTGCTTAAACAGGTCTATGTGTTCCAACGAAAAGTAATAAATCGGGTACAGGGTAGTGAAGTCTTTCTGGTAAATCTGCAGACCCGTGTCAATGTTTTGATACCGGCCCATGTACCACCATAGCTTTTGATATGCACTTGCGACATTATTGTTTGTGAAGTCAAGCAAAATTTCTTCGGAGGGTTCCTGATTACCGTTAATCTCAAAGAAACTTCAAACACTCCAAACCAGTCAAACATCATTTAGTAATGTTCTGTCCGCTGTTCGCCCGATCTCTAGTTTGAAACTCCACAAACACGTGTATTGGTGCGCTGACACCTTGTTGGGTAGTTATTTGCCATGATAACTGCTGAACAGCGCCTTCATATGAGTCTGTGGTGAGCGTGGGAAATGACAGCGGTGATGTGCCTCCAGTCCCCATTAAGGACAACAGACGCGTTTCTGCAGCCATCGAAGAAGTTATCACAGACATCCAAAATGTTAATTTTGACAACACATCTTTACCATCATCGACACGATCAGCAAAGCAAATTGCATCATTGCTGTCGCCCTGTCGGTATAACGTGACTATATGTTTGGCTCCGAAAATAGCCTTGCGAACATCTCAGCAAAACCAGAATATATGACTGAGAGGAATCGCACACGAAAACGACGACCAGATTCCATAAAGTTGCCCTCGACGCTGCAGAAATCCAAGGTTGTAATTTGGGTTTAGACTTTGAATAGCGGCGCCGTTAACACCAGGTCTGTCTGGCATACTAGCGGGTTGTGTGTCCACGAAAGCAGCCTGTGTAAGTTGATAGGAGACATACTGGATATGATCTGCATGGTTGTTTGCATCCTGGTGAAACATCATAGACGGGCTAAATTATCTTGCATAATCATCACTGCATCTGGCGTGTCCGATAATCGTCGTGGCAATGTCAACGTTACTCAAATATGCTTCAATCTCCTTTCCATCGATGAGATAACGTACGCTGCTGAACAACGCCATGATGCCATTGTTTACAAATCGAATCTTGGTATCGCGGGCGTAATTGTTACCGTTGTCGGTCCGTACAAGTTTTCCATCGATTTCCAAGAAGTCCTCACACGGGAGAAAATACAGAGACGTGTCATGCACTTGTAATTCTATTCGTCCCTCTTGATCAGGATACTTAGCCGGGTACAAATAATACTGAAAATCTCTTTAGCTTCAATCTATTATCACAGGCGCATCCATATCAAACGCGGTATCCGCTACTTCTTTGAATTTTGCCATAGTTTTTACTTACATATTATCAGTTTCGTCTAATATCTTTTGCGGCTTGTCCACGACCGTAATCGGCTTCCCATTGCCGCATTTACAATCAATAAATCAGTGCTGGTTTGTGCCAACTCGGCTAGACGTTGTTGAGCAGCTTCATTGATGATTTTACTGACTGGGGCTCGCATTGCTGTTGTTGATGGAAGCGCAACCGCCTTTGATTGTGCCCTAGTCACTAATCATCGTAGAGTCGATCTCTAATCGATTGGACTCGATTGGCCCGCTTGCAATCCCAGATTTTGTAACCGATCCGCAGCAGCGCTTTTGATGCTAGCGACGACTTGGATTGCAACTTGTCTAGCGATTGGTGCAGCGCACGAGATCAGGGTTGCAAGCATCTTTGGTGCGCCTGTGAAAAATCCCTGGACAACATTACCGAGACCATTTCCGTAACATGTCGTGTAAACGGGTTTTCTGGCGTTGACAACACGCACGGGTACCACACGTCCACGTACGAGTGTCACTAGTAAATATCAAGTCAATCTCTAATGTACAGTTGTTTTGTCAAGATGTCCCCGCGGAGATCCAACGCATGCCCGTCCTGTTCGAACAAGGGTGAAACGAAGGTGCGTCCAATGGGGATTGTGGTATACAAGGTACATGGGCGCCATCGGAGTAATCGACAGCAGATAATCCGGGTGAGCTTGCAAACAATATGTAACCCTGCGACGCGATACTTGATGAACCTGAACGATAACTGCTACTGATGGCGTCACATGTCAGATTAACCTGCAACATGGTGGTGATCCTGACAATGCCTGGCCCGATATAGTATCCCATGCGTAAGATTCGTTTGTCTGCGGGAATCTCATTAATATCTTCAGACCAACCGAGAACTGTTCTCAGCTATGACTGTGCGATGTCAGCCGCGTATGGTGCAGATTTAACAAAGATGGCAGAACTGCTCATTGGCTCGTATTCGTGTATGAAAATTGTGAGGTCTTTGCCGATCATCAACAAAATCTTCCATCGGATCTCTTCATTGATCGAGTCAATGTCGTACGCGCCCGTGGAAAGTCCACTAACGTTCCAGGTTGCGCCATCGTCCGACGAAAACACGAACGAATTATTCGTGGGGAAGTCCACAAACTGCCTCGATCGGATATTAGGCGAAATGTAATACACGCGCAACGATGCTAGTGCGATCTTGAGTGTGCGGGATTGCCCCGCTGTGATTGGTATAGAGAAAAGCACGTACAATTGTTGTTTCGTTGACGAGATCGTGATCATCGAGGTAAAGCATGGGGTTGTATTTGCAACGACATGCTGCATCGCTGCATTGATTTCGCGAAGAATGGAAAGCGACTGAGAATTCATCATCGGTGTTATATGCATCATCTTTAATGAGTTCAGACATTAACACGCGAAACGTCTCTGCGTCCATAATGCTGTCGGTGAGTAACCGCTGACAAATCGATTTGGCCTCATTGATGATTTCTGGTGCTTTGTTGCATGCGCAAACTGACCCCACGAGTGTTCCAGCCAATCCACAAGGTCGTGGGGGTCACACGGTCCACCAAGACCTTCTCCTTGTTTCTTTGGGTGCAGTTTTTCAAACGTGGGATTTTTAAAAGTCTTGGTTTGAGTTGTGTTGGCGCTTTTGCTGAGGAAGGTCTTGGAATTAAAGGTTTTTTGTGTTTGCGCAAAGATTTGGGTTGTGTTGACATCTCCCGAGTTTGTTCGTATCGGGATTCAGGTGGATTTTTGCATTCGGGTACGGACAAAACTTTTTCTGGATAACGTCTTTGAAACTCTCTTCTTTGTGCGAAAGCCTTTTCTAGAGCTTTTCTAGAGCTAGTTCCGGGTGTTTTCTTTGCAAAGAACATATTCGGGTTCAGGTTCATACGAGGGTCTGGGTTCGGGTTCGTATGATGGTCAGGGTTGAGGTTCAGGTAGACGCGCGGGCCTTCGATGTATGTACGTTTTTACATGTTCCGCCCTCAATTCGTTGCCTTCTTCGGGGTTTCCGCTTACATATGCATTAAGCACGCTTCCAAAATGATTTCACTGATCACCGGTGGCAGCTTTCTTTTCAGTAAACTCCATGAATACCCATTTGGGCCATTCACGGTTCATGTATGCATCATATGTCTTGGATGGTAGTTTCAACATGTATTCTCTCCGGGGGGGGGGGGGGTTCTGTTAAGAGCGGCATACACAAGATTCTGAAAGATCACCTGGCTAGTTTCTTTAATAAAGAAGTCAGGCCGTGTTTTCATCTCTGACTTATACTAGGGTGGGCTTGTGGAATTTCTCAAGTGCTGCTCTGATGTCTTCGTCGTGTACTCTGGTGCCTTTTGCGATCACACCAACGCTCTCCCCGATTTCTCTCTTGTCTTCTTGGATTCCCTTATCCGCCTCGGGCTAGCGTCCAATACTCTCTGTGGTTGCTGCGGTGGTTTCACAACTTTCTTCACTTGTTCCGCGATTTCACGTGTTGGTTTGAGCAGTGGTGCAAACGTTCGTTCAGAGCTCGTTGTGAGGTCTTCCTGTGCAGTCTGTCCCGACTGAAGCGTATCTTTGATACATTCACGAACATTTATATAATTCTGGAGAAGTTGCAGGTATTCGCGGGCAGCTTTACGGCGTCGGTCAGCAGCCTCTTCTATGGCATCGCTGGCAGGTTTTGCATTATATATATTTATCGTGGTTGTTTAATTGCTTTACACGCTCGCGTGCGATGCGTTCGCGTCCAAACCCGCGCGATACTTTTTCCCCACACCATTTTAAGTCAATTGTGGGCGACCTCCGCGAACATATTCCGAAACTCATCCCACAAGTGGTTGGCGGCGCACCAAGTAAAATGAATGTTTGTAATACAATGGGCGTCAACCCGACGAAATATCATCAACATGTTGCAGTTGTCCCGGATTACTTTAGGCACATGTGCGTATAGTTGGGTCATATAGATCACGTCTGTGTTTTTGTGCCGGCCACAGAATTCTCACGTTTTCGTACACGAAAAGATTATTACGCTCTGGGTCAGAGTCGTCAATGGCAGGGGCTTCATCGATCGTGGAAAAGAACTCTGGATACAACTACTGCGGGCTGGGAGATAGTTGAATATACGACTGCGCGATAACCGACCAGCGCCAGGAGAAGAACATATCAACCGCGTCAATGTTGCATGTTACCGACATGATCTCGCGTATAAAACATCAAGTGATAGACGTGCGTGTCAACGCTCCGCCGTGGATCTTATCCATGACTGGAATGCGATAAGTCCTACACTCGGAGAAAAAATCGCCATATGATCAACAAAGGAGGCATGAAGCATAAGACTGCACTCAGTGAACAAAGTCGACTAATTGGAGGCAAAGCACATTAATATAATAAACATGGACGCGAAACTGTCCGCGATATACTACAGTCCCCGCTGTTTTTGGAAGGGTGAAGCAGTCGTTAAAAAGTTAGCGTGCGCGGCAAAAATTACCCAGAGAATCTCTCGAGCGTGGCTGGCCAAACTACCGTTGTGGCAGGTTTACCTACCCGCGCCCAGGAAAACTTCCCGTAGATGGTTTGATGTGAGGACACCACGCTGATCTTTTTTTTCTCCTACATCATCGGTACATGCCCGTACGCGTAAGTGGTAACGCCATACGGGAAAATCCACCGCTTGGTGTCCAGCGGGGACAAACTTATCTTGTTGCAACGGTATACACCCATGTGATGTTTCTTTGACCGGATAAAATTTGCGGCGTGTGTAAATTCGGGCCGCTTGCGTAGACATTCCACATAAATGTTGTGCCGGAGCTCCTTTTGCACAACCACACGTGGAACTTTCCTTTGCGGCGCAGTCCCACGTATTGCTAGATGGGCTTGCCCGCGCATTTGTCTTTGAATTTCCCCACGACTTTCTTGTTGACGTTGCTGAACAGCGGATGGTCCTTCGGGTACTTCCTGGTGTCAGATTCGCACACGCGCGATGCCTCGCCCATGTCCGCGTAGACATCATCGGGGGTAATGTGCATCAGCAACGAGTCCGTATCTTAATGTTTTCGCCGTACCGCGGCTTGATCTTGTTGTAATAGAACTCATACACGAGTAATTTGGATGAGTCCAACACAGATGCACCAACATAGATCGGTTTCGTCAACTTCAGCATGGCTTTCTTGCTGTATACGGCAATGAGTCCACGATCAAATATCTTGTGTGACTCGAAGGCCGGGTCGGCAATCAGCCTGTGAAGTTTTCGTTCATTATTGTTCCGGACAAGGTCGACGCTAATTCATTTTAGAATATTCTCCATGGTTTTCCAGAACACAGCATTGTTCATGAACTTGAGGAAGTCCTTTTCAAATTCCTTCGTGGCGGTCGTTCGCAGATCTGTATTCATTTGAATGTTAGGGGCTATCCACGCGCGCTGATGAAACAGGAGAACCCGGTTCGCTCGCAGCACAGGTATCCCCAACCTCAAATACAAATACGGATTTCGTACGTGGACAACATAGTTAAGCTTCGGAACCAACTTGGTGCATTCAACGAACTTACGCTCAAAATCGTCCCCGAGCGCACATTGGTACGGCTATTCGCGGGGTACCACCGCGCTTCCGGTGCAAGCAGATACTCGTTGTGGGTGTGGTGAAGATTGTTTGGGTATTCCAAATCAATTTAAAAATAGTACCCGATGTGACTGCTGCTGTTGTACTCGTGGACGTCTACATCACCCACTGAAACTCACCTACGGGCATCGGTTACATCATTGCCCATTTATACAAGTTGCTGACGTGGATGTACATGATGTAACTGTTTCGGAGGGTGGGGTCGTATATGTCCATGCGTGGGTTGTTCGCGCGAGCAAAAACGGTGACTCGCCATGGAAATTCCGCCACGGATATCACGTTCAATATACAAATGTTGATCAATGTCAGCATACAGTTCCAACTCGATCTTGGTTTTCGACGGCAACGCATCCCATGCCATTGAAGGCGATGAGAAGTAATGCGCGGGGTCGTGCTTGTACACGCGCAAAGCGGTATCGCGCAACGCCTCTGACACACCCGCGAGCAGCAACACACACAGGCACCGATACAGGTCGTAAGAGTCACCGAGCTTTTGACAAACAAATTCGGACCATACATTGTTCACGTGCGCGTGGTCGTCGGTGGAAAGGTCTTCTCGGGACAGCGATGAGTAAAAAGCCTCGATGGGTGGCAACTGAATTTCAGAAAACTTGTCCCAGTTGCTCATGTACTTATAGGGACAGATTCCTTTTCATGTAAGCAAACCAAACGTTTCCGGTTCGGCAGGGGAAGCACCACAGTATTGACGAGTAATCGTATGGCGGTTTTCACCGTCCGCCGCAAGGTTGTTGATGAGTTTGTCCAGGCTAGAACTGAAGAGCTATAGCGAGTCAATGAACTGCAGCTGACCCAGCCAAAATGTCATATATTTTTACTTTTGTTAGGGTAAATTCGCAACTGTAGCTTGCGTGCGCTATGTGCGGCTCCTCTGTACGCGCCAGTGATATGACAGAGATCGCGCACTTTGCAGCTTCCAGCTCCACCCTCGGTCACAAAGGGACCATCACAGATCCAGAAATGAGTCGACGTGGAAAACTCGCGAATGTCATCACGGGTCATGATCATGTCTGCAGGCGAGGAAAGATGTTGTCGAATCCATTTCGTTATAACCTCAACCGAATCCTTGCCACGGTACAACATTGGCAGCTCAGTTGCTCCGTCACATCTTACAACAGTGTAGCAAAATCCGCATAGGACTTGTTCAGCAACTTGCGTCGTATTTGATTGAAGCG
The DNA here is from genome assembly GCA_029931535.1 of Margaritifera margaritifera. Classification (NCBI taxonomy): domain Eukaryota; kingdom Metazoa; phylum Mollusca; class Bivalvia; order Unionida; family Margaritiferidae; genus Margaritifera; species Margaritifera margaritifera. The sequence continues at coordinate 4,497,417 of JAQPZY010001647.1, read as the reverse complement.
CGAGTGACGACCTCTGGTCGTTCACGGGAACGTTCAAGCATTCGAAGTACGGGTAGATAATAGATGGGACTTTCATCTTCCGTTGCACCGCTGTAAATTTTAGAATAAACTTGCCAGGTTTCGACATAATCGTACGCTGCGGCTTCTCGCTGACACATGTCATGGCCGTCAAGCATCTTGTGGGTGCTAAATACATGCATGCAACGTGTACATGGAAATTTCCTCCCCTCGTACTTGCTGTGCCGGTACATCATTCGGGGAAAATCTTTTATCCACACGTAGTGGTACCGCGCCTCTGGACCATGCAACAACAACATATAAACGGTAGCCCGCACGCGTGCATGTGTAGCTAGTCGAATTGGCTGAAGGCCACTGTTCCAAGTGAACACAATAACGGCGATATCAGGGTTGCTTATTGTCACGGAATTTTATAAATCCCTTTTATTAAATACATGTACTCGGGTTTCGTTTTTCAGTATAACAACGATGCCCGAGAGTGAGTTATGTATATTGTACAATATTTCGACACAGTGAGTTCGGTTCACCCCATGCCGCACGTGCGAAGTGCTTTCGATGGGAAAAACCGAATGCACCAAGCATACGGACGATGTAGAGCTGCATCGTCCGTGTATAAATGCCTCACCGTAAGACTAAATCTTTACATTACGGAACGTCTTGTCAGTGAGCAGTCTATTTAAGGATTTGCACGTCTTCAGCTGTAGAGGTATGTAAAATATTTATTAATTCATGGTGCATATTTTCTATGTAGCTTCGACTTGCGCAGTACAATGCAAATATTTTCTATTCTTATCTGTTCTTAATAAGAGCTCTATACTAGCAATATAAAGTGGCATTTTTAGGAAACGTTTAGTACCATAAGATTCTTATCGGACACGTGTAGGTTCACTTTTGAACTTGTTCATTGCTTTGTAATGTCGTGCTGATAATGTAATTTGTATAACTTACCGTATATAACGTCATTACGTGTTATCGTATACGCCCGTGTCAATCATACTACACGGTGTTAGATTTATTCTCAGCTGTAGAGCTGTAGAGATCAGGGTCGACGAGGTCCCAGCTATAGTGGGGACAATAGAAGTTGACTAAAGCTAACCATAGCAGCCGTGGAGCTGAATAAACAGTGGGTTGCTTGAATACCAGGTGATCGGACGTTGTTGACCCATTGGTGGGCGTGGATCGCTTGATTGACCAGTCCGACTAGCAGCCAAGTATGCTAGTGACGGAGTGTTTGTGAGTCACTCCATATATGTAATCTTTTAGCCGTGGGCTAATTTTGGGTTTTTGTGATACCCAGTGGTTTGGGAGTGTAAAGATATGTTGCATGATATCTATCCCATTTGTTTGTACCACATTTTATTATTTGAATAAAGTGCCTCATGTTTCATTATTTGAGGGTATACATTTTTGCTATATGAGTAAAATACATCATTTTTGCTATCTGAGTAAAACACATCATTCTTTTCGTCGTCTGAGATTACGGTGAATCATTGGCCTTTATCATTGCACTGTGTATTTATTTATTTGTGTTCATATTTGGGTTACCGTATTAGGTTCGTGCGGATTATGTTAATTTGTCCAATATTTGGACCCTATACACGCACGTATTAATCATAACCTTTCTTCCCATTCAAGTCATTCATCAATAAACATTGCATTTTTATCACCATCAACAGTGTTCTGTTATAAATCCGAAATCCTACCCGGTTATCTTGTTACACTTATACTGTTTGTATTTTCGAGGCTGATCTGTATTATCGCGTTCGGGATGCAAAGCGGTTACGATCATCCACTCGAAACATCGGTTGTCGTTGTTTTTCACGTTTATCACTGCTTGCTGTGGGATATACGCTGGTGTTGGAATGTAACTCGACCCGCGAAAAGGTTTTGTACGGGGAAACAGCAACGTGAACTTCAGTGCATGCAGAAAGAGTCCATCCCGAATCTTCTCGTGTATATTCATCAAACTTTTTGAGTATCGATGCAAAACCTTTGTCGATTTCATCATTGATGGCTTCAGTGTCTTCACGGTTCAAGATCACACGGGAACCACTGCGAAAGTGTCTGCGCATGCTTGTAAACCCATCGTTAGAACCGGCAGTAAGCGGCATAGTAAAGTCCGCAACAATAGTAATGTTCATCTTGCACCCGGAGGTGCTTGCGATTGGCGAAGCCACTGGACGCGTGTTTGAGAGAAGCTTCACGGCGTCTTTGCTTGGTTTGTATGCGTGTGGACCGATTGTCCGGTAATCTTCGAAACCACAAATGCGCCTGGACAACTTGAACTCGGGGACTTGGGCTCGTTGACGAACATATGCGGCAGCCTCAGACGCAATAACAGCTGCGATACGGCGGCGGTCTTGTTCGTCAGCGACCGGACGTGCAATTTCGTCCCGCGTGGCCCGTGGAGGAATCTTAATACGTAACTGTAATGTTATTGCACGAAGCTGCCTTGCAGATAGGCGCGGCTCGTCTACGAGTCCCAATAGCACAAGTATGTAGGCTTTTCATGCGCCTCTCGGTATCGTTATTCCGCGTTCTCGTGCGGATTGTTTAAGTTGATTTACAGTTGCCGTTGCAACCAGCCGTGGTTTGTCAGGGCAAAGTTGTCTTACAACCCGTCGTGTTCATCTGCGAATCATAATACTGCAAGTATACCTGCCTTTGTCATACCGCCTTGTATCCTTATTCTACTCTCTTGTGCGAATTGCTTAAGCTGGTTCACAGTCGGCTGGCCTGTATATAAGGGAAAAAATATCTAATTGCTTATTCCAGCAATAATTTTTTCTATTATTTTTATTTTACCAGGATCAGAAACCGCAATCGCTTCAATCCTGGATATTATTTAATTGACTTCGTTGTCTTTTTCCTGAACGACATCGTTGTGTTTTTCCTCGACGACGGGTTCCACATTCATGCTGGCAAGTCTTTGCCGACGCTGGCGATAATAATACTCGGCGACAGATTCACATGGCCGGCAAAGCTGATTACGCGACTTTACTCCGATACCACATTTAAGGCATGGTCGAGCACCGGGGCCAACAGGTAACGTGAGCAAGTGTGATTTATAATATTGAAAATGACATGTTCTGCCGAAGAGTTTACGTTTTCTAAAGCATACAATTTTGCATTGATTGCGTCCCAATGCCATTGAACTTTCTATATATACACAACGTTATTTAATTGGTTTTCAGTCGCCTTCGTGCGTACAGTGTTATCTTAATCCGGAGGTCAAAATCTAGATTATAGGTTAGAATTTCGCGGAATCCATCAAGCGGCATACAATATGTTTGCGTTATGGTAATATGAATTTTTAGGTCAGACTTTTGCAAATAAACATTTTTGTTTTATCCGGGATCATAAAATTCGCTTGCAAGCCTGGATAGAATGTCTCTAAAGTCGTTCTCGTCCCAAATAAGCTCAAATGATCCATTACTGAGTATTGCACCAACTCAAATACGGCCAGACTTTGTACGTTTGTATCCAACAATATCAAATGTCTTGGAGTGCTTGTATATCTCAGCTATGGTTTTTGCTTCATTAGACTTAGAAACGGCTTCGGAGAATTTCTCCCACTGATTGCGCTGCTTCGTTTCTGCGACGTTGATAGATCAATTCGTATACCTCATGAAAGTTGGGTGTAGATGCCATTGATATATTATATCCCAAAAACATTTCTCTAATTAATTTGCCCATGGCTGTATTAACTGGTAATTTCGATGTCGCTGTCCTCACTGCTCACTTCAATGTCGTTGTCGCTGGGTTTGCTTAACGTCAGCGACTCAAAGTTTTCTTGCACAACATCATGCAATGACTTTTCAAGCTTTTTGTTATATTCTTCGCCAAGTTTCCGTCGTTCTTGCTCCAACACGATCCTTAACTCAATTAATTTATCAAGATGCTCCAGATACGTATTTGAAAAGTCATACATCTTTAGTTCCTCTTTGACGAATCGGTGCGAAGCTTCTAGGCGAAATAGTGATTTAATCTTTTCTGTAACATTACAGACACACCATTGCTCGGGCAATTTAATTACAGCATTAGGTACGCCCATGAATCCTTTAAAAATATCAATCGGTGAAGCTTTCGACATTTTATATATATATATATATATATATATATATATATATATATATATATATATATATATATATATATATATATATATATATACCCGCTGTGATTGTTTAATATAATATTCTCAAACGAAAGGAAACAGTCTCCGCTCGGATTATGCTTGTAAATAGAATTTCATTGAGAATTATAGGCACGCTGCTGTCTTAAGCTGTTGAACTTTAATTTCTCACAGTCAACAGATGTGTTATAGTCAATTTTGATTACAGCGGTTTGAGTTTGCAACCCCGAATGAGCCCCTAGAGTGCTAAACGACAAAATAGAAGGCTCAGAGGTTGTTTCAGACCAAACTACGTCGCAAAGAATTATGCATTCCTCGTAGTTATAGTCGACACTGATAGTACATCATCAGATTTGACTTTCATATTCGTGTGCAACCCAACCTGAGCTCGACGTTTCCTCAATTATAAAGAAAAATATAATTTTCGGCGAGTATGATTCGAACCTGAAACCTCTCAATCAAGAGTGTGAGACGCTAAACGATTAGGCCAGCGAGAACCCTTAACATGTAAAAGAAAAGAACTCATATATAAGCTTAACAGAAAACGCATGATGCACCGCTCCCTATTTGTCGATGTGAAAACGAATCCACGTTAGAATAACATACCATCGTCTATTATTTTCGATAGTGTACATATCTCGTTTTATCAGCGTACGTGGTCCCACGCGTTTATCATAGCTGGCATCTTGGTATGGTAATTCTATGTCTCAAAGTATTAAATCAGCACTTCTGCCAACAATAATGTGAGTCGTTTTCACATCGACGGTGGTCAATTTGACTGTCTCTTGTATAAATCAATAAATGCTCGATTTCTCTTTGAGAATAATAGACACGTAGAATACTCCATTTCTTGACTTAAGCTGACTTATACAAGAGACAGTATACTGCAGGCAGAGAGCCGCAAATTATTAATATATCTGCCTGCGAACTCAGCGGCTGCATTGATACTGGGGCACCTCTTGGAAACTTCGCTTGGGGGCCCACGCGTTTTACAATCACAGATACACGCGTGTGCGAAAAATACCCAGTGGGGAAAAGTCATTGGGGGTTTATGGATTGGGAACTTCTAGTATGCTACCACTAGGGCTTTCTCGCGCGAGGCTCACAGCGCGACTCCACTTCAGACCTCGTTTTTTCTCGCCCACGTTTGCTGCGGGGTAAAGTCCGAGGGGGGGGGGGGGAATAAAGGAGTTAACCCTAATCGGTAACAGAAATCTCAAATTGCAATAATGCCACTACTTGGGTTGAGTATGTTATACTTTTGTTATATTTTTTTGTCTGTATATACTGGTCTGAGTATGTTAATCCTTTTGTTAGATTTATGCAGAATTTATCTGTATGCTGTTTATTGTACTGTATAGTACAGGGGTCAAGCTAGACTTGAATTTTAGGGAGAAGTGACTTCTTTTGGACATAATAGGGAGAAATGAAAGCTGAACAGAGAGAGAAGTGGGAGCAAGGCAAGAAACGCAACATACATACATACATACATACATACATACATACATACATACATACATACATACATACATACATACATACATACATACATACATACATACATACATACATACATACATACATACATACATACATACATATATCTGTGTGTGTATATCATATTCATATGCAGTGTTTTCATACTTGAAAGTGTGTTATGATTGGATGGAAAGATATTATGCAAGGTATTTTGGGTATATGACTTCAAAAAAGCACAGCAGAAACTATACATTTATAATTAATTTTAACGGACAAGAGTACCTAGATTATAATATTGTAATTACAAATTGGTACAAATACTTAATCAACTGCCACAATCAGTCCGGCGTTATTTTCTCCTTTAAGAGATTAATAAGAACATAGAGAAATGGTACAAACACGAGAATGACACGGACATGACGTACAATTACATATATAAATCACAAACTCATGCATACATAAATAGGAATACAATTTTATGTTTTTTAATGTTTGATTGGTATGATCCCCCGTACCGTACCAGCGTCACCGGATAAGGAATGGTTCCGGCCATTTGACGACCGCTGCAGTCTTCCATCGTGGGGAGAAAGGCGATATGGTCGTCCCCTACCGGGTAAGTGGCCTTACCGAGTAACGCAATCAATAAAAAAGGCATTAAGCAAAATGTTACGGTCGAGATTTCCCATTCTATCTGTGAAATGCTGACACGTGTTGTATCATCCTAATCTTGGTGGCGTTATCTACAGATAAATCAGTCATTCATTTATTCTCCAACTCAACATACATATGAGGTACACAATACAATTTTCAAGCTCGAGAAGTAGGATAAATATTACATTAAAAGTATCAACAGTTATATAACGTAATAATCAATGCTTTGAAGTCAAGTTATCTGTGAGGTATGATTTTGAGTTAATTCCTTCATTTATCATCGTTTCTTTAGTTAGTCTTTTAGAAAAAAAAGAAATAAAATTCCGATTAGTTGCAAAATTCATGTAAGCTTCCTGGAGAAAATATTCCAGCTGACATCATAAAATTTCTGTAGACTTCGGGGTCATTCAGTCCACATGTGTAGGGAAATTCCCTACCTAGTAAATGCTGAACAAATTCTTCGTTGGATATATTATAAAGATATGCACCAAGTAGAATATCAATATTACTGATAATATGCGATCAAAATAGATCCCTCATTCTTTGTGTTAATGAACACGAGATTAGCATATGAGCAATAACATCATTGTAAGGAGTATTGCAATGTTGACAATTATGAAGTATCATACTGTATGGAGTAACCACAGACCAAGCCAAAAATTTATCAGTTTAAGTTCTTTGTTTGACCGTAGTATTTGCCACAAAATAGCGGGTTTATTACAATGATGTATATTATTAAATCTTTGAAAGGAAGAATCGTTAAAACATATGTGCTTGAAATGATTATTCTCATATTCATTTATGATGTTCCATACAATGTGCTTCCATTCCTTCTTAGCCGGAAAGGTCTTATCTTGCACAAAAATATAAATAAAGTCTTTCAAGTCATATTGGTGAATATATATATATATATATATATATATATATATATATATATATATATATATATATATATATATATATATATATATATATATATATATATATATATATATATATATATATATATATATATATCGGGAATAAAACCCTGTTGTTTCATTCGGTCATTCCTCCAAAGAAAGGTATACAATCTCAATAAAACATTCTTTCAGACAACGTATTCTCAGGCATATGACATAATTTGCAAAGGAAATAGAGCTTTCTTTTATCAATTTCACCGACAATTCTGTTCAGTCCAAGTATGCTTTCGGTCATTGTAGATCTGGTCTTACGTGAGAATTCTTGAATGTGCTTCACACATTGATGCTGAAATACATATAATTTTCTAATGTCTTTCGATCCAATCTTTGACCACACCTCGCAACCATGAAGCGCTGTTGGAATAACATTTTGTTTATATAGACCTGCAGCGGTTTAAGGGGTTTAATTTACATTCCGTTTTCCCAATCCCGATAAGGGAATATAGTGACTTTCTTCCTTTTGAACATGCCTTTTCTACTTTTGCTACGCAGCTCGTGTCAGAGCTAATTGGAATACCTACGTGTTCGGTAGTTCGGGAAATTGGAATACTGTTTGGACCGATGTTCCACTTGACATTGCAGTCTCTCTTTTGTCTGTTCCGCTTGAAGATGACAATGCAAATCTTTTTTTCATCGATTTTAAAATTCCAGGTTACCGAATACAAGTGAGCGATATCAATCATTGGTTGTAAATGAGCAAGGGTTGTCGCTATAAGGATGATATCATCAGCTAACGCAGGGTTTTCAAACGGAATTGATCCTACGGTTATTCCTGATTTGGAATCTTCTAACAACTTTAACATATCATTGATATATACCAGGTAGAGAAACGTGGAAAGCACCCCACCTTGGTCAACACCTTGCCTGATTGGTATAGGCTCAGATTTAGTGCCATTTATAATTACAATGTTATAGATATTAGTGTATGAGTCTTTAATTACAGTGATGAGTTTGCCAGCAATTCCCAATAGGTCAAGCGTTATGAAGAGTACCTAGATTACAATATTGTAATTACAAATTGGTACAAATACTTAATCAACTGTGAACAAGATATGTTTTGTTAGTTTCTAAAACTTCACTAGAAAATGGCAATCGAATACATTTCTAAACTATTTTGAAACAACCCCAATAACATGTACAGGAGAGCACATGCACAGGTGTCTTCACACCATAATGTTCAGTTCATCCATTCAAACCACAGTGGTCACTGATGTTACGGATGAGTGGCCTGAACTTTACAACTTCATGTTCAGGGTGTCAATTCAAAATTAAAAGCGAATTTCTTGGTGAAGTTTTTTAAAAATTACAAATTAAATTGCTTGTTCTAGTGGCAGTTGCTTAACTATTTATACCTATTTGCAATTACAATGAAGAAATCTATGTATCCCTATGAATTAGAATTAATTACAATATATTGTTTCTAATGTGCTCATGCTAAGTCATATGGCCAGAATACATGGTGTAGAGACAAAGGGCACATACACCTTAAGTAAGGAACCATTTACTAACATCACAACTTTGACGTTTAATAATTGTTGCTAATAAAACATGACCGTGGCCATTACTGATGCATTAAAGTTGATACATGAATGAACTAGATCCTTCTTTTCAACTGAATCGACACACAGCAAAACACAAATATGGTGCCACGCATGCCATGTGGTTCCATCTATTTTTGGAAACGGATTTTCTTCATATGACCTCTCACACTTTCTATCATCGGTATAACAATTCATAGATGGATTGCGAATTTATGCTTTTAATAGTTGTCTACGTACTCGTAATAACGTCTTGCATTAGTTAGATGTTAATGCTTCACTGCTTTTTTTGTATTTTGACAAAAATGAGTGATGCAAGAAAACAACCTTGACCTTACAGCACTTTTCGAATTCCACAACATAGCATTGTCCCCTACGTTTCTGATCTTTGCTTTCTACGAATAGTATATTTTCCTTAATGTATGTGCCCAGTGAATTACAAAAACAGAGAGTCTAATGAAGAGATACTTCCTAGACACAGCGATGTCGGCCATTATTATCCTGGTAACTGCTCTATGTTCCGAAGGTTCATTTGTGCGAAGGTTCACAAGTCCGAACTATTATTGTACAAGAGCTCAATTTTCTGAACATTTTAGTCCAAAGTTATATTGTTTCTTGTTCCAAAGGTTCGCAAGTTAGAATAATATAGGGATCAATAGTCCGAAGGTTCCTTGATCCAAAGCTTCATAACTTCGAAGGAAATGTTTGAAAGGTTCACCAGTCCGACGGTTCGTTAGTCCGAAGGGTTTTTGACAACAAGCTGTTTTTATTGGTCCGAAGGTTCATTAGTTCGAAAATATTTCAAGAAGGGTTCACAAGTGCGAAGATTATTTGGTTCAAAGGTATTTGAAAATGGGTTCATTGGTTCGAACATCCAATATTTCGAACATATTTGTATTAGTCCCAAGGGTCATTAGTCCCAACACATTTGAAAGAAGGTTCATTGGTTGAAAGGTGTCAATAGCCTGAATATATCCGAATGGAGGTTAATGTGTGCAGTACTAATGTTAAAAAATCGGAACATACTTGAAAAAGAGTCCCAAAATTGGTTTCATTGGATAAACTATTTTAAAACTATAAAAGCCTTTATCATATTTAATTTTTCAAAAAATCAGTCAGAATAATTTTATTTTATATTGATTATTCTGTTCTAAAATGGGTACTAAAACAGAAAATGTTACAAAAGTACCCTCAAATGAAACATTGGTTGTATTATTAAAATAATTTCACAATTACTTCCAGTATTATTTTTCAGCAAATGATTTTCTATTAAATCTGCATTCTGTCATAAAAAGAACATAATAAGGCAAGGACACAAAATAGTGCACAACTGTGGGGAAACAAAAATAAAAACATTAAAAAAAATGTAAGCAGTTACAGAAAAAGGGGGTTTCCTACGAAAGGCAAGCCATTTATAATAAAACCACTTTATAATTATGTCCAAATTAGCAAATGACATTCCAACATTAACTAGAAACGTGTCTATTAGACACGAAAGCTCCCACACATAATTATTAAATGAAAGAAGTGTTTGTTCAATCAAGGGAATGTTTCATGCAATCAATTGTTCTGGCAGAGATATATTAGCAGAAGTAAAGACCGGACAAAAAATATTCTTAGTTGACCTTTGAGTTCCATCTCTGATCTTAACCTTGGGTATACGTGCCTGAGTCTGGTAAGCGACACATCGTCTATCAGTGATACATATTTTTGTGCAAAGTTTTATTTAAATTCCACAACCTATTCAAACGTTATAGAGCGAAAACTAAAATCCCTTTGTTGACCTTTGAACCCTGTCTGTGACCTTGATCCCTCTTGGAATCAGCCCTTGGTGTGGTGACTTTAAGTCACACAGTGTCTAATTTTAAGATATACATTTACGCAAACTTTCATCAAAATCCCTCAGCTTGTTCAAACGTTATGAAGCGGGCTTGAAAATCACTGTGTTGATCTTGGAACGTCGTCTCGGACCTTGAGATTGGAACCAGAAGCCTTGCTGTAGTACACAACACACCATCTAGTGAATATACACATTTGTACAAAGTTTAATTGAAAAGTTATGGACTTGACAAGAAAATCACTAAAATGACCTTTGAACCCCTATGTGACCTTGACCGATGGTCTGGGTTTGGTACGCGGCACACTGTCTAGTAGAGTTACAAATATGTGCAAAGCTTTATCGAAATCTCACAACTCATTGAAAAGTTATGGACTGGACACGAAATGCAGGACAGGGTGACGGAAGGAAAATCTAACACTATATGCAGATCACGTAAAGGTGCAAGCATACAAATATCTTCAAATATTAGAGTCCACGTGCCATACTCAGAACTATTATTTGTATTGCGTGTTTGAAGTAATGGACTATCAAGACGACATATTAATAGGTTAGGGTGGTTCTCGAGAGATAAGTTCCTTACAGAATAACATTATTGTTGATCATGTTTTTGTAACAAGTGCATATAATAACGAATAGTTTCATTACACCTTTCTCTCTCTAAAATGTTGAATTTTTGGATCATATAATTTTAAAATAAGTGATATCTATTATTGCAGCAAAAAAAAAAAAAGCATTTACTATTTTTCCCCTTAAATACTGATCACATCATAAGCTACTAGCAGTGTGTTCCATATTTTAATATTAAATATCGAACCCACTGCTAACTTCGCACACATCGACTGAACTTGTTTTTATCAAAGGTTGGTATTATGCAGCGCAGCTTTTTCCATAGTTGCTGTAGGATTTATTATACAAGACCCAAAATCATAGCAAATGGGGCTGACACAATACAACTTATTTTTACTGTTCAAAGTGACCGAATTTGTCAGAATTTATTGATTTACATAATTTGTATCTCTCAATTATGGTATATATATATATATATATATATATATATATATATATATATATATATATATATATATATATATATATATATATATATATATATAATCGATTTGGGAAATGTGTTTAAATCGTAGCAGATTTATAACGGGATTTCTTTCAAACACATATAAATTTGCTTTATTTAGAATGAATGTACCTCTTCCACCGCTGCTATAACTCAACAACGAATTAACAAAAGGCTACTACCTACAAAATTTATTCTCGAATGAAATTTAAGTCACTACGTCTTTTATAAGGAATCACTTGACTTTGAACAGTGGACTACAATACTCTAGCACATGCTGACATGAAAATCGATCATCGGCCACATAAATGCGAAGCGATTTTTTAAAAACCACTTTGCTATGCAGACCCTAAAGCGGAATCTGCAAGTCAAATAGATCATAATATTTGTAATCGCGACGAAACCGTCTCAAGCGCAAAATTATTTAAGAGTCACAGTGACTAAATCTTGAGATATTGGTAAAATTGACATACTATTAGTTCATAAGTTTTTCACTCACTAGGTCATATATATATATATATATATATATATATATATATATATATATATATATATATATATATATATATATATATATATTGTTGCGACTCTATGACATCAAAATATGTAGCAGAAAGAAAGTGAAACCAATAATGTGAGTAAAATGAACACGCAATTTATTTCTAGACAATTAAAGTGAAAATTCAAAAGACACTTACAATAATGTGAATTGAAGTCCAAATAGTAGTCCAATAATCCTAAGTGTCCTAATCAAAAGTCCAAAATATAGAATGTTCCGAATGAATTAAAGTAGCCTTGAATGTCATGACGTACCACAATAGCTTTGAATATCCTGATGTACCAGGAGTCTTGAATGTCCTGGTGTACCACAATTCCAATAGTCTTGAAATAATCCCAAAATTCCAAAGTCAAGTATTAATCCAAAATGAGAATAAGCATTTTAGTAATCCAATAAATAATTGTTAAATAAATAATTCCTCTCTCTGAATTTGCTCTGATTTTCACAACACAACTATAAACATCTGATTATTAAACCAAATTCCTTAAAGACTGATAGTAAGCATATGAATGAAATTCTTCTTACCAGACTTCCTATGTATAAACACAGGTCACCTTACAGAAGTTTCTAGAAAATCATAAGGCTTACCTGACACATATCAGTAATTCTAGTGGAAAAACCAGTATGATTGTAAACAAAAGCTTTCATCATATAACCAAGGACAAATTTAAATATGTAGGACAAAAGTTAAATATGTAGGACAAAAGTTAAATATGTAAACATACATAACACATCCCCTCGTAAAGAAAAAGAAACATTTAAAGCTTTCTTTTGAATATGCATAATCAAAATTACATAGGAAAATGTTTTATAAATGACACTCAACTTAATTACACAAAATAAAGCAATATAGTACTTCTATACACGTGAGAGTGCATCTGCGATCACATTGTCTTTTCCCCTGATATGTCGAATGTCAATGTTAGTCCTGCAGCATTAAACTCCATCTCAACAATCTCAGATTTTTATCTTTCATTTTGTTGATGAAAGTAAAGTATTATGATCGCTGTATACAATAACCGTAGAAAGAGCCGAGGTGATATACACTTAAAAATGTTGTAAAGCCAATATCAAAGCCAAACATTTCTTTTCAATTGTGGAATAATTTTTCTGCTGCTTGTTTAATTTTTTAGAAAATTAGCACACTGGATGATCCACACCATTTTTCTCTTCTTGAATCAATACTCCACCAACCCCTACATCACTTGCATCAACAGTCATTTTAAATAATTGGTTGAAATTGGGTGCAGAAAGAACTGGTGCATTCTTAAGCATGGTTTTCAATTTATCCAGGGATTCCTGACTCTGGTCAGACCAATGAAACTTGAACTTCTTCCTCAACAAATTTGTCAAAGGTTTGGCAATTATGGACAAATATGAACAAAATTTCTGATAATATCCAGCCATACATAAAAATCACATCAGTTGCTTTTTGCAAACAGCCACAAGGAATTCAGAGATAGCCTTGACCGTAGCTTCTACAGGTTTAAATTGATCTTGTCCCACAATATGTCCTAAAATGTGACACAAGCATGGCAAAACTCACATTTGCTTAAATTAATCGTCAGATTTGCATCTTCGAATAGGAGAATTTCCGAATGGTTTCCAAGTGATCTTCCCAGGTGTCGTTGTAGATAATGACATCATCGATATACGCGTCGCAATTATCTAGACCAGATGTTATCATGTTTATAAGACGCTGGAATATTGCCGGAGAATTTTTCATACCAAAAGGCATCATTTTATATTGATAAAGCCCAGCGGGAGTTACAAATGCTGAAATTTCTTTTGCCCTTTCTGTGAGTGGAATTTGCCAGAATCCTTTTAAACGGTCAAACTTGGTGACATATTTCGCATTTCCAATTGTATCAATGCAATTTTCCATTCTTGGCATTGGAAATGAATCCGTTTTTGTGACACTGTTGACTTTTCTATAGTCCGTACACACGCAGAATGTATTATCTGGGTTAGGCACAATAATACATGGCGAACTCCAGTTACTTTTATTTGGTTCTGTAAAATCATTCTCCAGTAAATATTGAATTTCTTTCTTCAAATATTCCTGTTTGAGAGGATTCATCCTGTAAGGATGCTGTTTCACAGGTATAGAATCTACAATGTCAACGTCATGATAGATTTTATTTGTTCGTGTAGCAATATCAGGAAACAAATGCTCATACTCATGGAATAGCTGTTTTAGTTCATTTCTTTCCTGTTTTGTAGATGTGATAATTTCTGGTCCAGATTGTTTAACATTTATGAATTCCGAAGTTTGGATAAACCAGAGTCGCTACAGTCAGATTGCATTCCATCGTTGACATCCTCACTGTGTGGGACAGGTACAACTAACTTAATTGAATAATTAACTGTGCTATCTCTTTCAAAACACTCCTTTAACACATTTATGTGACAAAGTTGTTTCTGCTTCTGCCTTCCAGGAGAGTTAATGATATCATTTAATTCATTTACTTCCTTTTCAACTGTATAAGGACCATACAATTTAGCCCGAAGAGGATTTTGAGGTATGGGAAAGAGAGCCAGAACTTTCTCATCAGGCTTAAAACTCCTTTCCTGTGAATTTCTGTCATTCCTTAATTTCATTTTTGACTCAGTAGAGTGAAGATTAGTTCTTGCTACTTCACAAACCTTTGACAACTTACATTTGAAATCTGAGACATACTAGTCAAGAAGATTAATCTTTTGAATCTTCATTTGAAATAAGTTTCTCCTTCAATAATTTCAATGGTCCACGGAAAGTATGTCCCAAAACCAGTGCAAAGGGACTAAAATACAATGACTCTTGAACTGATTCCCTAATAGCAAAAACAACAAATGAACACCCTCGTCCTAATTCTTTCCTGTATCAAAGCAATATGATCAAATAATATTCTTCAAAGTTTGATGAAATCTTTCCAAAACTCCTTGACTTTCATTAGGATAGGCAGAAGATTTAAACTGTTGGTTGCCTAATTCATGCATACCTTGTTGGAAACTTCCAGACATAACATTGGACCTTGATCAGACTGGACAGATTTGGGAAGGCCAACAAGTGTAAAGAGCCAAAGCTTTTATAATGGTTTTAGTTTTAATATTTCTCAAAGGAATTTACTCTGGAAATCTCGTAGAAAGCTTTTGCATAGACGTTCTGGTGTATCATGTAGTCTAGCTTGAAACATATTTACAGCAGCAGGATTTGGCCGAGGTTTATTTGTTTTTATCACTTCATATAGCTTGTACTTTGATGACTTAAAACTGCAGTCTTTACACAACATTGTATGCTTCCAGGCAAGTCCCCATTTTCTATCACTAGCAGTTTGGAAACCAGGTCTCTCGCATCTGCTATCTTGATTGCCATAACAGTCGATGATACATATGTGTGACAGAGCAGAGTAGTCAGCTTAGGATACATAAGGAGATTTGCAAATTTCGGTCAGGAGTTTGGACTTCACAAGAGGGACGATTTTTATCGACCCAATTTTTAGCATGCAAATGGACACAAATCACAAATATTGCACACATTTCCATTTTTTTTAAAATATTAAAATATGCACATCATCTCATCAAATCAGTCCTTTCACATTAACTTGTTGCCATTCATACTCTCCTTATATGCGCCCCAACCATTTTTATCATGTCTTAGGAGATCATTGCCTGGATTATATTTGTGTCAGTCGTCATTGTTATTCATCTTAACACTTAGGAGATTATGTACTGTTACTGGATCCAGGTTTCCTCTAGAGTCAGCCTGAATTTTCCTCATCACTATCACCATCAATACTGTTGTTGTCATTGTTACTATAGTAAAACCTGTCTTGAGAGATCACCTCTTCTGCCAACAAAAAGCGGTCTCTTAAGACAGGTGGTATCTCATAACAGGTTTGTGCAAAGGACCAGTTTCCAAGGTTAAAATTCAACACAGTTTAAGAAGAAAAAATACCCACAATAACTGTACATGTAGTGTATTTCTTATTCATAGTTCTTGTGAAAATATTGCATGCATTCATCTGAAAATAATGTTATATAGCAATATAGATATACAGCTATCATAAAACATTTACATTTATATTTGAAAATCACAAGTACATGTATTAGTATATGAATTGCAAAATTCACCGAGGTAATATTTATTTATCCTGTCCGTGAGTTAACTTCACTTCTTTCAGTGACATTGATTCTTTCCTATAGTGTTAGAATTGTTCTCTTTTTCGTTCGAGGTTGTGCCATTGTTATCAAGGTATTAACTTTATCAGTGATCAATTGTAATAACGACTGCAGCGGTTTGGCTCAGGCTTTGGGTATATATATATATATATATATATATATATATATATATATATATATATATATATATATATATATATATATATATATATTTTAACGCCATTATCCAGTCAGAATCCCATTATTCAAATTTGGATATCAGTTTGTAAGCGTTTGCAATTAGTTTTGTTTGATACAGTCAAGTATGCAATCGTATCTTCAGCAAATAGCCGAATGTTGCTGCTGGTGGAAGTGGGTCTATCATTTATGTAGATTAGAACGAGACAAGGTCCTAAGAATGAGCCATGTGGGACTCCATATTGTAAGGGGCATTATTCAGAAGAGTAGCCATCAAGGACGATTTGTTAAGATCTTCCTGTCAGGAATAACTTGACCCAGTTGACGACTTTCGTATTGATGCCCATTCCGTGTAGTCTGAACAGTAGTCTCTGGTGATCAACGTCAAAGGCCATACTGATGTCCATTACAATGACATCAGTTTGGCCACATGGTTTAGAGTATCATAAAGTTCTTGAGTAAATTAAAGGAGCCAAATCTCAACTGAGCTTGCTTTTAAATTCATGCTGGTTTTGGTACAATATGTTATGTTTGGCAAGATAAATTTTGATTGTAGACACTTAGAATATGTTCCAGGATTTTGCTGGATATACAAGTTATTAAAATTGGTCTATAATTTTCTGGTTTGTTGTTCGGGACTTTTGTATATAGAGGGGTAACATATTCATCTTTCCAATCCTATGGGAATCGGCCTTTTCAAGGGAGGAGGTAAATATATAGCAAAAGATCAAGAGTAGTATATGGAAGTAGTATGGGCCTTTTCAAGTGAGGAGGTAAATATATAGCAAAAGATCGAGAGTAGTATATGGAAGTAGTATGGGCCAAAAACAAAATGGCACTATGGACTTGATGTAACTTGACATTCATGAAAATGCCACTATGGGCTTTCTGGGTATTTAACATTAGGATGGCACTATAAGTCAATAAGGGAATTTAACATTAATGGCACTAAGAGCCTTATGAGAATGTAACATTGGGGGCACTATGGATCTTTTGGGAATTTAACATTAGGAGGGAACTAGGAACCTTAAGGGAATGGAAGATAGGGTCCGTATGGGTCTTATGGAACTTTTAACATTAGGGTGTCACTATGGGGCCTATGGGAATGGAACATATTCTTAAAGACAAACACATACATACATACATACATACATACATACATACATACATACATACATACATACATACATACATACATACATACATACATACACACACACACATACATACATACATACATACATACATACTAACAAAACGGATGAAGAAACGGTAGGGAATAGGTAATGGTGGATAACACACGGTGTTACTAACCGATACTTACCCTTACTGACCAATGCTCTCACACACACATACACAAGGGGGATGTAAAGTAGGTGACAGAGTGATGAGGACAAACACCTATGGTCACAGACAAATACGCACACATGCAAACAAAATAGATGAGGGAAAGGAGAGTTTTGTACTGGTCACTAATACATATAATCCAATACCCATTATTACCATCTCATACCCATCCTTACAAATAAAACGGATGAGGGAAAGGAAGTTATGTGATGATCGCTAACACGCCTATTTACTATCCAACATATTATCACACATACACAAATAGAGTTGTGGCAGGGTCAATTATATTTTTAATTTTATACATGCATCCTTTTATACAAACACACCATCATACATCATTTTCATGTTTTTTTTCTTCATTTCTCCCGTAACCTTGCTGGTCGTAGGGGCGCCACTGATGACTTTGTGACAATCTCTCTCCATTTCGCCCTATTCTCCACTGCTCTTTGGGATATTGCAAAGTCCATGCCTGTCCACTCTTTGATATTGTCTTCCCATCTCTTCTGTCTGTCTCGTTTTCTCTTTCCTCTCACTGTGCCCTGTAGGATTGTCTTTGACAGGCCAGTTGAGCTTGAGACGTGACCATACCATCTTAGTTTGCATTTCTTTAGAGTGGTGAGCAGATCTTTCTAAGGCCCAATTGCACCTTGGATTTTAGTGCGCACCTCCGCATTAGAGACGTGGTCTTAGTATGATATTTTCAGGATCCTTCGATAACATCTCATCTCTAAGGCATGGATTCTTCTCTCTATTTCTGATGTTAGGGTCCATGTTTCACATGCATATAGGAATATGGACATGACGAGGGAGCGCATAAGCTTGATCTTGGACCCAAGCGTGATGTTGCTGTCTTTCCAAATAGGCTTCAGCCTAGCCAGAGCAGCTGTTGTCTGCGCAATCCTGGAAAGAACCTCAGGTTTTGAACCTTCATCAGAGGCGGTAACACCTAGGTACTTGAAGCTTGTTACTGTGCCCAGCTTCTGTCCATTCACTCTTATTTCCTTTTGGATGCCAATCGGGTTGTTTGTCATTAGGTTTGTCTTTTCAGCGTTGATCTCCATCCCATATCTTAGTGAGTTTGATTGAGACGGTTCACTAAGGTTTCCATTTCTTCTTCATCTCCTGCTAAGCTATCGATATCATCAGCGAAGCGCAGGTTGGTGATTGTTCTGCCTCCAACACTGACACTGTACCTCATGGTCTTCCAAGGCGTCGGACATGATCCTTTCCAGGTAGATGTTGAAGAGAGTGGGTGAGAGAAGACACCCCTGTCTGACTCCGACTGTGGTTCTGAACCAGTCTCCTATGTTGCCATTGACGAGAACTGTACTAGTCGCCTTGTCATACAGGGTTTCTATAGCGCAGATTAGTTTTGCGTTTATGTTGTATATCCGCATGGTGGCCCACAAGGCTGTATGCCATACCTTATCGAAAGCCTTCTTGAAGTCAGTGAAGACATAATAGAGGTTCTGTTGATGCTGGAGATATTTTCACAGAGGATTCTAAGATTGAAGATCTGTTCTGTAGTGCTACGTCCTGCTCTGAAACCTGCATGTTCTTCCGCAATGATGTGTTCTGCTTGGGGTTTCAGTCTATTGAGGATGATCTTAAGCATAACCTTGCTTGGGTGACTGATTAGACTGATTGTTCGGTAATTCTGGCACAGTTGTAGATTCCCTTTTTTAGGAAGAGTCACGATCAGAGACTAGGTCCATGGGGGTGGGCCATTCTCCTGTTTGCCAGATTTGGTTGCAGATTGTTGTGAGGACATCTATCATGGAAGTATTCCGTCCATCTGTTAAGAATGTCTTGGTTTTCTGTCAGACTCTTACCAACCTTGTCCTGAATCGTATTAGATCTCCCCTGTTTCTCTGTTGTCAGGTTTTTCACCAACTGGTATGCCTTTTTACTGTCATTCTGGTTCAGGCTTTTCTCGACTTCCTTGCATTAATCCTCTAACTAGCTTTCTTTTGCTTTCTTCATGCTCTTCTTAATCCTGTTGCTAATCTCATTGTATTTTTTTGCTCCTTCATGGTCTCCTCGCTTACTCTTCACTTTTCTCCTCACATCGCAGAGGTCGAGGATATCTGCTGTGACCCAAGGCTTCTTTATTCTACGATGCTTGCCAAGGATCTCTCTGGCTGTGTCTATTACTACCTTGTTGAAGGTGATGATGACCATCATACATACACAAAGGATATTTTTAATCGTAGCTTATCCTACGATGTGGGTACCTCCCAAGCCTGGCAAGCAACACACCCCTATCTCCCCATCGGTTCAAAAGCCAATGATCAGCAGACACGGAGAGGCTAAAGTGAGATTGATCAGCCTCACTCTTCCAGTCCTCCACTCTTGGGATGAGGGGTTCTTCTTGTTGTTCTAATGACTGCTTCTGCTGCTGTTGTTGCTGCCACTGCAACCATTGTTGGAATAGTTCCAACTGATCGTACTGCAGTTGCTGCTGTCACTCTTCTAGTTGTTGCTCTGGCTCCTGGTTCTCAAATTTTTTCTCCCAGAACATTTTTTTCACCAGGTTTTTGGCCATCCTAAAATAAACAGAGCTTCTTTTCACGAAACGCCTTTTTCCTGGAACAAGGTCCTGCTCTTTCATTCGATCTAGGAGGTGCTTGACTTGCTCCAAATGTACCAAGGCCATGACCAGTTTTCTAGTCATGCCCTGGTTCATTTTTGTTTCTTCTTGTCTAGTGGAATGATGAATGGCAAAACGGGCAAACCCACCGTTGTATAAGCACGAGACGCGGGCGTAATGGAAACCGTCTGGTTTGGTACACGGATATAATAGACATCTCATGACTAGACACCCAGACATGATGGAAAACGCACACCCTTCCCTCGAGAGCGTGCGCGCGCGCGAGAGAGAATTGACAATTTGTACAGAAAAATTATGACAAAACAGACCTTTTTTCTTCAAAATCAACATTTTAATAAGCCCCGCTCAACTGATTCATGTACTAAAAAAATGAGGACGGAGGACAGCTCCTCCTCTTCATGTACAATATCTAAGTTCCCACTGGGAAAACTAAAGTAAATACCATACAGAAATGTAAACACGAACATATTTATATGTGAGTAAGACCTGGGCTCCAGTGGTCCATGACGGATTTCGTCTTACCATCGATTTAAACTGCGTCTTCAGGCTAAAGTAAAGAGATAATCATAATGATCAAGACACCACCATTTTATTTTTTCATCATTTGAATGGAAATGGTGTTGAAAACAAGACAATAAATGAGTGAGAGGGAATCCAAGACCTTGTTGATGAAGAACGTACACACAATCTTGTCCACACACTATGTGATCTTATCCTTGTAAGCTCACTTAATTAAACTGGGTCGAAATAGCATTTCTTTTCATGGAGTCTACAATATTGTCTTCAATGAGGGATAAACCATACAAATCAAAATATTCTACCATGTCGTCAATCAGAAAGCAGACAGCGACCCAGTGTGTACCTGGTCGATGACAGTCGTCGTTGTTGATGTTATAGGCTAGAACGTCTTTAGGTTTTCGATGAGTAAGAACATCTTTGGCACAGACGACACTGTTCCAATGGGGATGTGTACGAACTGTGTGTGAGGAAGAACTGAAGTTCCAATTCATTTCTTAGACCACAAACAGAATTCAAAGGTTATGAGAGTCAGTGGTTTCAAACTTTTTATTTAAACTGGTCCATCAGGTGCATAGAGGGAGGAGAAGGATTCGTGCTCTGATGCAAGAGGGCTTAGATGCGTTTCGGCTCGGTGTTAGTATTTGGGAGTTAAGAATGGTGTAACAAGTCTTCCTCCATGTAATCCTCCAGCTCATCTTCTTGACTCATCATCAAACATTTGTCATGTTGTACTCAAGTGGGATGATCGACTTGGCATTCATAACAATAGTATATGGTCATGGCGTAATTCTTTTGGCAATGTGTTGAACAAAGCATTTCATCAAGGTTTTCTTTTGTTCAGACCATCATCTCAATACTGTTTCTTCTTCTTCTTCTCTACACTTTCGTCGTCTTCTTTTCCAGCTTGCCCTAATCTTTAATTCTGTGGCCGTGGCTGCTTTGGTTCCTTTCTTCGTCGTATATGTCCATGACTACGGTCTCTATGAATGAGCTTTTAATAGTCCAGGATCACTTCCTGAGACTCTTGCTTTCAAGGGTATTGTCGAATTCTGCAAATAAGACTGCGTTAACTGTTTTGTCAAGTGGTCGAGCAAGCTGAATTTCAACACGCACTTGTCCCGATTTTACTCTGTGGAAATGTCCCTCGTCACTGCCTTGGTCTGGTGTGAAATTAAATGCCCACAATCAATAACCTGCATATTCATCGTAGAACATGCAGTGTGCACTATTTGTAAACAAGTGTCCCGTGGCTTCAAACAGAGTCAAGTACGATCTCAAGCAATTTGTGTGGGTAAAGTTACGTTAAAACTGAACGTCTCATTTCAATTTTATCTTGGAGACGTTTGTAGTGATGGAACTGGTAAGGGTTTTGATTAATAGCTCCGTTGAGGGCAGCATTACTGACAATGACAATGAACAGATGTTTAGGCAACTGACCCGGGAACAAATGGTCTTCAATTTTGGATCGGAGTCCAGCCGCATACGTATTGCCTTTCATTCATTGTATGGGATACTTGGCCATGTTTCTGGTCAGAGTCTGACTGATATTGTTTTATACTCTAGATAAAAATTACGCACGTCGCACGTATGCTTCTTCGATGCTGGTTTTGAAATCGTTAGCATTAGCCATCACATGGAAAACAGTGCAACTTCAGTTCAGTATGAGACACACATCTACTCCGTTCAATAAATACTTGCCTTGCAATAACATGTCCAAGTACAAACGTTCTATCATTTCTAAACTGCGACCTTGTTTTATTTTCTTTTGTAGGCTGTTAAATCCTAAATTGTGAGCGCCTTCATCCGCTGTCAGCTCTGTGTCGTTCAACTTGCCAAACGTGTTGATTTCCACACAACGGAAGCATCTAAGTGTGTGTCCTTGCTTTCTTTTCCGTAACTGAGTAAATTCTCTATATGTGCTCATTACGGGTAACTGTCGATGCTGCTGTTGACTAGATTGTTGTTCAGGTACAACTCTTCTTCTCTGAAGAAAGAATGCATGAACTTGTCGACTGGAACCACTCTGACATCTGTGTCTGGATTCGTATTGTCAGTTTTTGTTATGACTTTCATTTTCTGGTACAAGTAACTGTTATTCAGGTCGATGTAGTCTTTGGTTTGCCCTTTGACTTCAAACTCGATGGGATTTGTCGTCGTCACAGATGACACTGGATAATATTCTACCCACTGGGATTCTTCAGTCGTCATCATTATGAGTGGCATGGCAGACAGATCAAGTTCCATCCTGGAACATTGATAACAATCTTGTTGCATTATTTTTGACTTTTTAATTTAATATTACAAAATGTCAAAGTCTTGGATTGTTTTTCATCCCTTTTTCTTGCCCTGTCTTTGTTGTTTTAATGTCTTTCTACGTCTCTTCCTGCATTGTCCTTGCTGCTGAGAGAATGTCGGAGCAGCTGCTTTGGCGGGCGTGTGGTGTGGCTTTATAGACGACCCAAAGAGCTATTTTTCCTGTTTGGATCAACACATTTTTCCCGGCACTCAGTAAGGCTTATTTAGGATTCTGTTTGTCCACCATGACGATTTGGATGAGATGTTTTCCTTGCGACAGAGCATGGCGTTTCAAAGTATGCAGTCCTTGCTAAACAAAAAGTTTACCGATCAGTGCCACAGTATGAAGGAGCGATTTGAACATACTCCCCAAACAATGTCCTCGTTGTCGAGCTACTCCTCGGTACACGGGACACATGAATTGCAAGTCACGAGTCGTTTGCGAACGTGAAGTTACAACGTCACTTTTACTTTGACAAATAGAATATTTGTCGGAGATCTCCTTTTATACCAATATACACACTGTCAAAATACGATTTACTGACCGGATGATAGTGAAGATGAACAAATTCTCGGTGTACAGGATACATTGTTTCCTGTTTCTTGGTCATCACGGTTGGAAGTGGCAGAAAAGCCACTTCAAAAGGAATGAATCTCAGCAATGGAATATAAGTGTTTCCCAACACGTTGTATTCTACCACATCGGAGTACACAAACATCAAACTGAGTTCTTTATTCTATTCTATGGGTATCGAAAATACTTGAAGAAACTGTTGTTGTTGTTGTTGTTGGTGGTGGTGGTGGTGTCTTTTGAGTAAGGAGCTCGGGACAGGTTCCACCCAAAATAGTAAACAAACTTGGATAAAATTTGATGGACAACGTTTTTCTGTCCAACTTATCACTGTGAAGACATTGAGAGTTGCATGGTAGTCGACAATAACACGTCTGTTGGATTTAGTTAGTGCCTCACGAAATTGATCATTGAATAGACCCAAAATAATATCCTTCACAAATGTTCATTTCATACACATTCAATTGGGCATTGGTTTCAGTTTACATAAATTTCATAAAAGCCAGGATCTTTTTTATCCAATCATGTTTTACGGATTGTTTTAAGGATCATACACGTGTTACCTTTATCTGTTATTTGATATACATTTTACGGTATTTTAACATTTTACATTTTATATTTTATGTTTTTGTACTTCATTTTATATTTTTTTGGAAGGGTTTATCTTCCTACATTTTTAGGAATTCACTTTACATTTTTCGAACTTAAACCTTTAGTTGGCACTACATAACCACTTTTGAGGTACCGTAAAACACTACAACATACATACATACCAACTGTCCTTATACTTGTTCATCTTGTATTTCTACGTCAAAAGTGGTTTGTATACCAGTGATATTCAAAACCTTAGTATGATGAATAATTTCTACCAAAGAAACTTCCAAACTGGTTTCGTGTTCCAGTTCGCTTTAACTAGTTTTATTTATTTCATAAACATCGAACATACGTTTTGGGATCGTATTGTATGCATTTTGCTTGCTATTTCTTTTCCATCAAATAAATCATTATTATACAACTTCTATGTTACATTTTATTGTACTATACTATTAGATACACCTTTTACTCTTTTAATAATATTAATATTATTATTGAAAAATAGAATTGAAATTTTTTAAAATTTTATTTTTGCTTTTAATCCTGTCCATTCAGTAATAATTTTACCATTTGCCTCATATTTAAATTTACCACATACATTAACATTACCACATTAAAATTAAAATTAAAATGATCTTTTGGTGATTCAGCTGTATCATAAGGATGTATATCTTTTTTCATATTTTTATATACATCATCTGTAAATATTTCCATTATTAATGAGTCTGTATCAGCATATAACAATTCATGTTATCACCATATATTACTTTCAAATTATTAACAAAAGCAGCATTATTCATTAGTTTATATAAATTCGATTCATAATAACTACCTTGTTGTTTTGCTTCATTTCTTAGTGTTATAATATCATTAATATATGACTTTATCCAAGGCTTTTGTTTGAATTTCACTATTATGTGAATTTTTGTGATTTTTAATCCTAGCTGCACATATAATTTTAGTATTCTATAATGCAGAACATATTTTTTTTATTATTAGATTAGCTACTAGTCTGTTTATTCTACAATTTTTTTAATATACCTAAATAACCTTTTTGATAATCTGATAACCAATCATACTTTACTTTAATAGCTTCAGGAACTAATGGATAATCACTATGTGCATCGTTTAATTCTTTTGGATATTTTAGATCAACTTCTAAAAGGTATCATATAGGGTTATCATCAGCAGTGTTTAATATTTCATCAATGTTCATTTGTTCTGGATCAATCCATTTCAATCATTTATATGAATGAGGTTGTGTCATTGACCAGGAATATAGTGCATTTGCATCAAGGTATAAAATTTATGAAGATGTTTTGTTTTATCATGGTCTGGCATATATGTATTATTTATTTTTGTATATAATTTTCCTCCAATTATTGATATACCACCTCTACTTGTCTTAAAAAGAAAACGAATATCAATATCAGTAAGAAGTTCCAGATTTGATTCTGTACCATATTTTAATAAAGAATCAAGCGATAATGATGCACTGCTAATGTAATATAATATTTTATAACCTTTCTAAAACAGTGGAACACATCAGCAAGATTTAATTAATACATCGGTTTTTTAAATATAAATTATAATAATCTCCTACATTTTTGTAAATTTATCCCAAACTGATTTACGATGAGCATGCTCATTATTAGATATGTTTTTATTTTCTTAGTGTTAAACAAAAAATCTTTTTCTCAGATAATTTTATTTTCTTTAAATATTTCAAAGCTGTCAATATATTCATATGGATAAATACCCTTCTTTCGTAATAATGAAAAATGATAACTGTATTTTATTGCAAACATTTTGCTTATCTTAAAATCATCCTATTTCATAGCTTTACTTATACTGTCAAGCTGACCCAAAATGCTCTGCATACTATCACCGAATTTGAGCTGTCCAATAGAAATAGTCCTATATATTCCATATTCTTAACTATGCATTTTTTTTTTTTAATTTGAAGTTTTTGCAATTCCATTCATGATAAGATGTCCATCATACCCATGTCAGTTATGGAAAATAACATGAATTCTTATTTTATATAGAATAATTTGTAATTTTAAATTACATTTATTGTGTGATGTTCCATGATATTTCACACTTGTATAGCAATGATCTCTCACTTTATCATTATTTCTTTTTCACATAAAACAATGTATTTAGATTGATATTGTTTTTACCCCCCTTCACTGGTTATTATTTTTCCTGGTTGTTAGAAAAGCATGCTGAGAGTTTCTGTTGTGTATTCAAGATTTTTCTTAAACTTTTCAATAACATATTTGCCTCCATATTTCACTTTTTTTCCATCACTTCGTACTAGTATATAACAATAAGAGCATGGTATATGTTTTGCAATTATTTCTGTTTTATTACCTGTATTTTGTCATTTTCTTTTTGTTTTATTACCTGTATTTTGTCGTTTTCTTTTTTTTATTCAGAGCCTCAAAATCACCATATATTACAAATGGAACAGGTAACTTGTTTTGATAATTTTTAAAATCAAGTAAATGGTGTTCTTTTTCAGAAGATACCACTATTTGACCTGCTTCAATAATTCTTTTACAATTTTCAACGTGAGTAAATCTTTTTTACCAACCAAACGTAGGCAATAGAGACCAATATATTGTTTATTTTTCTTGAATTAATTTTTATGAAATAATCTCAAAATATTCTTTATCCAAACACAGTGGTAGTTCGTTTCTTCTTTAATTACTTTGATATTGATAATAAATTAATCATTATTACATTTTATTTTCATATTTGCTTATATATAATGGATACGAACCCTGATTATATCCGAAAACATTAACAAGTAGATTGTTTAATTTTTCAAATTTAAAATCCTTAATATTTACTGGAAATTAAATTTTGTCAAACTTGAGTTAATTACCAAACAACTGGCTGTATATTGCTGTTCTTTGTTGTTGTATTTCCTGACGATGTAAGGCGGATAAAATAGCCCATTCAAAAAAATGATTATCTTTTTTTCATCCCATGTATGCATGATTTTGTATTTGTTATATTTGGCTCTAATGGTCTAAATGATGATCCACAAGTAAGTCAGGTAAATCAAAAATTAATGCTTTATCTTATGCATTTAAATATATTACTGAACAACCAGAAGAATATAATAGACCAGCGTTTAAAAAAAAAATAATGATGAGTGAGGAACATAGCCAAACTTCTACCTGCAAAACTATGACAAAAGGATCAAAGTATTTGTTAATGAATAGACATAAGATAATAATAATCCAATAATCCTAAGTATCCTAATCACAAGTCCTAAATATAGAACGTTCCGAATGAATTTCAGTATCCTTGAATGTGCTGATGTGCCAATAGTCTTTAATGTCCTGAGTGCCAGTAGTCTTTAATGTGTTGATGTGCCAAAATGAAGTACTCCAGAATATCTTTGAATAAGTTCACATAAATCCCCAAATCATCAATTCAAAATCCAAAATCCAATGAATGAAATCAAAAGTCATTATGAACTCATCCAGAAACAGAATAAATTTATTTGGAGACAACAGCCAAAGGATTAACTCCATAAACAAAGGGTGTAACTGACTGCAGTAAGGTGAACAGATGGCAGCTTGGTGTGTGGATTGCAGTCATGGGTGTCTGCAGTTACCCCCCCCCCTACCGATTTTTAAAAAATCCATTGTACAGTATATATATATATATATATATATATATATATATATATATATATATATATATATATATATATTGTTACGAGTAGGGGTAATGTAAAAAAAAAGAGATTCAAACATGCTTTCAAGATTTTAAATGCAAATCTTTAATTTCCTAAAATATTAAAATATTTCAACAAACAATTAAAGTGAAAGAATTAAAAATAACTTACAGTATAGAATATCCTTAAAAGTCCTAAATTGTTCTAAAGTTCACTGATCTGGAAGTTAATCCAAATATTCCGAATGAGGTAATCCGAATGAAGTAACCTTCACTGTACTAATGTGTTAATAAGAATAAGTTATATCCAAGTAATCCTTGCGAATATGGAATATCACAAGTTCTAGAAATTTTTGCGATAATTCCACAGAGCTTTACAATTATTTAAGTTGAAGACACAGTATTAATCCAGAATGCACTGTATTTATAATAAATAGATTTCCAAAGAAGAATATCCCACACACAAAATGAACCAGTTTCTTTTATGACCTCAATATCCAATGTAACAATGAAGAATGCCTAAACACAGGATTATTTCCTATAATATAGTCTCCCACTGTGCAGAAACAAAATAAAACCCATTGCGTCTTTGATAAACTAGAGGACATTTAGAAAAACATTGCAACCCTCTCCAAATCAATCAGAAATTAGGTTATGCGTGACATCTCTTAAAGTACCTCTATATTGACATTTATTATCAATAACAAAATGTTTACTTGTAGAATCTAGGTCAGAAGTTCAACTCTCTCACGCGCTCTAAAACCACGTGATGTACTAAGCTTCAGCGAAATATCGATCGAGCCTACCGTACGTATACTCACAAGACGACAGCTGTTTAGACTAAGAACAGAGATCATAAACTAATAAACTATACCATTATTAAAAGAAAAATTATATATAATTCCGTAAAATCCTCACCCTTTTGGAGAAAAAAAACGTTTTATGCAATTAAACTTTTTTTTTGTAAATACTTCTAACATTCATGTAATTGATTGCATAAAAAAATTAATGCATGATACAGTCATCTATACAAAACAGTGTAACGGTAGTATTATACACGTGAAAGTGCATCAGCAATTAAATTTTACTTAGAAATAGCCGTAACCTTAGCTTCTATTGGTTTTATTTTTCCATGTCCCACAATCGTGCCCTAAAAAAAAATAACACAGGCACGACAAAAGTCACTTTAATTCAAATTGATGGTTAAGTTCGCTTCGCTGAGTCTTTTGAAGAATTGCTTTATTAGGTAATCTTGCCACGTCGTTGCAGATGATGACATCATGATGTAAGCATCGCAATTTCTTATTCCAGATGTTATCATTTTCATCAAAGGTTGGAAAACTTGGGGAACCCTTCATCCCAAATAGCATGACTTTGTATTGATAAAGTCCATCTGGAGTCACGAGTGCAAAAATTTCTTTTACTCTCTCCGATAGTGGAATTTGGTAGAATCCCTTCAATAGGTCAAATTTTTATGCCGTAATTGGCATTTCCAATCCTCTCTAGGAATTGGAAATGAATCTGTCCTGGTGACACTATTTAATTTTCTGTAATCTGTACACATACGGAAAGTATTATCTAGTTTCGGCATTAAAATACATAGAAACTCATGTCACTTTTACTTAGTTCAATAAAGTCATTTTCCAGTAAATTCTGAATCTCTTTCTTTTCTTCAGATAATCTTTTTTGAGAGGCGACATCATGGAAAATTTTGTTGGTTCGTGTGGAATGTCTGGAAATAAATGTTCATTTTCTTTTATCAACTGCTTCAGTTCGTTAATCTCAGACGGCAGTATATACGAAAACTTCTGGTCCAGATTGCCAGAATTTCCGAATTGCGAAGAGTAGTGACTTCAAAATCATCCTATCAGATTTCTTATCTTCATTCAAATGTCGAATGTGTGGGACAGGTACTACTAAAGTAATTGGATAATTGATATGGCTATTTCTGTCTACATATTGTTTCAACACTTTAATATGGCAAAGTTGTTTTCTGCTTTCTTCTCATTAAAAGCCTGACCCAAAAAGGTGTCCACTAAAGAAAATACATCCTGTTCAACAACACCATTCTCAAGAGCACGCTTTGCCATAGCTCTAGTTACTGTACAAGCTGGATATAAACCAGGGATTTCTACTTCAATAGGATCAACTCGTTGATCCATGCTAGGCTTGTCAGTTACAAGTGGATTAACCACGACCTTATCTCTCGCTAGGTCATTACCTAGTAATAAATGGATGCCCTTTATAGGCAAAGAAGCCACTGCTCCTATGGTCACCAATCAGAAATTAGGTTATGCATGACATCTCTTAAAGTATCTATATATTGATATTTATTATCAATAACAAAATGTTTACTCGTAGAATCTAGGTCAGAAGTTCAACTCTCTCACGTGCTCTAAAACCACATGATGTACTAAGCTTCAGCGAAATATTGTTCGAGCCTACTGTATGTATACTCACAAGGCGACAGCTGCTTAGACTAAGAACAGAGATCATAAACTAATAAACTATACCATTATTAAAAGAAAAATGATATATAATTCCGTAACAATATATATATATATATATATATATCCTTTGATTTTGGCTTTGCCCCCCCCCCACCCGATTTGCTCCCACCCCCACCCCCAGAAAAAAATATTACAGTTGCCCATGGTTGTCGTCACTATATACTCAAAAAAAGCAAGAAACAACACAACCCTTTAACAATGACAGCCAAGTCCAAAAAACGATTATCACTTACTAGTATTAAAGATGAAGACAAAGACCTCTCATTCAACCCAGGTATTATGGATTAACTCCAAAGGCAAACAATGTACTCAACCGCTACATGGAAGCTCTTTAAAAAGATTTTTCATTATGACATTATTGGCATTGTGCAGGCTTTCATAAAAGATAAAGAAACAATACAAACCTTTGAACTGACTATGTATGTCCATGACTATTTCTTTTAGAAGAAAGGGTGATTAATCTCACTGGATATTCACATGACTTTCAGCACTACAATGGCAGTTAGTGATATGTACTTTAGTCTGATTTACAGTCCATAACAAATGCCACTACCGGCATGACCTGTACAAATTAAGAAACTGGTAGCCAGCCTTGTTATTTGCTTTTTTCAAAATGGTCTTTACTTTTTAAGTGGTTGTGGTTACAAAGGATTAAATAAAGGTCAGTGGTGTTTGTCTCTGTTTTTGTGATACAGTGCTGTTTAGTACAATCCGCACTCTGCCAGCTGACTCCTCTAAGCAATCATGTTTACAAAGGATTAAATCAAGGTCAGTGGTATTTGTATCAGTACTATAGTCCATCTCGGCAAACTTCAAACACTGAAGCCAAACTGACCCTGCCGACAGAATCAAAGGGATGATAATTGTTTTATGCTGTTTGAAATTAGCAGCTAAATTGTCTTGCCCTGCTCAAATCAGTTCGCAGTCACGTGATTACAAGCAGTCTTACCATAAATATACTACACTGGAAGCAATGTGTGAAAATAAATGGGAAACAAAAATAAAATTAATTTTTCAATAATAATTTTGCATACGCGGGAGATTCCATTTAGTGACAGTAGGGTTGGGAGACACCCCTCGCTCGGGAGGAAATCCCACATTTCAACATTTTTAATAATACAGATAATATGTGTTCCATCATATTGAGTCACTTCTGTCTCTTTCAGGATTAGTCTTGATTTGGATGATAGCTGTAGAATTCTAGCAGACCCAGATGCACCATTACAGTCTGATGCTACAGTGACTGGAGACCCCTACCTATTGACTTCATTACTGCCATGAGAGAAAACTTCTCTGCATCCATTCTTCTGGTCACCTGAGCAGATGCAGCACTGAAACTTGGTATAGTACTATCAGTCAGAAATCTGACCCCTTTGTTACATGAAATATTTCCTGGTTTAAAATTTTTTTTTTCTTCTTAATATAGCTTTCATGGTTTCAGTTAAAATAACTGCATGTAAAGACACTATTATTATCCTCTCTCTTTCCCTTATATAACTAGCAAAAGCTTCACTATCCTGGTATCAAAGAATTCCACCAACTATTCAGTTCTACTGGAAACGTAACATGTTTGAGCTCCACCCATTCATGAATGAAAATGACATCACTGTGGTAGTTACTACCTCTAGCTAGCATATTCAGCTGCTACCAGATGTCAGGTGCTGTTATTGATGGACCCTTGTTTAATTACTTCACATCTGATAAGGAAAATCTTTGATGGTTAAAATAAAGAAATAAAGACACTTTTGCAAAAGAAAAAAATTTAAACTTCAGTTTTTGAATTTTCAGTAGAATTCAAGCAATTTAATAGCATCCAGGCAGCAATGCCTTTCAATTTTAACTTATTTTCTATATAAAAAAAACTCTCTCTGTGGACTTTGAATAAGGAAGATAATACTGACTAGACTAAATGCTTTTGTACTAGGCTGTTTTGTCAATGTAAGCCAGATCAGCTATCTCAAGCCCACTTTGGTCTCTTGTTCAAGTAAGGGGACAATATCTTGAGAACCAGAACATTCATAGCATCTATGGGATTATAAAAAGTATATCATCCATCTGAGATGATAAAAAGATTACATTTGGCAAGGAAAAAGAACTTTCAATTGTCCACATTTTTTGTACCAAAAAAAAAACTTAATTTAATTGGGAGGAAAGTATCATTCAAAGCAAGTAGAAAATTTTCAGATTTATTCTACCTGGCAGCAGCACATTGTCCATGCTTCTTATATTCACTGTCAAACAATACCATTGCCGGTGGCCAGTTTTAGCCACTTTTGCAGGCATCATAGTCTTCATAGGGTATAGCAGGCATTATCTAACTGTAAAATTTATGTAAATTTCCAGGAAAAAGGTAAACATTTCCTTGATAACTTTGGACTCCTAATTTCACCAATTTATCATAAAGTCTAGGCATGGGACATTTGATTGGTCTATTTTAAGTAAGAGTGTGTTGGATTCTAGATTGAAGTTTTGTTGGTGAAATCTGAATCTGGCCCAAAATTCATGAGTCTATTTCTTTAAGTTAAGTTTAGATGGAAGATATTTGATTGCTCAGTTTTGAGTCCATGTTAATTTTCTTCCATTGGATCACTTGATTTTAGATTTAAGTTTACGTATACGTACGACGAGTTTAAAAAGTGTCTGGTCCTGTCCAATGGGAACATTTGAAAAACCTTCTGGAAGAAAAGGAGGAAAAAGATATTAGAAAAATGAAAGAAAAATATGAAGCTCAGGGCACTGGTTAGTTTGTAGTGTTGTTTTATTTTACATTGCTCTAGAGAAAAATCTCACGCATTAGAATCCATTCCCAGTATTAAATTAATCTCTCATTGAAAGGTTTAACACTGGTCACATGATTGAATGCGTGCTGACAATTTCAGAATTTAAAGAATTTTAAAAGAAAAAAGCAGTATTATTTTTAGCTAAAATAGATTATCTTTCATTTGTGCTTATTTCAAGTGAAATTTATGAATTACTTCAGTGATTGTTACCTTTAGCTACATGTAGCATTGGTGAACAATAGACAGAAATAATTCACACAGGTTTCAAAAATTTGATTTGATATAGATTCAG
This sequence comes from Margaritifera margaritifera, assembly GCA_029931535.1. NCBI lineage: Eukaryota > Metazoa > Mollusca > Bivalvia > Unionida > Margaritiferidae > Margaritifera > Margaritifera margaritifera. Next base: position 4,463,610 of record JAQPZY010001647.1, on the reverse strand, counting down.
GTCTAGGATGAAACTTGTTTAAAATGCCCCACAGAAAGGTTTATTTTAAGAAGAATGTTAGGAGTCTGCCTGGTGGTTTTACATCATGATGAGATAACAACATACATTGTTCCAAATATGTGTACAAAGGTAATTTGCCTTAACCAGCATTGTGAAAAAAATAAATATTAATAAATTTCATAACTGTTGGTGTTAATGTGTCACTCCATATACAAATAAAACTATAATTTAGTTAATGATTTATATTTCATGCACAAATACATGACCATCAGAAATGGGCTGGTATATTAGAAACTGCAAAATATATGCTGAGCTCAGAAACTTCCAACTCCAAATTAGCTATGCATACCTGTGACAGAACCAGGATTTCAAACCAGTAGATTTACAAATTTTGAACAGTAGATTTGCTTCTAAAAGGGTAGATTTTTATCGGCATAAATTTTACGTGTTTTAAGGGGATTTAAAACAAAACAAGTTCATTTTGTCACATAATATGTATTCTCTTCATATTATAATAAAACACAAATTTTGAACATGATTCAGATTCAGAATCTGATGGAAAATGTTACAATAATAGTTAGTTGATATGAGCCAGTATATTGTTAATTAAATGAAAAAGGAAGAGTTGTACATCTCACAGTTCACTGCAAAGATTTTTATAAAATCCACTGGCATTTTTAGTTTCCTTCACAAGATGACTGTCTGGTGACCACTGGTGACATTCACTGTGATTGTTAACCTTCACACTTAGCAGGCTGTCAATAGTTTTCTGGTCCAGACTTCCCCTTGAATCACTCTGGATTTTCCGAAGAATGGAGAATGTCCTCTCAGTGTCAGCATTGGAATGTGGCAATGATAGGACAACTACACTCAGTCTGGAAAGAAGTTCTAACTTAAGTTTTCCTGTTGCTGGGTTTCTGAGGCTGCTGACTGATCTCCAATATTGCTCCAAGCTCATTTCACCCCGAGGAAGAAGTTCCTGGCTTGGACTTAATATGTATTTCTGAGCCTCATCCTCAAGGGCTTGTTTCTCTTCTAGGCTTATGTCCAAAAATCTGTTGGCAAGTTTCACCACTGTAATTAATTTTAAACAAATTAGATTTAGACTTGAAATAAACAGTTAAAAAACACATGATTTTAATAATTTATCCCAACTTTAAAATTAAATATTAAGTAATACATTTTTAACTCGCGGATATATTTTATCTAGGACTTGAACATAATTTTTGTGCTTTTATGCTGATTTTCTAGAAGTCTGAACTTCACATTAGTAATATCTGGTTCACTGGTGATGACCTTGGTTGAAACAAACTTTCCCAGAAGCTTTCTTAGCAGCCTGGTCATCTCTACATGTAGATGTCCAATCATTGATTCACCAGCCCACAAAGACACAATGCAAAGTCAGGACCTTTGCTACTCGCCTGCACACACCTAAATTCTTGTATACAAGCGTTGTTAAACTTGTTGTAGTATTTCTCAGCTGGTGGCTTCTTAGCGTTGGGAGAAAGCGGACGTTTCGGCATTTTGACATGAATTGAAAAAAAATATACAAGCTGCCCTTAAATATTCATCTTAAGCCATCGTGAACAATACAAGAACAAATAAAAGACATCAAATCAAAATACTTACTCAAGAGTTTCTGCCAAGATCATTTTTGGTAGGTCTCTCCGTTTTATCTTCCTTCCACGACAGATCGGCCGAGTTTTAATCAAAGACTCATGCATTACCTTTGATTCTTTTATTACTTATAACACCTCAAACAACATCCCGCATTTGGCCTTAAACTCTCCAAATTACAACAATAAGGTAATCAATTAGCCGCTTCTTGTGTACACATGCTAACAATTGTAATCCGACTACTCAACCACGCATCGTCGCACCGGTCATATCATAGGGAACATTTCCGGTTCCCAGTAGACCGGTTCTGGCTGGTTTATCTAAACCAGGGTTTTTTTTATAAAAAAAAAATTTCCTTGAAATTTTCAAAACCGGTAGATTTCGACTACTAAACGGTATGTGCAATAGACGGTCTTTAAAACGGTATTTTTGGCCTGCCGCCGGTAGAATCACAGGTATGGCTATGAATGCAGGCTTGCTTCATGAAGACATCTTAATTGATTGTGTATCTTTATGCACAACTTAATTTTTAAAATATCATCATGGAAGATGGTTGCACTGTTATCCTCAAACAAAAATATATAAAACTTGTACTACTCTGCATTGTCATTTTGTTGCTTTTGCATAGTATCCACCTTGGAATCAGAGAACCACTGTATGTAAGAAATTGAACTGTGTCATTTTGCTGTGTCTTTATTTTATTAATAGCAGTATACACTGTAGTATTTTTAAAATATCAAAAAACAAATACATTCAGATTGTTTAAACAATTTTATTCATCTTCTTTCTTTTCCTTTCCTTTTTTATTAACCTTGTATCCATGGCTCAATTTTGGGTTAAGCACCAGTATGTATTTGAAAAGAACTGAGTTGTTTTTAGCTCTAATGGTCATAAACCAAAAGAGCTTATGGGATGGTCTATCATACATCATCCATCCAAAAATTAGCATAAGTTTGTTATCGTTACTCCTCCTAAGCTACTTGGAGGATTGCCATAAAACTTTATACACACAATCATCCCATGGCCTAGTTGGTCCTAAATGAAAATAGTGCCGCTTGGACATCCAGTATGAAAATCTTGTTATTGCTACTTCTTCTGAATGGATGGTCATATCGATATGGGGTTTTCACTGAACGACTTCTCATAATGTCTAGTGAGTCATATATAAAAATAGTGCTGATGTGATGTCCAATATGGCCATGAAGGCAGTCATCTTGAAAATCTTGTTATTGTTACTCCTCCTGAATGGAAAATCATATTGGAATGGGGTTGTCACCAGAAGAAGTCTTATGATGTCTAGCTGGTCCTGAATGAAAATGGTGCCAATTTTTGATATCTAATATGGTCGCCACAGTGGCCATCTCGAAAATCTTGTTATCGCTACTCCCCTTGAATGGATGGTCATATCAACATGTTCTTTTCACTAAAAGACTTCTCATAATGTCTAGTTGGTCCTAAATAAAAATGGTGCCGATCTGATGCCCAGTATGGCCACCATAGCAGACATCTTGAAAATCTTTATATTGCTGCTTCTCCTGAAATAAAAGTAATATTGTCATGGGGTTTTCAGCAGACAACTTCTTATGATGTCTAGTTGGTCTTAAATGAAAAGGGTGCTGCTTGAACATCCAAGTTGGTCATAAATGAAAATGGTGCTGCTCAGACATCATTTTTCACCACAGTGGCCATCTTGAAAATCTTGTTATCACTACTCCTGAATGAATTGTCATATTAGCATGGAGTTTTCACTGAAAGACTTGTTATGATGTTTAGTTGGTCATAAATGGAAATGGTGCTGATCTAACTTCCTAGATGGCTGGTCATATTGATATTGTGCTTTCATGAAATCAATTCTTATAATGTCGAGCTGGTTATACATGGAAATGGTGTAATGTCTAGTTGCTCCTAAATGGAAATGGTGCAAATCTGATGGAAATGGTGCAGTGTCTAGTTGCTCCTAAATGGAATGGTGCAAATCCATTATGGCCACCATGACAGCCATCTTGAAAATATTGTTATTGTTACTTCTCCAAAATGGAAAGTCATATCAAACATGGGGTTCCCACCAGAAGATTTCTTATTTCTTGTTGGTCCTCTTTAGTCTAAAGGCATATTTATGATTCCTGGAATAAAACTAGCTAATATCTAATGCATTAGAATGAGTTTGAGGTGTATTTATAAAAATTGTATTGAATCAATATTCATATCAACACAATATGAATTTTAAAAATAAAAGTAAGATACAGTGTAACAAAGTATCCTCAACATCAAGCTACATTATATGCAAATTGTAGCTTTTAGTCACATAGAGTAATAGTAGCTTAGAAGTTAACATGACTTGCCTGCTATGTAGAAATACACCATATGATTTATTGTGATATGAAGGCTTTGTTTTTATTTTGCTTAAATTTTCATCAAATGTTAGCTCTACTGGTCATAGACCAGAAAAGCTTATGGGATGGTCTGTTGTCCGCTGTCCATCATCTGACGTCAGTCCATCTATTAGCACAAGTTTGTTATCTTTAAAGTTTGTACAAATCATGCTGATCCACCATCAAATATAGCTTCCATTACTAAAATTAGAAAAGCCCTTTAACAACTTATTCTTAAAAACTGATCAGCATAATGTGACCAAATTTAAGGAAAGCATCCTGGAATGAAGAACATTCAGGTCTGTGCAATCAAATACAACCACTGTTGCTACAAATTTAAAAATAATGTAAAATGACTTCGCCAAAACTGCTCAACAGAATTTGACCAAATTTGATTCTCCTTGCATAAAGGGCTAACATTTTTGGAAAAATTTATGCTGATATGCCATCAAATACATATAAAGATAAAAAAAAGTCGAAAAACATAGAAACAGTGTGTTAATAACATAAGTAATAAACAGAATTGGAAAGCAGAATTCACAAGGAAGCCATCTAGTTAAACATACATCTCAGCCAACCTCTCTTGCATTTGGCTGCTAGGCAGATGTCAGGTGAGTAATCTAAGGCCTGCTTGGGCTTCTTGTCAAGTTGACTTACAAGTTAGGGATATTCACTATTGACTCATTGGGGTCAGTTTCTGTCCTTTTTATCAAAGATACCAGGGTGGGATATAGTGATAATTACTCATCGGTAGTGGCAGAAGCTTATTGATATTTTGGTGCTGCTATGTCAAAGGTCTAGGTCAGGGAACTGAAAATGTGATTTTCTTTTCTGCATTAGATTCTGCTCTACAGTTATTGTGTACCGGTAGAAGGTGAAGTTGTTTGCATTGGCAATACGCACAATGGAGAGAACATTGGCATACCTCAATGCAACTTTCATGTACTATGACTGAAATTTCTTTACATGTTGTAATTATGGAAACTATGCACTCTCTAAAGCAGACAGCTATCAAAATGTCTACTCGCCATGTGCTCGAAAAATGAGTCTGAACTAGTCCAAAGTATGCATACTTTAGCAGTTATTAAAATAGGGACAATGAATTTTGCCAGAGTAGGCAATACCAGTTTCTGAAAGTGCAATGAATGAATTATAAAATATATAAAAAGTAAAATAAGTTATCAACTCTTTTTTGTCCAATTTACCTTTGAAGTTCAGGAAGTGCAAATGGCAAAGTGGAGCTAGAAGTCTTTTGAGAGGTGCACATCAGAGGTAAGGCCAAGCTGTATACTGTTATGTATGATGTTTATATAATATTATAAATATTTTGGGAAATTATAAATGTTTCTTCACTTTAATATTTGCTTAAATCTTTATGTTTATTAGGAAAAACATGTATAACTAGTGTCCTTGAATTAGGTTGTTTTGATCAATATGTTTTCTCAATTTGAAGGTCAAGGTTGAATTTTGTTTACAGTTAGAATTCCATTAAGATGACACACATTCTAGAACATTGTCATGTGACCAATCTAGAACATTCTGTCATGTGACCAATCTTTATATATATCATGTTTGGTGGACATTTTTTCAGTTTTGACATTACCATCAGTCTTGTAAAGAGCTATTACAGTTGTGAAAATTCATTCCAAATTCTAAGAGAGGAATTATTTTAAATATTCATTGGATCATAAACTTTTGGATTTTGGATTTTTAATTGATGATTTTGGAATTTAAGTGAACTTATTCAGAGATTTTGGAATACTTCATTTTGACATCAGCACATCAAGATTACTAGTACATCAGGACTTTGGAGACCATTAGCACATCATAACATTCAAGGACACAGCCGTGAATTCGGAACATTCTATATTTAGGACTTGTGATTAGAACAATCATTCTTATTGGATTATTAGGATTTCAAAACACATTACTGTAAGTGACTTTTTGATTTTTCATTTTAATTATCTAGTAATAAATTGCTTGTTGATTTTTACTTGATTTGTTGGTTTCACTTTCTTTCTGTTACATTTTTCTTAGACCATAGAGTCGTAACAGAAATTGGGGGCTCGTCCGGGATCTGAATTTCATTAAAGCATATTAGAGATATTAAATTTATCTTTGAAATTCATATTGATTTTGTCTCTGAATTTTTTTTGTCTTTGGCAAAGATTTTAAATAGAGAAATTTGTTTTGTGTAAAACCAACAAGCATTTACAATGGCATCTAATGTTCAGAATTTCATTTCAAAACCTACCCAGGAGGGGTTAGAGTGCATGAGAAAGGATGAGTTGCTCGAGCTTGCCAGAAAATACAGTCTATCTGAGGCAAAAGTATCATTGACAAAACAGGAGATAAAGATTATTTTGATTCAGTATTTAGTAGGAAAGGGAATTTTTGATAGCAGTGCTTTAAGTTTGAAGAGAAAGCCTGTATCTGGTTCTGACAGGAAATTAAGGGAATTAGAGTTAAAGAAACAGATTGATTTAGAATTGGCAAAGCTTCAGATTCAGAGAGAGAGAGAGAAAGAAGAGAGGCAGATCCAAATGCAGAAAGAAGAGAGGCAGATCCAAATGCAGAAAGAAGAGAGGCAGATCCAAATGCAGAAAGAAGAGAGGCAGAGGGAGAGAGAAAAAGAAGAGAGGCAGTTGGAGAGAGAGAAAGAAGAGAGACAAATGCAGATACAGATGGAGAGAGAGAAAGAAGAGAGGCAAATGCAGATGCAAAGAGAAGAAAGGGAAATGCAATTTAAATTAAGAGAATTAGAACTGGCAAACAGAGCACACTCCACTCCTTTAAACACAAGTTCAGGTTTTGATGTTACTAGATATATTAGGTTAGTACCCCCTTTTCAGGAAAAAGAAGTAGATAAATACTTTCTTCATTTCGAGAAAATAGCTGAAAACTTGTAATGGCCCAGAGAGCATTGGACTTTGTTATTACAAAGTGTACTTATTGGCAAAGCTCGTGAAGTCTACACTTCACTGTCAGTACAACAAAGCACTGATTATGATGTGGTTAAGGAGTACATCTTGAAAGCTTATGAGTTGGTACCAGAGGCATATCGACAAAGGTTTAGGAATTGTAGAAAAGAAACTGGACAAACTCATGTCGAATTTGCAAGGGATAAAGAACAACTATTTGATAGGTGGTGCTCAGCCAAGAAAGTTGATCAAGCTTATGATAACCTCAGACAGCTCGTATTAATTGAAGAGTTCAAGAGGTGCATCCATAGTGATGTTAAAACCTATCTTGACGAGCAGAATGTGGAAACTTTGGAAAATGCTGCTCGTATGGCTGATGATTATTCCTTGACTCACAAAATTTCATTTGGCAGTAGGTCGTCCTCTCAGCAGTTTTCTGGTAAAAAACCATTTCAATCTCATTCGAGTACTTCCAAATTTCACAACAGCACAACTGTTAGGAATCAAACATCTGATAAGACTGATCAGAAATCCTTATCTCTTCCTACGTGCACTTATTGTAAAACGAAAGGGCACGTTATTTCTGATTGCTTCAAGTTGAAAAATAAGCAACAGTGTAAAGACAGAGCTTTTCCAAATGCTCTTATTTCTACGAGGTCAAGGTCACGGTCTTGTATTGAAAGCAATACATTTGTTGGGTCAAACAAACCCCAGTCTGATTCTATTTTGGAGGCTTATGAACCATTCATGTCAGAAGGTTCTATATCACTTATTGGTGATTCTGCCAAACCTATCCCAATTAAAATATTAAGGGACACTGGAGCTTCTCAGAGTCTTTTATTATCAGGTACTTTGCCTTTGTCTGAGGAGTCTTCTTCAAGTGAAAGTGTTCTTGTTCAGGGAGTTGAGTGCGGCTTTGTAAATGTTCCTCTCCATTGTGTAAATTTGGCATCAGACTTAGTTTCTGGACCTGTGACTGTTGGGGCAGTGACTTCTTTACCCATAGAGGGTATTCATTTATTACTAGGCAATGACCTAGCTGGAGATAAGGTTGTGGTTAATCCACTTGTAACTGACAAGCCTTGTTTGGATCAGAAAGTTGATCCTGTCAAAACTGAAATCCCTGATTTGTACCCTGCTTGTGCAGTTACTAGAGCTATGGCAAAAAGAGCTCTTGAGATTGATGTTGATCAGGATATTATTCCTTTAGCTGACACATGTATTGGTCAGTCTTTTAATGAGGTCACTTTTTCCTCAGGTATTGATCAATCAAACGGTATTGATCACAGTGATCCTCTTTTGGCAACTCATTCTCTTTGTCCTACTCAGGGTGACAAACGACAATCTCTTGTCGTTGAACAGGAGCAAGATCCCGAGATATCTTGTTTGTTTCAGAGGGCTATTAGTGAAACTGAAGCCACACAAGTTCCAGTGTGTTACTTTGTGAAAAATGGGGTCCTTATGAGGAAATGGAGACCACCTGATGCACCCGCTGGTGACGAGTGGTCAGTGAGCTATCAAATTGTTGTTCCTAAGTCATATCGACAGGAAATTCTTAATTTAGCCCATGAAACTCCTTTGGCTGGTCATTTAGGAGTCCGTAAGACTTATCACAAGATCTTGAATCATTTTTATTGGCCGAAACTCAAAAGTGATGTTTCTAAATACTGCAGATCTTGTCACACTTGTCAAATGGTAGGAAAACCCAATCAGAAGATACCTAAGGCTCATCTGCAACCTATTCCTGCATTTGATGAACCATTTAGTAGAATAATAGTAGATTGTGTTGGTCCTTTACCTAAAACCAAGTTAGGCAACCAATACTTGTTGACCATCATGTGTACATCTACAAGATTTCCAGAGGCAATTCCTCTGAGAAATATAAAAACTAAAACTATTGTGAAAGCTTTGGTGAAGTTTTTTACACTTGTTGGCCTTCCCAAATCTGTCCAGTCGGATCAAGGGTCAAATTTTATGTCTGGAATTTTCCAACAAGTTATGCATGAATTAGGCATACAACCGTTTAAATCTTCTGCCCATCACCCTGAAAGTCAAGGTGCTTTGGAAAGATTTCATCAAACTTTGAAGAATATGATTCGATCATATTGTTTTGATACAGAAAAGGATTGGGATGAGGGTGTTCATTTGTTGTTGTTTTCTGTTAGGGAATCAGTTCAAGAGTCGTTGGGTTTTAGTCCCTTTGAACTAGTTTTTGGTCATACTGTCCGTGGACCATTGAAATTATTGAAAGAGAAACTTCTTTCAAATGAAGATTCAAAGATTAATCTTCTTGATTATGTTTCTGATTTCAAATACAAGTTGTCAAGGCCTGTGAAGTAGCAAGAACTAATCTTCACACTACTCAGTCAAAAATGAAATTAAGGTATGACAGAAATTCACAGGAAAGGAGTTTTAAACCTGGTGACAAAGTTCTGGCTCTCTTTCCCATACCTCAAAATCATCTTCAGGCTAAATTTTTTGGTCCTTATACCGTTGAAAAGAAAGTAAATGACTTAAATTATATCATTAACACTCCTGAGAGACGGAAACAGAAACAACTTTGTCATATAAATATGTTAAAGGAATATTTTGACAGAGATAGCCCAGCTAATTATTCTGTTAATTTAGTTGTACCTGTCCCACACAGTGAAGATATCAACGATGGAATACGATCAGACTATAGTGACTCTGGTATAACCAATCTTCGGAATTCAGAAATATTGAACAACCTAGACCAGAAACTTTCACATCTACAACAACAGGAAAGAAATGAACTAAAACAGCTATTACATGACTATGAGCACTTGTTTCCTGATGTTCCAACACGAACAAGTAAAATTTATCATGACGTTGACATTGTAGATTCTGCGCCTGTGAAACAGCATCCTTATAGGATGAATCCTCTCAAACAGAACTATTTGAAGAAAGAAATTCAGTATCTACTGGAGAATGATTTCATAGAACCAAGTAAAAGTAACTGGAGTTCACCATGTATTCTTGTTCCCAAGCCAGATAATACATTCCGTATGTGTACTGACTATAGAAAAGTCAACAGTGTCACCAAAACTGATTCATTTCCAATCCCAAGAATGGACGATTGCATTGATAAAATTGGAAATGCGGAATATGTCACCAAGTTTGACCTTTTAAAAGGATTCTGGCAAATTCCACTGACGGAAAGGGCAAAAGAAATTTCAGCATTTGCAACTCCAGATGGACTTTATCAATATAAAGTCATGCCGTTTGGAATGAAAAATTCGCCTGCAACGTTTCAACGTCTGATGAACATGATAACATTTGGTCTTGATAATTGTGACGCTTATATCGATGACGTCATTATCTACAACAACACCTGGGAAGATCATTTGGAAACCATTCGAAAATTCTTCGATCGACTCAGTGATGCGAATCTGACAATTAATTTGAGCAAAAGTGAGTTTTGCCATGCTTGTGTCACATTTTTAGGACATATTGTGGGACAAGGTCAAGTTAAACCTATAGAAGCTAAGGTCAAAGCTATCTCTGAATTTCAAGTTCCAATTTGTAAAAAGCAACTGATGCGATTTCTAGGTATGGCTGGATATTATCGGAAATTTTGTTCCAATTTTTCCAAAATTGCTGAACCTTTGACAAGTTTATTGAGTAAGAAAACCAAATTTCATTGGTCTGACAAGTGTCAGGAATCTTTTGACAAGTTAAAGGCCATGCTTAAGAATGCACCAGTTCTTTCTGCACCAAATTTTAGCCAATCATTTAAATTATCTGTTGATGCAAGTGATGTAGGGGTTGGTGGAGTATTGATTCAGGAAGACAATGTGATTGCAGATGCACTCTCACGTGCCTAGAAATGTAATATTGCTTGGTGTAATTAAGTCCAGTATCATAAAACATGTTCTTATGTAATTTTGGTTATTATAGTATTAGATGTATATTCAAAAGAAAGCTTTATTATATAAATCTTTCTTTTTCCTTTTGACGGGAGGTGTTATGTATGATGTTTATATAATATTATAAATATTTTGGGAAATTATAAATGTTTCTTCACTTTAATATTTGCTTAAATCTTTATGTTTATTAGGAAAAACATGTATAACTAGTGTCCTTGAATTAGGTTGTTTTGATCAATATGTTTTCTCAATTTGAAGGTCAAGGTTGAATTTTGTTTACAGTTAGAATTCCATTAAGATGACACACATTCTAGAACATTGTCATGTGACCAATCTAGAACATTCTGTCATGTGACCAATCTTTATATATATCATGTTTGGTGGACATTTTTTCAGTTTTGACATTACCATCAGTCTTGTAAAGAGCTATTACAGTTGTGAAAATTCATTCCAAATTCTAAGAGAGGAATTATTTTAAATATTCATTGGATCATAAACTTTTGGATTTTGGATTTTTAATTGATGATTTTGGAATTTAAGTGAACTTATTCAGAGATTTTGGAATACTTCATTTTGACATCAGCACATCAAGATTACTAGTACATCAGGACTTTGGAGACCATTAGCACATCATAACATTCAAGGACACAGCCGTGAATTCGGAACATTCTATATTTAGGACTTGTGATTAGAACAATCATTCTTATTGGATTATTAGGATTTCAAAACACATTACTGTAAGTGACTTTTTGATTTTTCATTTTAATTATCTAGTAATAAATTGCTTGTTGATTTTTACTTGATTTGTTGGTTTCACTTTCTTTCTGTTACATTTTTCTTAGACCATAGAGTCGTAACAATACTCTATAACCCAAATTACACCCATCAGTCATACACCAAAATAAAGGGAATTAAAAGTTCTTTTAACAATACGTAAGGTATATAAAATATTTATTTTTTAAATAACCAGGATAGCCAGTGAGGGAAACCTGGGAAATTCTTTTTCTTTAAATCAAACCCTGAGCATCAAACTTCATAGGTAGACTACACTTGGGCAGGGAAAGCTCCCTATTGATTCTGAGACCCAAAGGTGAAAGGTCAAGGTCACTGGAGCCAACATTGTAAGTTTTGATTTCTGCTTGATATGGCAAATTTTCTGGATCCAGTATTCATCAAACTTCATAGATTGTCTACACTTGGCAGAGGCACCTCCTCAAACACAGAGGTCAGGGTCACAGGAGCTAAAATTGACATTTTGTGTTCTACATGAAAAGTACTTTCCTCAACTTTTCCACACCCAATTAATGTCAGCTTCATAATTACATTATGTTTGTAGAAGGGAAGCCACTTTTTTGAGTTTGTAATCAATAGATTAAAGGTCACTGGACATGAATTTCAAAATGTTAATTGTACATTTGCAATAGCTACTGTCAGTGGGGAGATGAGCCATTCTTCTGGTGGCTGTTTTTAAAATTAAATGTTAATATGCAGCTTCGTGGCATAAGGATGATACAAATATACCTTTTTGATTGTTTTAAATTTAGTGAATAGTTTATGAATAGATACTATCAATGAGAAATACATGTTAAGGTTTCAAAATTTTCATGTCTTTTACCTATCTTCAACATGCTATTTCCATGGCAAGTGGAGTATGAACACAAAAATTATGCTAGAAATGAAATAACACCACCTCATACATGTAATATACATTATATGAAGAAAATTCATGAGGAGACAGAAAATGGCTATTATTCAGTATAGTCCTTTTGTAGGAAGAGCAGCATTATTGGTGATTTAAATGTAAATATGTTGCAAGTTGATCTTAAATACACAATAGATAAAAAGGATATGATGCTGCTATTTATGCATACTGTTTTACATAATTTACTTTAATCTAATTTTTATACCCCACACAAATGTGGAAGGGGCATATGTTTTGTTACCATTGTTCAGACATGGGTCGGTCCATCCAACCTTGGTTGAGTTTGATGTTTATGTCAATTTTTCATGCATTGTGGTTGGCATTTGTGCTTTGTGAAACACATTCCGAGTTCATTAATGGTCACTTTGAACAAATAATAATATTTTTACACATCGTTTTGCAAAGAAAGTTTTCATTATAACATATGATTAATAAGAAAACATCAGATCAAGATCGAGTTATTACAGATTTTAGTCATCTAAGCTTATCTTCTGTACAAAAACCAGAAAAGAGAAAAGAAAACATCAGAAAATGTTTTAAGTTGTCAAACAATGCATGAGTCAGAGGTCACGTAACAAGGGAGCCATGTAACATAGGTCTATTGATGAGACAATGTTTTTCAGATTAAACCTGCTGGATAATTACAACCTTATAAGTTGTTTTCAAAACACTTGTAAATTCTTGGTTAAGTTTCTGCAATTTGCTCAGATTTATTGTACCATGTGTAATACACACTGTTGTACCAGGAATCCTGAAATTTGGTACAGAGAATGTGTCTTGATACTACACCCTAATCACAAAAGTAGGTCACTATGACCCATATTTTTCACTTCACTGACTTGGTTTAAATTTTGTGTTTTAAGTTTCCTTTGCAAGGTCTGTTCATACTAAAATCATCAAACAAGAGGATTGTTTGCATCACATCTCATTTAGTACCTCACCTTACAACAAAGGAAGGACACTGTGACCCACATTTAACATTTTACTGGCTTGGGTGATTTTGCTTTAGCTCATGATCACATAGTTTTTTTTTTTTGCATCCTGTGTACATACAGTAGTTATACATGGAACCATGAAACTTTGTGAGGGGATGCATCTTGATAAGTACTACATCCTCATTACAAAAGTCACCATATCGATCACAGAATACTAGCTTGAATTTAGTTTTGCATTTAGCACAGGACCACATTGGTTTTTGCATGCTATATTCACATTATCCTATCTAGAATCATGAAACTTGGTGATGGGGTGTATCTTGATGACCACTATTCCCTCATTGCAGAAGTAGATCATTATAGCCATTATTTTACACTTCACTTATTTGGTTTGTTTTAGAATCATAAAACTTGATAATTGGATACATTTATGTTGGTACTACACCCTTACAACCAAAGAAGGCCATTGTGACGTACATTTATGCTTTACTAGCAGATCTTGGCTGATATTGTTCACTTGCATGAGCATATATGCTATATCTTGTCTTTTTCTGTAAAAAAATTTCTGTAAAATTCTAGGTCCCGTTGTAGAAACTGGTATCATGTTAGCAGGCTGGTTTGATGTTGGTAGCCATTGCTGTTCTCATTCTGATTCTCATTATTGTCTGCTTCATCAAGTGCAGCCGAAGAAAGGCATACCAGGGTAATGTACAGAATGTCATATTTTTAGCTCTTCTGGTCAAAAACAGAAGAGGTGATGCAATAGCCTGTCATCCAATGTCTATCCAGTAGTCCAAATTGTTATGCTACTCCTTCTAAACTACCAGGATGATTGCCACAAAACTTTACAAAAGCATTTTTCCGAAGGTCTAGTTGACCCTCGATGAAATGGTGCCCCTTATTCATCCAATATGGCTGCCACAGCAGCAATTTGAAATCTTGTTATGGCTACTACTCCGGAACAGATGGTTCTATTGGCACAGGGTTTTCACCTAAAGGCTATATTGAAATCTTCCTATGGCTACTTTTCCTGAATGGATAGTTGTAACAACAAAAGGGTTTTCACTAAAACATAGCAATATGCAGCTCAGGTTTTGAGTGAAAATTACGCTGATCTAACTTCCAAAATGGCAACCAAATAGCCGTATGAAAAAAATCTTATCACTACTCCAAATGGTGACACTGACATTTGTTTTTCACTAAAACACTTCTTGCAAATTGAACATGTATAAGGTTCTGAATGAAAATGGTGTACATCTGAGCACAAACATGTCTGGGTTTTTGTGAAGCTTTTTGAAAATCAGACCTGTTTGACCTTATGGTCAGTTCAAAGGTCACTGCTTGCATTTGTATTCTGTTGAGTTTATGAATACAGTGACTTGTACATATATAAATCAATTTTGACCAGACTTTGTATTTAGTTGCATTCCAATAAACAAGTTGATAGTCAGCACTCTGACATGGATTTTGAAATCAAATATCTTGACTTAGGTTTATAAATGTAATGGTAGCTTGTGAGCATGATAACATAAACAAAAGTATGTATTTTTTATCAGACCCATTTTGTAGGTATATCTTGTGAATATCTTGAATGATGCAAGCAAAACAACTTGGGTTTCTTAAAATAAGAAATTATTGACTTAACCAAACTTGTAATGTGGGAATAACATGTCTTAACAGTGTCTGTGACAAGTTCACAATGATATCAGTTTCAGGATCAAAGGCCATGACAAAGAATTTTGTTCTACACTTGTCTTGTGAACATTTTGTTAACTCGATCATATAAGAAAATATTTTTGTTACCCAATTTTGTTTATGTTGGAGTTTCTAAAAAATATATGCTATCAATATATGCATTAGTTAGAAAGAATCAAAAGACAGAAGAAACAACTAATGGATTCCTAGAGATCCTTTTGGGTCAGTATAGTATTTAGACCCTTCAAGGGAATCTTGTAGTATGTCTTGCTCACAAACCATAGGTGAGATATAGGTATGACATGCAGATGGACATTGAAATAAAGCAGATTCATGAAAGATGCACCATAACTTGATGATCTCTAATGATAGACCACCTGTTTTTTGATACCACTCTGGGTTGGCAGAAGTGGTGGTCTTTCAAGACAGGTTTTCCTGTAGTGATTAATTTAGAGATTTACCCTCAATAACAGTTATAGACAGTAATAAAGAGTGTAACTTTCTGGTGCAAGAAAAGTATAAGGGACCCAAGCTATTTAAAAAAACAAAAACAATTACAAGTCTGTATTGTTCACTAATGAAGAAATTTACATTGAATACCATCCACAATAGTGACAAAGGGTATTGTGTTTTTTAGTGCAAAAAAAAAGAGAGCCTTAATGGTGCAGACGCAGAAAGTGAAGAAAGTCACCATAATAACAACAATTTAAGAAGGTAACTACAGACCTTCTAACCCTTACAATTGTGATCATAAGTCTTACTGAAAAATCCTTAAATTATTAACCAACTGAATATCACAGTGGCTCGTATTGTTGCTTACAACTTATCTCTCAGTCATACATGTACTATATAATACTACAAGGGAGGACACTTCTCTCCTTTCTGGCCCGACCTATTTAAGAATCGACACTGATATTTCGAGCTACACATTGTGTGGCGTAATAAATTTGGTACCGATATTTAGCTCAGGCATTCGACTTTTTATGCCTACACAAAGTTTGACTTACTACCACACCTTTAAGGAATGCCAGACCATTTTCCCACGCTACCGGTCAACATGGCCATGATCACGCCCGCTTAATATGCAACTACAACGCACTGAATGGAATTCTGGTTTCTTATTGGTTGACTGAAAATCAGATAATCAGAGGTGTGGTACATCGTTTTCGGTCGACCAATGAGAGGGCCGTATTCCATTCGGCTCGTTGCAGTTGGATATTAAGCGGGCGCGAATCAGTAAGTTCTGTGTGTATTTTAGGAACTTTTAACTTGAATATAACGTTGCATTCATTGCATCAGATCACATTTCAGAACTTTTCAAATGCATGTTTCAAAAGTCAACAATAGCAGTACATGGTATTTAGTTGCACCTTACTGAAAATTAGTCAACTGCCGTACTAAGAAGGTCTTGTTAGGATTGGTAGGTCTGTAACTACATGTACACCATATACTGAGATAGAAAAAAAAAAAAAAATTGGAAATTTTCTTCTTGCCCTACAATATTAAAATGGGATTTTTGTTGAACCATACAAAAATTAAAATTTTCTTTCATAATTTATGTAAAACATACAGACTTGTTTTGCTGAATTTCACTCCTCCTGGACTGCAGGACGAAGGATTTTGCCAGCCTTGATACAATCATGATGCCACATTAATTTAATTGCCCTGATGACCTGTATAGATGGGCAAAACGCTTACTTTGATCAAATACTACTACTACAACTGCTGATTTGTTTCATTTAAAGGAAAAGCTGATTTGGTCAAGAAACCAATCTTCCATGAAGCATCTGCTGCAATTACATGTATATGATGCACAAGTTGGAGAGTCTTTGGACAACAATGCTATAGAACCAGATAATTGATCTGCTACTACTATAAAACATGTATAAGGCATTATGGATGTATACATTATACAGCATTCATATAAAGAATAGTTGTGAACCTGTGAAAGCATTACAGTTGAGTATATAAAAGTTTATTTTTTTTTAAGAAGGGCTGGCATGATTCATATTCCAAATAGATATGGAATTCCGGAATCAGAAGGTCTGGTTTGTGCCAAATAGATCTGGAATTCCGGAATCAGAGGGTCTGGTTTGTGCATGTAATTAGTACCCAAAGGGTGCAGAATGTGTATGAAATTAGTACCCAAAGGGTGCAGAATGTGTATGAAATTAGTACCCAAACCAAGGTTCTGTAGCATAGGATGAAAACAAAGGTAGAGTTCTTTGCAATTAAGAGCATTTGGAAAAGATTCCTAATAGGCATTCTGGAACATTCTCATCCCTGGAAGAGTTAAGTACTGATACTGTTTCCACCAGAATAAAAAAGAGTGTGGTAATTATCCTCCAAAAAGGGCACTTTAAAGTAAAAAAAAGGGATTTTAAATGCGTACATCATTCTCAGATGGGCACCTTATTTCATTGTGAATTGTTCATGTTCTTGTTCTTGTTCTTCTTATTAACAACAACAATTCACGATGAAATAAGATACCCTTTTGAGAATGATATACGTGTTTAAAGTGCCTTTAATATTATTATTATTATTATTATTATTGTAAAATTAGGAAATTATGAGAGTACTTGAAAATCCTGTTTCATATTCCACCCCAAAAGTTGAAGGAGTAAAATCCTTAATACGGTCTCAGTATTGATTTCCTTCTTTTTCATCATTCCTTTATAGAAGATACATGTGGCAGTAATGCTTTGAAAGGAAGCTGAATGAATGGTTAGGTACAGGCACAAATGTAAAATCTTTCCAATAGTAGTAATGATCATTAATTACAGTGACTATAGGTGACATATAAGAAATTTGCCAATTTTACTATACTTTATTTTTCTTCTATTTCTTTCATGCGCCCTTTAAATTTCTTGGATGAACCATGATTTAATTTATTGAAGGGCATGATCTATTTGTTTACTTTTTCATTAGATGTACCTTTATAAATGAATGCCATAACCAGTCGGTAGCATTTAGTACACCCTTTGATTTTGTCCTTTTGAGAATATAGTCCACTGCTTAAATGGCAATATAGATTTCCTATTCAATTTTTAGTGTTAATTTGGAGCAGTAAACTACATGAATGTTGTTAAATTATTAATTGTCAACAATCAAAACCGGTCAGAAACTTTCTGAGAACAACAGTCTTCTGATTGGCTCAGATTCAATGCAGTGCTATCCCACATTAATTATTGTAACTTCTTGGACATTAAAGTGGAAAAAATCAGGATGTGATATAGAATAAACAAAATCGACCATACCCAGCCATTGGCTGCAAAGAAAATTCCTGTTGTAAATTATAATCCCTTTAATCATATCTACTGAACTGCATGTGAAAACATTATCCCATGAATGTAAACACTGCCTTAAGTAGTTCAGTTACAATAAACAAAAAAAACTTCCTTATGCATCGTTGCATGGTGTTAATTAGTCTAAGCTTTAGGCACAGGTATATTGCCACTTATGATTATATAAAATATTGAAATTAAATCGAGTACATAAGCAACCGTTTACATTGGCAGGAAAGGAAAAATGGCACTGTGAGTGAACACATTACGTCGATAAGTTCAAATAAACGAAGACCTCTTTTGTCACTGTCTATGCATCACCATGTGGTGTTAATCAGTGGACCAAATGATTAGCCTAAGCTTTGGGCACATGTATTGGTGCTTACGATCATGGAAATTAAATCAAGTACATAAGTAACCATTATTGTTAGCGAGACACAAAAAGGGGTATTTTGCAGCTGAAAAAAGGGCAAGTTGTTGGAAAAAAAATGCCCCGTGAGATGTTAAAAAAACATCTCATAAAAAAAATGCCCAACCTGGCGCAGGAATAAAACAGTACGGCATGATGCTGTCCTAAAATGTCCTGTGTGAAATACTAACTAAATTACACAAAATCATACAAACAATTGTTTCTGCAGATGTTGACTAAGATGGTTCTTAAAACCCTTGGATGAGTCAGCTGACCATGTATAGTGTGGTAGGGAATCCCATAGTTTTCCTACATAAAAAGCAACACTCTTATAAAATTCATAATGTGGTTTAGGTAAATTTCACTTGTTGTTTGAGATGAATCTTGGTTCATACATGTGTACATTTTCCACACATTTAAAATTACTTGTAAGATAACCAGGAACCAACCCATGCAAGGATTTGTAGACTAGTAGTCCCTTTTTTGAAGTTGACTTCTCTGCTGAAATGGAAGCCACCCAAGGGCTTAAAAAGATTTGCTGATGATGTATATTTATCAACATAAAAAATAACCCTAGCTGTTCTCTTTTGAAATTTCAGTAGCCCATATTGATTTTCTGCATCACTGTTACCCCTAATAGAACTGCATTAGTCTAGATGTGGCATGATATAGGCATTGTAGAATATCTTTCTCTGTTCTCGAGGGAGATAAGATTTAATTCTGTTCAAGAGATAAAGCAGTGAATTTACTTTTTTAATGACCTATCAACTTGCATTTTCCAGCTCTAGATATTTTCAGTAATGATGTCATGTAGTTTTTTATTTTCAGATTGTTCTATATCAATTTTTAAAAAAAATTACTTTAATGTTTCTTTCTCAGCTTTTAACTTGGCTTGACTACCTATGATCATGGATATGTATTGGGTGCGGGGGAGTCATAATTTAATGTGCATGGTTGGGATAATCCTGATGGCTCCTAAATATTTTAAGTTACTAATGAAATATTAAAATTTTATGGGTGGTGAGGGCTTTTTAAAAAGTCACTTCTGACCGAAATTTCTGTGTGTTTAATTCATGAATAGTCCTTAGGGATTAACAATCTTGTATTTGAAGATTTTAGAGAGTTATGGGAGGTGTTATGATCACAAATTAGATTTTATTTCATAAGTGGAGCTGGTAAAATGGATATTTTTTGACATTCAAGCCACCATTAAACTTCTTCAAACCCTCAACACTGCACAAGATTGTAATCCCAATCTAACATTTTATAAACTTTTGTAAAGAAATCATTATAAACAATCCTCTGGAGTTATGTTGCACAAAAGTAATGTCACATTGGTGTATATATTTCCAACAGTTTATTGTAAATTTTACTGCTGCAAATTCAGAACACCTGATTATATTTACAGACATATTTTAGAATCCAACTTTACATTTGCATAGATATTTGTGATGTATTTGACAATAATAAAATGTAAACATGCATTTCAACAGGATGTTCTTTTCAGAATAATTGCATTGATTTATCAAATTTAAATGTTACAATTTCATCTCAACACAAAAAATATGAGAATCTATGAAATTAGGGATTAAAGTTGGTACTATACTTAATCATTAAGCCTTTTAAGGGCAAAAATACATCGGCTCTTTTCCTTGCTACAGTTATGGCTTATGCTCCCCATTGTATTCACTGTCTATACTCGCTTATAAATCAGGTTATATTGTAAACTGCATAAACCTAGGTCTGCCATTGCATAATGCACTGGCAGATCTGGATGTATGCAGTTTCTTAGGAATAATCAGTAAAATATATAAAACATAGACCCTGATCTGCCAATGCATTATGTGATGGCAGATTCAGGTTTTTTTTATTTGCAGTTGAACCTGACTTATAAGCGAGTACATATGGTAAGCAGAGGACACCAAAGGACAAACACCATCTTGCAACCTTTCACAGTTAATCAGCGTTAGCTGCATCAGTCAAGAAGCTAGTGTTTACTGCGCAGGTGTCCCAACAGACTGCATTTTCTTAAAGTTGGAAAGGGTCAGGAAAATTTGTTTGTCAAATAAATTACTTCATTGAAAAATTTACCAAGGATAGCATATCTTACCTAGTTTCTTTAGTTCAACTGTCAAATGCTATTTTAATTAAGGACAAATTTTATGGATATGGTCATTTTTGTATCTTAAACAACTGTATTTTACTGTATTCATAATCTCTCCTCCCAGTATTTTTTGTTCCAGAGAAGTCAAATTTTAATTTCTTATTTTAGTGAAGTGGAGTCCTTGACCTAGAATCCTGATTCATTTGACAATGATAATGAAAAACCTCTAGAAGGAAGCGAGACAGATAGCATGGCAGAGTATGGTGATGTAGATCCCAGTAAATTCAATGAAGATGGCTCTTTTATTGGACAATATGGTGGTCAGAAAGCCCCTTCACATATATCACTAATTCAGCAGTAATTGCTCTGTTTTCAACCATAATTATTATGTTTTCAATAGCAATTTGCTCTGTTTTGTGTTGGTGGAGATAAATATCAAATGAAAATGATTAAGATATTGCATCAGGAAATAGACTGGTTCTCTGGTTTGAAGAAGCCACTAGAAAGCTTACCGAGTATATTATTTTGTTGTTGAATGTTCTTTTGTGAAGTTCAGTTTGTGAATCAGTCAAGATGTTAGACTGGTACACCAATGACTTTGTTTAAGCATTACCCTGTTAAGGTCCTACCTGACTGATTCCACAATGGAAGATAAATTATTGCAATTACCTGCTGGTATTATGTGTGAAGCATATTGAGCTTTGCTTTGAGTGTCGATTCCAAGTGTAAAGTTGAAGCTGATGGTTTTATGGTAAAGATTTTGTTCATTGACAGTTAGTCCATTTGAATGAATTTAAATGAGTAACGACACTATTACATTGCATATTCATGTGTCATATTTATCCAACATGACTTATAGGCAACAAACTTGTTAGGAACAATTGATAAAATTGGATCATTCATAATTTGTTCATACAAGAAATAGTATTTATTGTTATACTGACACAGACCACTTTGAAAGGACATTTATTAAAGTCTCTATTCCATTCCATACTCAGCAGAACAGCAATAGTGATATATATATTATATATATATATATGAGTGTTAGTTCCATGCGTAAAGTTGAAAATACATCCCTGTATTGGAATTAATATGCTCTGATCTTTGGCTGAGTAGAGGATTAATGATACATCCCTGTATTGGAATTCATATATTCTACTCTTTGGCTGAGTAGAGGATTAATGATACATCCCTGTTTTGGAATTCATATATTCTACTCTTTGGCTGAGTAGAGGATTAATGATACATCCCTGTATTGGAATTCATATATTCTACTCTTTGGCTGAGTAGAGGATTAATGATACATCCCTGTTTTGGAATTCATATATTGTACTCTTTGGCTGAGTAGAGGATTAGTGATACATCCCTGTATTGGAATTCATATATTCTACTCTTTGGTCGAGTAGAGGATTAGTGATACATCCCTGTATTGGAATTCATATATTCTACTCTTTGGTCGAGTAGAGGATTAGTGATACATCCCTGTATTGGAATTCATATATTCTACTCTTTGGTCGAGTAGAGGATTAATGATACATCCCTGTATTGGAATTCATATATTCTACTCTTTGGCTGAGTAGAGGATTAGTGATACATCCCTGTATTGGAATTCATATATTCTACTCTTTGGTCAAGTAGAGGATTAATGATACATCCCTGTATTGGAATTCATATATTCTACTCTTTGGCTGAGTAGAGGATTAGTGATACATCCCTGTATTGGAATTCATATATTCTACTCTTTGGCTGAGTAGAGGATTAGTGATACATCCCTGTATTGGAATTCATATATTCTACTCTTTGGCTGAGTAGAGGATTAGTGATACATCCCTGTATTGGAATTCATATATTCTACTCTTTGGCCGAGTAGAGGATTAGTGATACATCCCTGTATTGGAATTCATATATTCTACTCTTTGGTCGAGTAGAGGATTAATGATACATCCCTGTATTGAATTCATATATTCTACTCTTTGGTCGAGTAGAGGATTAATGATACATCCCTGTATTGGAATTCATATATTCTACTCTTTGGTCGAGTAGAGGATTAGTGATACATCCCTGTATTGGAATTCATATATTCTACTCTTTGGTCGAGTAGAGGATTAGTGATACATCCCTGTATTGGAATTAATATATTCTACTCTTTGGTCGAGTAGAGGATTAGTGATACATCCCTGTACTGGAATTCATATATTCTACTCTTTGGTCGAGTAGAGGATTAGTGATACATCCCTGTATTGGAATTCATATATTCTACTCTTTGGTCGAGTAGAGGATTAGTGATACATCCCTGTATTGGAATTCATATATTCTACTCTTTGGTCGAGTAGAGGATCAATGATACATCCCTGTATTGGAATTCATATATTCTACTCTTTGGCTGAGTAGAGGATTAGTGATACATCCCTGTATTGGAATTCATATATTCTACTCTTTGGTCGAGTAGAGGATTAATGATACATCCCTGTATTGGAATTCATATATTCTACTCTTTGGCTGAGTAGAGGATTAGTGATACATCCCTGTATTGGAATTCATATATTCTACTCTTTGGTCGAGCAGAGGATTAGTGATACATCCCTGTATTGGAATTAATATGCCCTGCTCTTTGCATGAGTGTCTACTACTTTGTCATACAAACATTTTCCATCATTGTTTATAAAAAAAGTATTATTATTCATGAAAGTCCCTCTGGAAAAGAAATTTGAAATATTTCAGCTTTTACTGCAACCAGGGTGGAGTAAACTTCAAAATGAGAACCTTCATTCCTGTAAGAATTTCTCTTTAACAGTGATGAATTTTTAATTGTTTTCTTATTTGAGAAATTCTTTCTGCAAAAAAAGCAATACAACACACATCGATAAATAATAAATAAATATGAGCTACATTTTTGTCAATATCTTGAATACAGATACATACTGATTTGAATATATTACATTGGCTGTTGTTTGCCTTATGAAAAAATGGTATAAATAAGGGAAAGACTGTTAATTTAACCTTTTACTAATCAAAACAGAAAATTAATGTTTACTTCTGCATAGTTTGTGATATCAAAATAAAGTTTCCATTTTCTATCATTTCCATTATTTTAGTATCACTACAAGAACTGTCTGTAATGCAAAGCTGAAGTCAGGCATATGATCAGATATTTTGTATTTCTCTGTTTATCCATTTTCTTGCATATGTGGAGATTGTATTCAAATATTCTGCAGCAAGTTGTAATGAGGATGTGGTACCATATATACTCACTTATAAGTCGGGTCCAACTGCAAACGGCATAGACCCAGATCTGCCATCACATCATCCACCAGCAGATCAGAGTCTTTGTTGCTTGCTCTACTGGTTACTCCTAACAAACTGAATGTACCCATATCATTCAGTGCATTATGCAATGGCAGATCTGGGTCTGTGCAGTTTGCCACTGGATCAGAGTTATTAGTATAGAGGGTATATAAGTATTAGATATGTAATATTCTTTTTTCTGTACATTTTCATTATGTGTTAAACTAAACTCTGTGTTAAACTAAATGTTGCACTTATTTGTATATTATAAGTGTTCATGTATACATAAAATCTTCAAGATCTGAAGGTTGGTTGGTTGTTTAAGATTAAGCAAAATAAATAGCTTTCTCACCCATGCTATTGGGAAATCTAGCTGATTTGCTAACTGTTACGACCCAATGGTAAGAAAAAACTTAACAAAAAGAAAGTGAAACCAACAATGTTTGTAAAATCAAGAAACAATTTATTTCTAAATAATTAATGTGAAAATCAAAATACACTTACAGTAACGTGTATGAAAATCCAAATAATCCAATAATTATTAGTGTCCTAATTACAAGTCCTGTATATATAGAAACTATAAAATGTTCAGAATGAATGAATGTTCCAAGTTAATGAATCTTTGTAATGAACGAATGAATGAGTCTTCATAATGAACGAATGTTCCAAATGAAAGATTGTTCCGAATGAGTCTTAATGTTCTGATGTACCAACGATAATGTAATCCTGACCATCTTTGCGAATGTCCACAAGTATCCGATATTGGATGTTCCAATAAATAATTCTAGTCTAATTATTTATACAGCAAATATCACAAAAAACTTTTTTTTTGATGCTTTTATAACAAACTTTGAATTTGATATGAAGAATAGAGTAACTGCTGACACAGATTAGGGCTGACAAAAGGCTAAGCTGAAGTCTTTGCACCATATAAAAGAGCCAGCTTTTAAGGTGGATTATTGATAACTAAACGCTTGTAGGTAAGCCATTTAAGAAAGACTGTTTATCTGCTTATTATCTAACTGTGATTGATGCTATTCATTTGAATACATGATCAATAGAACATTGTTTGCTTGTTTTTTTAATTAAAAATCAAGGCTTTATTAACCAGCCATGTGGCCTCGCTTTTGATGCTTTGCCAACAGAGACTGCCAACGCAGTATTCTAAAAGTCAGATTCACTCAATGACATACCCTGAAGTTTTAGATCTTATACTGAGATTAAACAAATTCACGATTGCTAAGGATGAGCGTTACTTGGCTATGGCACAAGAAATGGAGTCGTTAACACAAGCCACATTACCATACATACTTGCGTATAATCCAACACCAACTGCAAACTGCATAGACCCAGATCTGCAGTTGCATAATGCACCAGCAGATCTGGGTCTATGCAGTTTGTAAAGACTAATCAGTAGAACAAACAACACAGACCCTGATCTGTGACAGGATGTGATGTTCAGAAGGAATGAATATTGTTCAGCCAAATTCTTCATTAAATACATGTGTTTTAAAAATAAAAATAACAACTTTCTTAATGTTGTGCACTCTTACACACAGTGACACTGATGCTCTTATAATTGCATTCTTTCTCTCTCTCTCTCTCGTCACATAAGTACTTAGAAAAATACTTTTTTTTTCAGATCTGCAAAAACCTTAGTAAACTGAAAACTTCTCAAAACCGAACAAAAAATTGAGGCCTAAAGGGTTTTCGGTTTTGTGGGGTTCACTATATATATATATAGTGTTTGCTGAGTAAAACTAGCTAAGGTAAAGGAAATTTTTCCTTTGAAATGACCAATGATTGCATTTGAGGTTGGTTATATAGATATCATTTTTGAGGTTTCCATAAACCCGAGTGACCTATTGAAAAAGGTGAGAAAATAATAGTACCTGATGAATACTGTATGTGTTAAATGTGCTTAACTATGTTACAAAAATGAAGGGTTATTTTAACTTGAAAGGAAGAAACAGGGTGAGAAAAATAATGTATATTTGGGATTACACTAAGACAAGGAAATCCCAGTTGAGAGGTTACACTATTTGTCTCCTAGCTCAACATAGACTCATTGGAGACCAATAATGTAACCCATCAACTGGGATTTCCTTGTCTCGATGCAAGCCCCAACATAGACTATGTAAGTCTCAACTCAGATTATGTAAGTCTCAACATTGATTATGTAAGTCTCAACATTGATTATGTAAGTCTCAACATTGATTATATAAGTCTCAACACAGATTATGTAAGTCTCAACACAGATTATGTAAGTCTCAACACTGATTATGTATGTCTCAACATAGATTATGTAAGTCTCAACATAGATTATGTAAGTCTCAACACAGATTATGTAAGTCTCAACATTGATTATGTAAGTCTCAACATAGATTATGTAAGTCTCAACATAGATTATGTAAGTCTCAACATAGATTATATAAGTCTCAACATAGATTATGTAAGTCTCAACACAGATTATGTAAGTCTCAACACAGATAATGTAAGTCTCAACACAGATTATGTAAGTCTCAACATTGATTATGTAAGTCTCAACATAGATTATGTAAGTCTCAACACAGATTATGTAAGTCTCAACACAGATTATGTAAGTCTCAACATTGATTATGTAAGTCTCAACAATGATTATGTAAGTCTCATGTAAGTCTCAGCATTGATTATGTAAGTCTCAACACAGATTATGTAAGTCTTGACACAGATTATGTAAGTCTCAACACAGATTATGTAAGTCTCAACACAGATTATGTAAGTCTCAACATAGATTATGTAAGTCTCAACACAGATTATGTAAGTCTCAACATAGATTATGTAAGTCTCAACACAGATTATGTAAGTCTCAACACAGATTATGTAAGTCTCAACATTGATTATGTAAGTCTCAACATTGATTATGTAAGTCACAGCATTGATTATGTAAGTCTCAACACAGATTATGTAAGTCTCAACACAAATTATGTAAGTCTCAACATAGATTATGTAAGTCTCAACACAGATTATGTAAGTCTCAACATAGATTATGTAAGTCTCAACACAGATTATGTAAGTCTCAACATTGATTATGTAAGTCTCAACACAGATTATGTAAGTCTCGACACAGATTATGTAAGTCTCAACATAGATTATGTAAGTCTCAACACAGATTATGTAAGTCTCAACACAGATTATGTAAGTCTCAACACAGATTATGTAGGTCTCAACACAGATTATGTAAGTTTCAACATAGATTATGTAAGTCTCAACACAGATTATGTAAGTCTCAACACAGATTATGTAAGTCTCAACATAGATCATGTAAGTCTCAACACAGATTATGTAAGTCTCAACATAGATTATGTAAGTCTCAACACAGATTATGTAAGTCTCAACATAGATTATCTTAGTCTCAACATGTGCAGTCTGAATGATATGACTAACAATGCCAATGATGTTAAATGCAGGCATACTGTATTTACTCAATATAAAGCACACCAAACTGCAAAGAGTGTCAACCCTGATTCGCCTTTATGTAATGCATGGGCAGATCAGGGTCTCTTCTATTCATTCTACATTTGATTTCCAGCAAACAGCATAGATCCTGGTCTACCAGTACATTAGTTGACCGTACTTCAAGGTTTATCACATTCACAGTTGTTTATGTTACACTTGCATAAATATGGTAAAACAGTCCCTTATATATATACAGTGAAACCCCGCTATAACGCGCCCCGCTATAACGCGAATTCGGATATAATGCGATCATGGTGTGGCTCCCAAAATTTCGTGTATTCATTCGCACATGAAATTTTTTTTTCAAAGTACGAGAAATAGTGTATAAAATGTGTATGTTACAGTATCCTTTTGGGGAAGAGATCGCGTATGAATTCGAGTATAATACATTTGTGGCGT
Source organism: Margaritifera margaritifera (assembly GCA_029931535.1). NCBI lineage: Eukaryota > Metazoa > Mollusca > Bivalvia > Unionida > Margaritiferidae > Margaritifera > Margaritifera margaritifera. The sequence goes on along the minus strand of JAQPZY010001647.1, from coordinate 4,435,502 downwards.
GGTTCCTGAAATTTATATACATGTACATGTATTTTTCTCGTACACGGAATTTAATTTTTTTTTTTAAGTACGAGAAATAGTGTATAAAAAGTTTATTATCATTTTGGGGAAGAGATCACGTATGAATTCGATCGTGGCGTGGCTTCTGAAATTTAACAATTTCACCAATTTCTTGAAGTGTTATGCCAAAATAAACATTATCGGAAATGTTACTTATTACTGATCCATGAGTAAAGTCAGTAAGTCTTGTGTTTGTCTTCAATTCATTCTGTATACACTCATTGCTCAAACAATAGCCGACATGTGTTTCTTCTTTAACTGCATACACAACGGAGCATAAGACAATGTTGTGGTTGATAAAAGATTCTCACGATTTAATAAACATCAAAAAACGTAAGCCGCCACCACGTGCGCTGGACTTCAATTCATCCTGTATACAATCATTGCGCAAACAATAGCCAACTTACGTTTCTTCTTTAACTGCATACACAACCAAGCACCAGACAATGCGGTGGTTGATCAAAGATTGTCATATGTGGGTGCTTATGTAGAGACTGAGCTTGGGCGGCAAGAACAAGGATTGTCATATGTGGGTGCTTATGTAGGGACTGAGCTTGGGCGGCAAGATCACAGGGAGTTCAAATAACCACTCTCTGTTACTTGGCACTGAACATACTCGTGGCTCAATCAAAGGGTTGTCATGTGGGAAAACAAAGACGGATCGATATCAGATAGTAAACGGTGTTGATACCCTATTCATGCTATACATTAGACGTGTATACGTTGTTCTCTGAATAAAGTGATATATAGTAAAACCCCGCAATAACGCGACCCCGCTTTTTCCGCGATCAAATTTTATGGACCCCAAATATCGCGTTATATCGGCGTTTCACTGTATATATATATATATATATATATATATATATATTAAACATAATTTAAAAAAATGAAAATACAAACCAAATTGTTTAAAACTGAATATACCAATTCTATCTTTCATAACACTTGAATACACTGTAATATTTAACAGAGAATTAAAATTTTATGTTTTCACCTTAAAGGACTGCTCAAATATTGTTTTATCATTATTTCACCTGTTTTGAATTTCATGCAAACAAGTACTGCAGGAGCAGAAAATTATTTTTCAGAGGAAAACAAAATATCACAAAAAAATTTGTCTTAATGCTTTTATGTGACACTTTGAATTAGAAATGAAGAAAAGTTTGTTTGTTTGTTTGGTGCTTTACAGCACACCAACACAAGTAGGTTATTTAGTGCTGAGACAATTGGAGTAAAGTGCCTTGCCCACGGTAGCTGACCCAGGCTGGTCCGATGGTAGGATTAGAACCCGTACCCTTTCGATCGTGTCTGGCACGCTAACCACTGAGCCACTGCGGTTCCTCAGAAATGAAGAAAAGAGTAACAAAAGAAATATTCTATATGGTTCTGACAAACACACCCACACACACACACACACATACATGCATATTATCTTTAACTTTAGACACATTACAAGAAATACTTGAAAGAATGCATAATTCTGTAACATTTAAATGTTAATGTCAGCTGACAAATATAGAAAAAGCTGTACAGGAAAATGTTTAATGAAAAATGTACCATTTTTCTTTATTCCATCCTACTCTACTCTCATCTTTATGTAAACTTTCTGCTGTCCATTTTTCCGAACCTTATATGAAGTAAATTCCCTGTTATGTGCGACAAGCTTTAATTTCCATTGCACTATCATCTAACAGTAATACACACACACAGATACAAATATCCACCAAACAGAGTGGAAAGTGCTATACCTGGATCCTACAGGAGAATGCTTGAAAACCTTAACAGAATTTTTAAATACGAATAAATAACATTATTATACATGTTAGAGAATTTTTAATTCATACTTAAATATGAATAAATAACATTATCATACAGGTTAAAGAATTTTTAATTTGTACTAAATAGGAATAAATAACATTATCACACAGGTTAGAGAATTTTTAATTCATACTTAAATATGAATAAATAACATTATCATTCAGGTTAGAGAATTTTTAATTCATACTTAAATATGAATAAATAACATTATCATACAGGTTCGAGAATTTTTAATTTGTACTAAATGGGAATAAATAACATTATCATACAGGTTAGAGAATTTATATATATATATATAGTTTTGAAGAGAAAAATTAGTTAAGGTAAAGGATTTGTTTTTCTTTTGTAAAAACAAATGACATCCTTTGAGATTGGTTCTGTAGAGTAAGGTCTGAAATACTGGAAACATCCAAGTGTAATCGACACTTATTCTCCAAAACTTTACAACATCCAAGTGTAATCTATACTTATCCTCCAAAACTTTACAACATCCAAGTGTAATCTACACTTATCATCCAAAACTTTACAACATCCAAGTGTAATCTACACTTATCATCCAAAACTTTACAACATCCAAGTGTAATCTACACTTAGCATCCAAAACTTTACAACATCCAAGTGTAATCTACACTTAGCATCCAAAACTTTACAACATCCAAGTGTAATCTACACTTAGCATCCAAAACTTTACAACATCCAAGTGTAATCTACACTTAGCATCCAAAACTTTACAACATCCAAGTGTAATCTACACTTAGCATCCAAAACTTTACAACATCCAAGTGTAATCTACACTTAGCATCCAAAACTTTGCAACAATACAACTTTTGCAGCAAGATTGTAGGTTATTGTACATGAGGATGATTAAAGTTTTTAAAATTTATCAACCATTGAGACACTGGCCTAAAAAAAAGATGAATAGCTGCATATCTGAAACTATGAATAAAATACAAGTTACATGTATAGTAGTACAATTATTTACCATTATAATTACAAATTAATTGGTTACATGTATAGTAGTACAATTATGTACCATTATAATTACAAATTAATTGGTTACATGCATTCACTATTTAATGATGAGATCATTAATGAAGTAGAATATGAGCTAGAAATGTGTCCATATAACATGGTCACCATACCAATCTGATGCAAGTGAAGGGCAAAGTTGTAAACCAAACAGGGGCCATAAATCTGTACAATTTTGCTAGAAAACTGCAAAAGTTGAACTTGCATTAATGTATATACTCGCTTATAAGTCAAGTGTAACTGCAAACAACAAAGATCCTAACCTGCCATTACATAATGTGCCAGCAGATCAGGGTCCATGTTATTTGTTCTTTTGATTACTCCTAACAAACTGCATAGACCCAGATATACCAGCACATTATGCAACAGCAGATCTGGGTCTGAGCAGTTTGCACTTGGACTTGACTTAAAAGTGAGTACAAATTGTATGTCTTCTCAGTGAAACGCCTCAAATTAAATTTGGTTTGAATCCATGGTTGTGCTTATAAGGAAAAAATCCCCCCCCCCCCCTTCAAAAAACAATTGTTAGCATTTTACAGAGGTGAAGAAAGCTCCTTTCACTCTCAGTGTGTTGGACTAATGAGAACATGTTGTCACATGTCCTGTGATTGGTTCAAATTTCTGGAAATAACAAAAAAAAATAGCTGTTGTTTCTTCTTGTGGTTCACAAAACATCAATTCTTTCCATCATGTTCCATAATTAACTTTGATTGGTGACCAAGTTACATGTAGGAATGGTAGAATAACTTGCTGGTGATAATTTGTATTTTTGTCATGCAGACATTAAAGAAATAATAATCTGTGAAACTCATCCCTTATCCTGCCTCTCCCCCCGCCCCCCAGCGAATTTTCTCCACAGATTTACATTGATCTCAACAATGACCCAGTTGCCATCCAGAACAAATCTGCGAATCCAAGGAAAATTCTCACCCAAAAACAACAATCAGACCTCGCTCCTTCATATTTATTATGAAAACAATGGTTTCTAGGTTTCTCTAGTTTTTTAATCTTCATCCATATTTGATGACACCTCAGCATCGTTTGCCCAATATTGAACGACCTTTATGCCAGGATGCTTTCTAAGTTTGTCAAATTCTGTTAATAATTTTTTTTATATTGTTAAACTTGCATCAATATTTTTTTTATTTTTAGTAATGGCAGCCATATTTGACAGTGAATCAGCGTCATTTGTTTAAAATCGAAAGTCCTTGATACCAGAATGTTTTCTACCAAATTTGATCTAATTCCGCTGCATAGTTTCTGAGAAGAAGTCACTGAAAGATATTTCTAGTTTGACTAACTGCGGTCATATTCTATGCCAGATCTTTGTCATTTATACAAACTAGGAAGGCCTTTATGTCAGAATGTTTTCTATCAAATTTGATCAAATTCTGTTGAGTGTTTTTTGGGAAGAAGTCACTTTAAAAAAATTCTATTTTTTGTAATGGTGGCCATATATTTGATTTGCATCATTTGTAAAACTTTAAAGCCCTCTGTGCCCGAGTGCTCTCTGTCAAATTTGGTTAAATTCTGTTGAGGACTGTTCCATTTAAACATACATGGTACCCAGGGAAGGCAGTTTTTGAAAAATGTACACCAGGGTACTCAGATTTTCTCAAGAGATCATATGAAAATGATACAACATTCTAAATTGCATCTATCTGTGATTACTCCACACTGGAAATGCCTTCCCTGGATTCCTAATATGTTTTACTGGAACAGCCCTGAGCAATGTTTTGAAGAAATTTCAATATTTTCTATTTTTAAAAAAGGCAGCTATATTTGATAGTAGACTGACATAATCTGAACAAAGTTGGAAGACTTTCATGCCATAATGTTTTCTGTCAAATTTGGTCAAATTCTGTTTAGCCATTTTTGAGAAGTAGTTGCTTGAAGATTTTTTTCTTCTTCTGTTTTAATACCAGCAGTCTTTTTAAATAACAGATCAGCATCCACTGAACAAATGTGAAAGGCCTTGATGCCAGATTGCATCCTGTGATATCATTTTCAAATTGATCAAGGGGTATTGAGAAGTAGTTGTAAATAGCAATTATGAACAAACAATGCATAACAGATGAAGGACCATACCATCAGCTCAAATGGCCTTATGGACAGATAAGCTAAAAATCATAACTGCATATATCTCTACTAATATTTAAGGTCCATCTGTAAATTTAAAAAAGTATCATAAACATGAAGATCAGGTTGCCAAGTAAATTCTTGAACAAATACAACAATATTCAAATAAAAAATAATGTTACAAATATTTACAAATGATAAACAAATATATATAAGATGAAGCCAGATGTAATCTAAAAGAATAATTCGAAAATAGACAACCTAGGTTGAAATTAAGCCATTTGATTGAAAAAGTATCAACTTTTAGGAGTAAAATATATTTCTTTGATATTACTTAACCGATCATAATACCTTAGAGTACTACCACTATCTTGCAAATCCACCCCTGCCAAGCTCAAATTTGTAGCTATCCGTGAGCTAAACCTTGTCTGGCCACATATATGGCAGTCAGAGTGATCTCCCCTTGATATAGGGATTGGTGCCAAATCCTATGTGTACCATAGTTACTACTGGAGCAGAATGCACACTCTCCTAGTAGGGTGCAACTGTGGGGAGGCTGGGAGAGTGTATCCATATTATGATCAAGTAAGTATTATCAAAGAAATGTATTTAACTCCAAAAACTGGTTCTTCTTCAAATACGTTACCCAATCATAATACCTTAGGAGAATAGGAAAGAGATGGAGGGTGTTACATCCCATTACCCAAGAGAGACCATCTACAGTCCCCTAAAGTATATGAGGCAGCTTCAGATTGAAATATCTGGCTGGAGTATTGACTCCATATGCTGAGACACAACTTTAAAGAGAAGGGAAACATTTTCTCCTGCAAATCCATTGTAAGTCATATTGCTGCATCCATGAGAAGTTGCCAAATGACCCAAGAAGGTTACCTGTTGTGCTGTGATGATAGGTCCCACCAGGTCTGACCGAGTCTTTTGGGGTGAAAGAACTCTGAGGTAGAAACTGGAGAAAGTCTACTCTGACCTCCATCCCAAGGCTTGTATAATGTCAGATAGGGAACAGTTACGTTCAAATGCAATACTTGTCGCAACTGCCCCAACATCATGAGCCAAAATGTGTAATAACTTCATTTAATCTTGAGTTAATTCTCTGTATGCAGAAAAAATAACCCATCTTATCCTGGACAATAGGGCCTGTGCTGAGATATTGACCTTTCCCTCTTTCAAAGGTAAAAAGAGACGAGATCTCCCTCTTCGTACTGGCTCGGTTCATTTTAGGTACCACTTCAAAGTTCTCAATGGGTCCTGTAGATTACCATGAGTTGAAGGATCCAGGTTGGAAAGAAGATCGGAGAGAGGTCCTATATCCTCTCTTCTGTGATGATGCAGCATGTCAGAGATTGTGGAATGGTAACCTTTTATCATGATGAGAGCTAACTTCTTCACTTTGAAGAGCCATAGTAAAAAGTTAGTTTTTTTGGGGTATAGATGACTTAAGTGGAGAAATGTGTTCTCACTTGCACCGCTGTAACAAAATTCTCCACTTCCACTCTTGCCCCAGCAATTCTCTCCACTAAATGTTGTGAAAATGTTTGCTCTTGAGAGCTTGTTTAATATTATCCAGACATGTGGGTTCAAACAGATCTAGGTTCGGATGAAATTCCTGCCAGTGGGTAGCTTGAGTAGATGAGGAATTGTCTCTATTTTCCTTGGAATTTCCACTGCCAGATTTATCAAGTCATTTATCCATGATTTTTCCCACCTGAAGAGAGCAATCAGGATGAGGTGGCACTCTGATTCTCTTGCCTTTTGCAGAACCTTGGGAATCAGAGGTGTTGAAGGGTAAACTTAGGCATCCAATCTATTGAAAGAGTGTCAACTGCCCAGGCCTTCCGATCCGGGACTGTGGAGACAAAAGGTTGGGAGTTTTATGCTCCACCTTGTCACAAATAGATCCACCCATGGTTGATTCCTGCAGATACAGATATGACTGAAAACTGAGAGATGAAGCAACCATTCACTCTGTAACAGTTGATTCCTTCAGGACAAGTCCGCTAATACATTTAGTCTGTCTGGAAAATGATGAACTTGTACATGGATATGGTGCTGATGACACCACCTTACAAAATCCCAAACCAGGATGCAGAGGTCTGGGGATTTGATTCCCCTTTGCCTTCTGAGATAATTCACTACAGTGGAGTTGTCAGATAGAATGAGTATGCCCTTTCCATAAAGCTTCTCTTGCCAACAATGAAATTCTTTCAGTAAAACCTTCATCTCAAGGATATTGATATGCAATAGATGGTCCTGAGTAGGCCACACTCTGCTGGCCTCCTGAAACAATGGAAGGAGATGTGCACCCCAGCCCACTGTGCTTGCATCCGTACAAATCATTATCTTCAGAGATTGGACCTTCAAGGGAACACCCATCATAAGCCAATTGTGGTTCTCCCATTTGCTGAGAGGGGACCTCATATGATTGGTGACTGGTAATGTTTGTTCCAATGGGCAAAGTTTCAGTCTCCAATGGGACAACAGTATAATTTGTAATGGTCTCATCAATAAGTGACCATGGACAATGAGATCTGTTGCCACATTGAATAAGCCCAGTAGACGAAGGAATTCTCGGGTTGAGAGATGATTCTTTGCAAGAATTGATGCCACCACTTAAATGATTTTCAATGCATGTTCCTGGTGAAGACATACTCTGTTCATAAGCATTTTGAACTCTATACCCAAGTGGGTCACATGCTGAGCTGCTGTGATACTGGATAAAGGAATCCAAGGCTGAGGATGAGTGTAACAAGGGATTTCATGTCTTGATTTAAATTACAACTCACCTGGTGTTTTTGAAGCATGTCATCAAGGTATTTGGATGTCATGGATGTTGAGATGGCCCTGAAGTGAGACACTACTTGGTCTATAATTCTTGTGAATACCCTGGGACTGATGCTGAGGCCAAAAGGGAGTGCTCTGAACTGGTATACTGTATCCCTGACAGTAAACCGAAGGAACCTCCTGGAAGACTTGTGAATTGGGGACATGTAGATAAGCATCTTGCTGATCAATACTTATTGTGTAAGTCTCCCTCCTGAACAGCATTTAAAACCTGCCTTGGTGTCTCCATTTTGGACCATGGTGCCCATATGCTTAGGTATATGACTGGTCGAAGAGTGCCATTGGCCTTTGGGACCAAGAACAGTCTTGAGTAAAAGCCTGGTGATTTTATGTTGTGAATGATCTCTATCACTCTTTTCTGGAGAAGATTGTTTATTTCTCACTGCAGGATGTCTGCCTTTAACAGGTTTTTGGGATGTCTATAGCTGAAGGGACCCTGGACAATGGAGAAGGACGTTGAACGTAATATGGAGGCTTTCTGAAACAACTTGCCAGGTCCATGAATCTATGTAGTAAATTCTTTCCCATTCCACAGCAAAGAAGAGAAGTCTTTCTCTCACCAGGATATCTGATAAGGCAGCATGAGAATGTAGTCATTTCTTTCTGGAAGAAAGCTGTCATGGAGAGAAACTGGGACAAAAACAATCCCCTTCACTCTGCTACTTGTCCACATTTGTTATTGAGAACTGCAGCCTTCCACGTGTAAAGGATCTGTAGGACTGTTTCCCCATCTGATGTGTTCTTTGTATTCCTTTGATCTCTTTACTGAAAATATCTCCTCTGTCTCTAATGCTATGCCTGAGGTAGATTTGTTTCTTCGGTGGCCTGCATACATACTTCCTCTACCTGGTCATTAAAGAGGAGGTTGGAAGAGAATGACTATGATTTCAGCATGGCTTTGTGGTGGTCTTTTAAAATGGTGGAAGTGAAGAGCACTGCAGAACTTTCCACCAGCTGTAAATTAGCTGCTGCTGTCGAGACATTGGCCAGTGTGTGTTGTGCTGCTCTGTTCAGTACTTGTGCCATTCCTGAGACGGACTTCCATGTATGTCCAGTGGGTATCACCGTGGGAGGCGATAAGCTGTTTCCACTTGTTGGAAATTAGCCACTGAGACTAAGTCCAACATTGAGCCTATAGCCACAACATTCTGGACCAGCTGTTGTGTGTCATAGAAGGGTTTACGGTTCATCCTTACTGAAGAGGTTTCTGACATTCATAGGCCTGTAATGTTTCTATCTACTGCTGAGGTTTCTCAGTGAAACTATGGCGTGTATGTCTTATAGAATGTTCTATTAAAATTGGATGGTGTTGTTGATGTGAAAAGAAAGGTCTATTGACACTAGGGTCCTGTAACTGCCCCTCTAAATAACGAAATAAAGTCAGCCACTCGACCAGACTGCGGTAACAGTTTGAAAGCTGGTTGGTCTTTCTTGATTAAAATGTCAACAGATGCTGGAACTCTGGACCAAGCTGTTGATGGAAAAGCAGGAGGAGATGGACAAAATTCTGGTGGTAACAAGTAAAGACTTCCTTGATCGATACTCAGAAAGCAGAGTCTTCTCTTGTCATCGTTAGGTCTGGTAAGGACAATGGAGCTTTTGAGCATAATTCGTCATCTCTAGAAGAATGTTGTGAGGCCAACTGCTCTTCCACAATCTTTGATGGAACTGGTGAAGATTGTCAAATGTGGCAGCTAACTAATCTAAAAGTTCATCTGGATTGAGATACAGTAACTTCCGGGTAATCTCTAAGCAAGTCCTCCATCTGAGTGGCATAGACATGTCATTGATTTGATTCTGTATCACGTGGCTGCTGTGGCACTAAACTGGGTCTAGAGTGCACCAAGTGCCTTATGGCGCTGAAATGGGTATGCTGATCCATAAGAGTGCTGGTGTTCTGTTCTCGGGTCAACATAATAGACAAAGTGAATTCCTACTTTGACATTAAAGGTAAGATCGACCTTGGTGTTGACCCCTTGTGATCTGATTCAAATGGCAAAGTCTGATCGTGGCCATCTTATCCTCCATAACGTTGTCAAGTTCCTGGGACGGGTTATAGGATATGTGATCCACAAAACCGGTCCCTACTTGCATTGTATGAGACAGTATCTGAGTTGGACTGGTATGTTCTTGATCTGGCTCATATCTGGCAGGGAGAGAAGACTGGCAATCATACTCTTGAGGCATCATGCCTATAGGTACCACCGAAAAAGGTTTGTCTAGTTGAGGCAGCATGCTGGAGCTAGGTCTGTCGCCATCATTGAAAGGGATCTCCTGATTCACTTTTTGGCTGGTAAACCTTCTGGTTTACAATATTCATCCCTCGGGAAATTATTTACAGAGATGATGTCAGCATCGATGCTGATGGCATCCTCTTCTCTGAAAGTGTATTTTTCCACTTTCCCTTTCTGTTTACTGTATTTACCACGTATATTGGGACACTTTATATGTTAGGGCACCATAAATTAATTTTTAAGTAATTTTTGTGTGCACTGTATGTTTTTTCGAGTCATAAGTTTTGGGACACTTTTTCAATCATAATATCAATGTTTAGCTGGTAAAAATTATTAATAAAGGGTATCAATTGTAGGATTTGAAAATGACATCATTCGAAACTTGCATCTAAAAAAATGTACTAAAACTTAAATCTTATAAAAGAATGTAAAAAAACAGCTGTCAGTGTTGTTTCTTTACACTTTTTTCCCTAACTGCAAACTTTTGAAGAACAAAATTTTATAAATCTAGGGGCAATATTGCAAACTCTAGATGTTTGCAGTACATACAAAATACTGTAAATTCAAAAACTTTTGTTTTCATGCCACTATTCCCATCCAGAAATGCAAATATGGTATGCACTGTGTTTATCCATTTCATTATGGTACTCATTACACAATACTTGTAGCTACATATATTTGGATTTTTTTAATTCGAAAATATAAAATTAAATATTACTCATTGCAAAGTGAAGTGTCCATCAATGTTGTTTACCCTCAGGTGTTTACTTGTAAGTATATTGCTTTCATTTTTGTGCAAGTCCAAACAACCCGTATTTGTATTATATTTTGTGTTTTGCTGTATAAACACTATGTTTGATGCAATACAAGTTTTGATTTGATTTATACTTGCCTTTTTCATAAGACAGATCTAATTCCCAGGTAATATTTTCTAAGTTATCTGGCAGTGCAAAGCCCTAAACTTGTAAAGGCAGCACTCGCTTTGTTTTCTCAACCCTATGATCAAGCCGTGAATTTGATACTTGTTCAGTGCTAAGTAGAGTCCTATATTCAGTTAACAGGGTTTATTTGAACTTCCTGTGATCATGCCACACAAATGACACCTGTTCAGTTGTGGCAAATCCTTTAATAGATTTCATGGAATGTATGCTCAAAGTGTCACTTACAAAGCCCCAGCTGTTCCACTGTTTCAATTTATTTTCAAAATTCCTGTGAATACTGGTAAAAAAAAAACCAAATCAGCTTCCCTAGGTCAGCCTACTTTGTATATAACAAAATCTGCACACTTAAAAGAATCCAAAGTCGGCTTCCGAGGTTGGCTTGCTTTGTAATAAAATAATCTTTGTATTTGATATCCCAGGTTGAAACTATGCGTTTATTACTCTCTACAGGTGTGTTTATTCACCATTAAGCTTCTATTGTTTGCCACCTGTCACCATAATTGATACAAACAGGCATTGATGTCTGCAGGGTAAATTGCAGGGTACAATAGCATCGACAGCATTAACTGTTTTAAGAATACTTTTTGTAACACATACTAATGAAAATATTGTCATTTGCACTCACATTGAATGTATTTCCTAATAATGATTTTCATTTGCAAAATTTTGTTATATTGCTTTCCTGGATATAATAAACTCTTGGTTATTTTGCATCATACACTATGTCATGCTTGAATTGCTGGTGCCTTCAAGCAATCATTTGTTATATCTCTCTCTTTCTTTTGTTTATGATTTTGTTGGATCCAATTTTCAGTTTGATAACATGTTAAAACCTTTGAGGACAACCAAACATGATTCGTTTATATATATTCATGTCCATGAACAATGTGTCATGATTTTACCTGACATAAGCAATACACACTATAGATGCATACACTACATTACAGGACCATGCAGAGTTTGGATAGTGGATATGTTTGTGTCTTTTATACATAAACTGCTTATGAAGAACAAAAAAAAAAGGGAATAAATGAGAACAATACAAGGTTAGTTTCTTTCAGTTTATTATCAAATAAGCGTTTTATTTACCTATTTTTATTGTAACATGCATTGGGGGTTTGGGGGATTGCATACATGTGATTCTACCGGTGGTAGGCCAAAAATACCATTTTAAAGGCCATCTACCGCACATACCATTTAGTAGTTAAAATCTACCGCTTTTAAAAATTAAAAGAAAAAAATATTATAAAAAAAATCAAACACATTATTTTTATGCATTCTATCAACACATTAGAGAAACCAGCCAAAACCATTCTACTGGGGACCGGAAGTGTTCCACCAGTACAAAGACCGGTGCGCTGATGCATGGCAGAGTGATGCATGGCAGAGCAATAGGATTAGAATTGTTAAAGAACAACTGACATGTGTACACAGCAAGCTGTTAATTGATTACCTTATTGTTGGAATTTGAGGGGTTTAAGGCCAAATGCGAGATGGTTTTTTTTAGGTGTTATAAGTAATAAAGGAATAAAAGGTGGTCCATGATGTCTTCTGAGCCTTTGATGAAAATCGGCAGACCCTTACCGGAGGCGAGATAAAATGAAGAGACCGACCATAAACAATGATTTTGGCAGAGACATTAGAGTAAGTATTTTGATTTTTGTCTTGTTTTATTGTTACTGTATTGTTCAAGATGTTTTAAGAGGACAGCTCTTACATGTTTTGTTAAATTCATGTAAAAAAGCCGAAACATGTGCTTTCTTCCAATGTTAAGAAACCACCTGCAAAGAAATATTACAAGTTCAATAATGCTTGGATAACAGAGTTTAAGTGTGTGCAGGCTAGTAGCAAAGGCCCCGAGTTTGCATTGTGCTCTTCAAAATGTATGCATCTTTTGTATTTCATAAACTATTTTAAGTTTTCATGCACATACATTAAGTTCAAGCCCTAAATAAAACATATCAGTTAAAATATATTACAAGATAATTAATTTTAAAGTTTGGATAAATTATTCATAAAGCATAAACACATCATGTATTTTTATATATTTTTTTTTTCATTTTTATTTCAAGTCTAAATCAATCTTTTTTTTTTTATTTACAGTCGTGAAACTTGCCAACAGATTTTTTTAATCTGAGCCATAAAGAGAAAGAAGCCTTTGAGGATGAGGCTCAGGAATACATCCAGAGTCCAAGCCAAGAACTTCCTCCTCAGGGTGAACATAGCTTTGAGGAGTATTGAAGAGTAGTCAGCAACCTTACAAAATCAGCAACAGGAAAACTGAAGTTAGAACTTCTTTGCAGGCTGAATGTGCTTATTCTGTAATTACAACATTCTAATGCTGACACAGAGAGGACATTCTCCATTCTTTGCAAAATACAAAGTGATTCAAGGGAAAATCTGGACCAGAGAATTATTGAGAGCCTGTTAAGTGTGAAGCTTAATAATCACAATGAATGTCATTAGTGGTCACTTGACAGTGATCTTGTGAATGAAACTAAAAATGCTATTGGATTTTATAAAAGAAAAATCTTTGCAGGAACTATCAGATAAACAACTTTTCCTTTTTCATTATTTCACTGTATACTGACTCGTATTAATTAATTATTATTGTAACATTTTCCATTAAAATCTGAATCTGATTTATGTTCAAACTTGCTGTTTTATTATAGTATGAAGAGAATACATATTATGGCACACAAAAAAAGCACTTGTTTTGTTTTCCATCCCCTTGAAACGTAAAATTTATGCCGATAAAAAATCTACTGGTTTAGAGGCCAATCTACTGATCAAAATTTGTAAATCTACTGGTTTGAAATCCTGGTTCTGTCACATGTATGGGATTGGCAAATTCAACACAATTTGTTTAGTTTCTGTAAGTTTTGGAACATATGATCTAGGTGAAAAAATAGTTTAACCATAAGATATAGGACAGTAATAAAATCATTTATTTTATCTTGTCCCAAGATATACGATAAATACGGTACATTGTGTGCCCAGTACTGAAGCCCACTGACTCTCCGTCCATAGGGTGCATATTTGACATGTATTCCCCAACTGGCAACCCACACATGCTAGACATGTATTATGGTTATCGTATCTGTCCTTCAGGCATTTACAGTTTCCATTAGTCCTGTACATATATTGTACACTCTATAAATAGAAATAGAGCAGACAATATTTATGGAGGTGTAGCCAACCACGCATCCTGGTTTATGAACTCGTGCAGTGGACGTTACTGAGATACTACACTATATCATAAAAAATTACCGGTAAAGCAAGGGCCCAAAAACTGATGACCTATACCAGTAAAGACAATGAAACATCACTTTATAGCTATGAAGTGGACACTATGACTATAAACTATATATAGAAAACTTACCTGTATGTGCCAGAACATACGCAGAATTTATAGAGACATGCAAGCAACATTGTTTAAACCTACTGAGGTGGATGCTGTGAAACAATAAAAGTTTTCTATAGACAAAAAATTACCTGCACAACTTAACAAGTCTATAATTTATATTGCAAATTTAGAAAAGTTGAGTACACATTACTGAATGCACATACTAACGACCTGTGTAGGTAAATACAAATGGAGGCCAATATATTTACGACAAAATTTTAATTCAACAACAGATAGAAAAACTTCATCTTTGATAGAAAAGAGCAAGAAATAATTGGAAATATAGATGGAGTATACTTCCCTGAGATGAGAAACTCCTCCAACTCCCTCTATAGTTGAATACCCAAAACTCTTGATTTGGTTTGTTAGGCTTCTCACAAGAGAGAATGCTAATTGGTTCTCCCAAGAGAGAATGCTAGTCATCATGAGCAGAAGTAGTAACTGGGTACACACAGGATTTGGCACCCATCCCCCCCCCCCCTATATCAAGGGAAGATCACTCTGTCTGACTGCCAAATACTGTATGTGGTCCGACAATGTATAGCTCCCACTGATAAAAATTGTAGCCTGGGAGGGCTGGATTTGTGAGGTAGTGGTAGTACTACTAACTTAAGGTATTATGATCGGGTAACATATTTGAAGAAGAAATTTTTGTTGATAAGCCTCAACACTGTACAGTGCATTTAATCTAATACTCTCATAGATAAATTTATAATAATGAAAGGAACAATGATAAAAGAGCTTAAACAAATGTCGAATTTTAGAGATTATGCAATATTTCTACATTGTATGTTCTGAGATAACTTAAAAAAAGAAAAGAATGTTAGACAAAAATTGCCTTGAAAAATATTATAGCACATGATACTGGGTTGCTCATAAATTGATCTGATTGATAATTTGTTACTCAAAGTGTTTTTTAAAAACTTTGCTACTTTAATGTGTTTATTGACAATTGACCATAATTTCATATAATAGATTACAGAAAATCTATACCCTGCATGCTTGAAACATCACATTTTACGTTTATATGCAAACTCTCTCCACATTTATCCATTCATCTTTAAGTATTAAATGGTTTAAAACCACCTATATTATTCATAAACACATCAATTTGTTACTGTATGATAATTAAAACAAAATCAAATTATAATTTTCTTAAAAAAACTTGTACTTTATAGTACAAATATTTCTTACATGAAACATTGATGTGTCTGGTTCTTATTATATCTGGAAATTAAGTGATTTAATCTATTTTCATGTGTTTCCAACCAGGGTATGATTATTGTCATGTTCAAATATATGAGTATGATGAACTCTGTTCTTTTACTGCAGAGTTAAACTAAACAGTTTCACATGGTGACAACAACTATCTTTTGCAAAACATCCTTATTTTTGTCTGTACATGTATTTAAGGAAGACAATCTGCATTCAAAGGAAGTCAAGAAACAGGTGGAGACAGCGTAAATACTGACACATCTAAAATTTCAGTGGTTATTTTCTCCATAATTTATCCTTCAGCTTGTAATATTTTCAACGCTACTATGGATATTTTAGAACTCAGATTCAACAGCTGATGCAGGAATAAATTAAAGTTAAGTCTAAAAATGATATTCAATGCAAAATCTTCTGGCTTATCCATCAGTATTTCTCCAACTATGATGACAAATCCTTATAATGTGGAAAAAATCCATACATGTGGTCATCCAGCTTTCAATCACTTTTTCCTTTTATATATGATGACTTGTCATTTAATTTCAAATCTACACATACACAAGATGACATGAAGATGAGATACGAGATGAAGATCAAAGGTAAAGAAGTTATGGCACATACAAACTTTTGACAATTCTATGTGTCTTAAAGGAGATAAAGTATGTTGTGAATTCTATCTGATTCAAAACAGATTGTAAAATTCATTTTATCAGTATACTCAGAAGAATGAGCACATAAAAGATAGATTTGTTTAAATCATTAGAAACCAAAATAAAAAGTACACTAAAAAAAACACTAAATAAAAGTGACCTGCAGAGGCCACCTTCTTTCAACAAGACCAAGTCAGCATAGTGCATATTTTATACTCATAATCTGAAAAAAAAATGACTATTTAATTATACATTATAATTGGTTCTCCAAAAATAAGTACAAAAATCTTGCGAGACAAATTAAGTAACAATAATAGAACTCAATTTATTAACCAATCAAAGGTAAATTATGGAGAAAATCTTCAAAATGTTAATTTTTTATGCTTTTTGAAGAACATCATGTGCAAATAAAAAATATGTTTCTCCAGAAAGATGTATTCCAACCAAATACCATTAAAAGTAATGAAGAGTTAAAATGGTCAAAAATTATCAACTGCATTACCTCTCTTGACTAAGGCTGTTTTGTTTTTATTATGTGACATCATTCCAGAACAAGCTAACCAGCCACTAATGAATATATTGAATACATAGTCAGTGAAAATGATGGATTGTGTGTAGTATATGGTTACACATTGTTATTATACACATAAAAGGTCTATTGTTTTCATTTTCTTAAATTTCTAAATGAAGAACAATGCAGAAAATATGAATCTACAGATTATACCGGTACTGTCTCAAATCAGAAAGTATTAATAACAGTTTCTGAACGGGCCCTAATGCTCATTCTATTTTTGTTCCAAGCATGTTATAAGCAATCAAATCATCATAAATCCTTCTAAATGTTGAGAAAAGGATTTAGACATGGCATTTAGGTAACCATCAGGGGAAAAATAAGCAAGTAATAGAGAGAGGAGAATATTGAAAAATAAGTAGTCCCTTTCATAGGGTACAGAAATTTGAACTGCAAATACCTACTTTATTAAACCTTTGCTTTATTGATTTGTGCTGGATAAATAAGAGCAGCAAATATCAAGTAGAACATGGCAAAATTTTATTATGTTAGAAGATGACGGGTTACATTTAAAGGGAGTGGGGTCCCACTGTATCATTTTAGAGAACTGCAGTTTTTGAAGTTACTGTTGATAATTTTGAAAAAAATTGGGGTCTGATATATTTCTGTCAGTGTAGTCTATCTATGATAAAAGTCAGAAAACACGCAGACATTGTACTTATGAGTCATAATGCACAGTATTTTTAAAAATTCTTTCCAATAATTATCATTTGTTTTCCTTTTTCTCTCCATCTATCAATCACCATATAGACTGTTTACATTTCCACAGGTTCACTGTTCACTTCATAACCTATTGCAAATTCCATACACTATATTCTCTACATTAGCAAGTTCTTTGTTCCAGTGATATGTCACTGCTGCATACATGCCAAGGGCAGGTAACACCAGTATAAACTTTTGTAATGGTCAATTTTTTTAAATGCAATTATTTGAAATGATCCAATAGAAGTTTATAATAACAACGAATAAAGGGTTTTCAGGAATGAAAGATTCAAAAGTAAGTTAAAACAGAAACTTCCAAAACTGACCTTTAATGAGATCACTGACTATACTATAAGGGGCAGCAGTGTACTGAGAGGCTTTATAGTGGGTGACCATTGTACTATCAAAAGGCTTATAATAAGCCATTTAGTACTAATCATAGTGTCTATATCAGAATTGTATTCCATAAAATTAATGTGTCTTTGTACTTAATGAAGAACATCATGTGTGGAAACATATCTGATATTAACATTAAGCTGTTAAATTTTATATTTGGTCATTGTCCTAACCATCCATTTTATCACAATGTAGAAAGGATGCTTTCAATTCCCTCTGCCTCCCTTTTCAATCTGCCTGATTTGTTGATGTTAAAAAGACTAAAAATATTTTCTTTATATGATCTTGCATCTCGCTTATACCATTCAATCTTAGGAGCATTATAAAGTCCATAAGGAATGGTACAATCTTTTTCTGAAAGAACAGGTCGCACTCTGCAGTTCTGGATTGTAGCCATTATTACTTCATTTCGGAAGAAATCAGCATATTCATCTGAAGAACACCTTTTGGACAGATAAACAAAAATTAGAGTACAGTGCTTACAGACGAATTTGGCTTTTTCTGTCAACTTTGTTGGACCCCATACCTTTTCTTCTGTGTAAAGACAAATTTTTGGATGCTCACCAAGCCCTAGATCTAATTTTTCTAGATGGTCTTTAAATTCATACACGTCATTCTCATCAGCTTCACAGTAGATAATGCATACATCAAAATGTTCTTTCAAGATATACTCCGTACCTTGAAGAGACACAGAAGACATTGGAGAAATCAGACTAGATATACTGTTGCATTTGTCCCCATTTCCCTCAAGAACTGCATTAGATGACTTAGACTGGTGTATGGTAGATGAACACTTTGGAGGTCCACATGCTGAAAGAAAACAAAATGGCATGTGTCACATTACCAGGAATTTTGCCTATACTGACAAAATCCACCCTGACTTTGTTACTTACTTTATGGTGACTTTGTGGAATTATTTTACATCTCAATTGATATTTCTAATCAGTTTAAAATTAGAGACACCAATGAATGTTTAAATAAAGGACCCAGAAGAATTCTCTTCCATCAATGAGTACATGTAGCTCTATTTAATGCTCTGATCATGAGCAATGTCACATAAAGTCATTTTGCAAACAGTGTTTATGCATTTTCATTGGTAGGTAATATTTCAGAGCTGTGTGTGTCTTTTCTTTAATTTTTAAGCAGAAAAGCCTGAATGTGGTCCAATTGAAAATGGTCTTTGCATAACTGCCACTACACAATGTGTCACACAAAAAACACTTTTTTTTTACTCCCAACCATCCGGACACAGTTCTGCTTTGAAAAACACGATTTTCAATAATCTTAGGGAAAAAAAAAATATTTTCTGACCACCACTATATATGGCTGAAGCATGTAGTCTGTATAACAGTAAACAGTCCTGTGAGTGGAGACATATTCCCTCAAAAACCTAGGTATGTACCACAGTTAGCTGACTTCCTTCTTTGGGTTCCCTGAGGAGAAGTTAGCTCCCATCTCTTTCAAGGGTTACTGTTCCATAATCTTAGACATGTTCCTAGATCATGGAAAGGAGGAAATAGGCCAGAACAAAGGCTTCTCCAACCTTCTTGCAAAGTTTTACTGTCTTGCCCAAAGGTTTCAGCCCTTCATACAAAATGGAATCTTCATGGGTT
Source organism: Margaritifera margaritifera (assembly GCA_029931535.1). Taxonomy (NCBI): domain Eukaryota; kingdom Metazoa; phylum Mollusca; class Bivalvia; order Unionida; family Margaritiferidae; genus Margaritifera; species Margaritifera margaritifera. The sequence goes on along the minus strand of JAQPZY010001647.1, from coordinate 4,415,932 downwards.
CTGATGTGGTTGAATAAAGCAACCTTTTGAACCAATGTCTAGACCTTCCTTGACAAGCCTATGCTACTGACTGACTTCCTAGTCATCCTAGCTGCAGCATGAAGTCTCAGGGAAATACAAACCTTGTTGGTAAATCCAAACGATTGACTTCAGCCATGATGGTTCGAGTTCACTTATAACATCCTCTGCTTTTACTGCCAAGAACAGGTTCCTGTTTACAGAGAATTAGTCCTTTGTTTTGAAATCTCTATCTTCCTTGGATCCTTCATCTCAAGGGCATACACAGAACCTCATAAGGGCTCTGAAGTTGGACCCAAGTGAACTGAGCTGATCAAAAGAGGGAAATCTCACTTGTTCATACCACTCAGAAGAATGGATGACATTTCCACTTAGGCTGTCTTGTCCTGGATACATTGGGTTATCCTCTCTGCTTATGAGGAACTGATCGTGGACCAATGCATTAATGTGCATATTGGCTTATGAGATTAGGGCAGTAGCCACTAGCATAGCATTTGTGTGTAACTGTCCTTATCCAGGCTGTGGGATGGATGGCAGAGACATCTCTCTAACTTTTACCTTAGAGGCTTCTCATCCTAAAGGGTTCACATTGACCAAGTTGGACCAATAGCAGCAGCACAGCAGACTACCTTCCTGGATTTTTTAGCAGCTTGCTAATGATGTGGTCACTCTACTTGCACTGGATTTACTGGTGGCAAATTTTACAACAAGCTTCATCCAGGCATATTTATATGCTAACTCTAGCCTGTATCTTTCATGAGATTTGAAGCTGCTTAATGTACACCAGGTGATTGGAGATTGGGCCCTCTCTGGAGTAAAGGGATACAAATCCTTACACCTCTTACCTATTCTCCAAGTGTAGTATGATAGGGTGATGTATTGGAAGAAGAAACCAATTTTTGGAGTAAAATATGTTTCTTTGGTATTACTTACCCAATCATAATATGGGTACACCCTTCCAGCCTCTCCCCAGTTACATTAAAATCTGATAGAGCATGCACATCAGCTCCAGTAGTAACTGACATACAGACAGGATTTGACACTAATCCTTCTATCCATGGGAAGATCACTCTTGTCTGACTTGGGCAGATGACTTTTAGCATTTTTGTTGCTAAAAACAAGCTTGGGATTGCAGGATTTGCAAGGAAGTGGTTGTACTCGTAATGTATTATGATCAGATAAGTATTTTCAAAGTAACATATTTTACTCCAAAAAATTCTTCTTAACTTATTTGTAAGAGTGCAGCCCACTGAATTCTTTATTACAGTGTCATTAGTAAAGTACACATCAAAATGTGACAGGTCACCTATACTTGATTTTTCTGGAAAAGTTATTTTTACAGATTGAAAATAATCATCACCTGTCTTGTAGGAATTTCCTCTTAAATCTTAAAATATTATTGGAGTGATAATGCAATCAAAACAAAACCAAAATAATGCTATGCAAATTTGCTCTTGTTGTGTTTCCTATAGTATTTTAACGTTATGTTCTTCCCATCCCACATTCCATGAAATAGTTCAATTCCTCCCACCAGGATGCCAGAAAGGAAGCATTATCATGGCATTCTGATGGGATTGAGAAAAAGGAAATGGAAGGGATGTTCCCCATTTTGCATACCTGAGGGGGTCATTCCTGTTTCTCTGACCTCTCTTAGGAAATAAAGGCAAGGCTATGGGTCACTGGGCCTGTGTGGTTTGCCTCTTTGGTGACCTGTTGTGATTTAAAAACGGCTAAGCGATGATTTCCCAGATAGCAGGCATGAAGAGAAATGCATCTCTTTCCACCAGGTGAAGACTAACAGATGCAGCTATAGCATTAGGTAAGTGAGTGTTTAACTGCTCTATTACCACACTAGCCATATGAGATTGACCTCCAAGCATGAGTGTCAGTGAGGTTCAGAACAATAGGGTTTATGCTATGTTAAGATAGCTGAAAAAATAGCCATGGTAACCAAGTCAAACAAGTGTCTTATAACTATGACATTCTGAAGCAGTTGTTGCATGTTGAGGAAGGACTTCAGGTCCATATGCACAAAGGAAGGTTGACAATGTATCTGTTGACAGCTAGAACTAAAAGGTGCAAGGTCAGTGACTGTGCCTTGCACATGCTGGGTTAAAATTGCTGGCACTGGCCAGAGCAAAAGAAAATGACTTTTCACACTTGAGTCTTGATATGGTATATCAAAGCAACAAAGTCAGCAACTTGATCAGACTATGGTAGTTGCTTGAGGAGGCGCTCCACACATATTATGTACTTCTGAGAGAGTGACAGGTGTAAGGTGAAGTTGTAAAATTTGCAACATGCTCAATTAAGAGGATGTTGGCATACCTCTATGCTATTTTCATGTACTGTGGCTGAAATTCTGTTACATATTGTATTTGCGGAAATTGTACATGATTTAAGCACACAGATGACAAAAATGGCTGCTCCAATTTTTTAAATAGCCATGATAACTAGTGAGGAAAATCTGGGAAATTCTTTTTCTTGAAAAATCTAACAATATGCAAAATACAAAACTGTAGAGCACCACCTTAAAACAAATATGAAAATTTGTGCAATTGCTTTTCTCTTTTTCATATCATGTATGAATTTCTCAACAAAATGGTATATTAAGATTGATGTTGATCTTGCTTTTACAATATGCCTCATGACAGTATTGTGTGTGCAATGACCTTAAGTATGGGATAGTCTTAGAACACAGGAGTAAAGTCAATTTAAATTTTAAACTGTTGCATTAAGTGAAAGAAAAACATGGCAAAAATGTTTCTTTTCATTTATTTGTAATAAAATGAAGGAAAAAAAATATGATAAAGCAGATTTGCTTTCTTCTATATACTAGTATTAGAAGAATTACCAAACTTCGTACCCTTTGACCTTTGTGAACCTGATCTGTTCCATCAATGTTCAAACTGTAAATTTTATTAGTGACATCTCAGGAATAATTGTGGCAACTTTCATGTTCCTGTCTTTTAGGATAACATTGGTTGCTATTGTTGAGAAAATGCATTTTTAAAATAGCTCACTCTTCATCATGGGGGGTGGGGGTGGCTGGGCTTGTGTGGGACTTTGCTACTAATGAATACTGTCTGTGGAAAAAATACATGAGAATTATTCAAAAGGACTGTTTAGATGCTTGCAACTTAAATGTTTCAGTTATACAACCAAAATTAAATCATATAATAATAATACATGTGGTCTTTATGGAGGCACCCTACATATATTATGTACTTCTGAGAGAGTGACAGTTGTAAGGTGAAGTTGTTTGATTTTGCAACATGCACAATGGAGAGAATGTTGGCATACCTCAATGCTACTTTCATATAATGTGGCTGAATTTTTTTACATATTGTACTTGTGGAAAATGTACATGATCTAAGCACACAGCTGACAAAAATGGCTACTCCCATGTGCTCCAAAAATCAGCCTGAATTAGTCCAAAGAACACTATTTTTAGCAGTTAATAGAATAGGGAAAACTAATTTTGCCAGAGTAGGCAATACCAGCTTCTGAAAGTACAATGAATGAATTACAAAATATATAAAAAGTAAAAAAATATATCAGCTCTTTTTTTTCAAATTACCTTTGAAGTCCAGAAGTAAATATTACCAAACGGAGCTAGAAGTTTTTTGATAGGTGCACATCTAAAGTAAGGACAAACTATATACTCCATAACCCAAATTACACCCATCAATCATACACCAAAATAAAGGGAATTAAAAGCTCTTTTAATAATACCTAAGATATACAAGGTCTTTTTAAATAGCCATGATAACCAATGAGGAAAATCTGGGAAATTCTTTTTCTGTAAAAATCTAACAATATGCAAAATACGAAACTGTAGAGCGCCACCTGAGTAACGGCTGGTCTTTCTCGACTAAGAGATCTACAGATGCAGGAATTGGTAAAAGGCCTTAGGTAGCTTAGATGGCAGAGGTGGACAGAGCTCTGTAGGGAGAAGCTGGAAAACTTCATCACTCAATGCATGAAGAGCTGAGTCTTCCCTGAACATCATGGAATCAATAAAGGTAGATGGTACATGTAAGTGTGAATCTTTCCAATGCTGATAGATGAGTCTCCTGTGAGAGGTCCAATGACTACCTGACGAAACGGGTTGGGTGGGACAGTCAAGAAATGCTGGGAATCTTTTCAAAATGGGACACAGTTATCTCGTCATTCGCTATGTGTATCCCCAATGGTGTGGGGTTGGTACCCGGATGTCTGGGAACAATGTGTAGCTGAAGCCAGGAACAAGTCAGTACGGACCCAGGACTGTTGATGGAACTGTCTGGTGTCAGTCTGCTATACTTCCATGGATCAAGTACTGAGTAGCATGAGACAGTAGGTCACCAATTTTTGGTGCTTGGCATCCAGGTCAGAACCAGTGATGAAACTGTCATTGCCAGGTGCCAGGCACTATCAAAGTCTGGAAGCCAAAATTAGTTATACTGGGAAAATTGATGACTGTACCCAATTTCAGTGCCAAACACTTGATATAATTGGTGTTCCGGTGCTGGGACTATAATGGCTGGGGGCCTGGATGCTGTGTCTTGAAACCAGGATTGGGAATACAGGTAAAGTCAATCACTGTACACAGTACCAGGAGCTAAAGGTGTAGGTTCAGATATTGTCGATGCTGGTGTCATCTGTAGCCATGTGACTTTTGGTGCCCAAGTCGAGTACTTGCTGTCACAAGAAATATCACAGTAGCCAGTACCAGGGTATATCTGTATTGATTGTATATCTATTACTGACCTGAATGGGCTGCCACAGCATGCTGGTCCTGGTCCACTGTATTGTCGTGAAAATCTGAATTATGGCAAAAGAGAGTGAAGTTTAGAGTCAAGTGTCAATAGAGGCAGGATCAGTGGCAAAGCGGCAAGGTATAGGTTGAGATTGTCTTGATGCTGGTGTTGTCTGCAGCCATGTGGCTTTTGGTGCCCAAGTCCAGTACTCGCTGACTCAAGAAAGATGACTGTGGCCAGTACCTGGGTACGCCTGTGTTCACTGTTTATCTATTACTGATCTGGATGGGCTGCTGCACGATGTCAATCCAGGTCCAATGTATTTTGAAAATCTGAACTGTTTACAGCAATAGGGAGTGAAGTGTCATCTAAGGCAGCACATCAAAAGGACGGAGGGAGTCCTCATCCTTGATCATGCATTCCCCACTCTCTAATTGCCGGTAGCAAGTAGTAATGATGATTGGCCATATCTTCTCAGGCCAGTATAAGCATATATGTAATATATGACCCAAATTGTACCCCATACAATACAATACAATACAAGGAGGGTGGTAGACATCAGTTCTAGCTAGAGATGTTTACATCCCGTGCACTTAACCCTGCCCACTGTATTGACACCTGTAAATATAGACAGCAGTACAATGCATGCAAAGGTGAAACCAATCAAGTGTCACATTAAACTTGTTGTGAAGAGAAAGCTAATGATAACAAAAAATGCCTACAGAAATTACATGCATATATTGATAATTGTTTGACAGAATTCATAGACAAGGTTGAGTACTGTAACTGAGTTGACTTAAGTACTATACAGTCTTGGGCAGGCTATTAAAATTGCACTGATATACTTATCATATGATAACGTCAGATAACTGAAGTGTGAAATATTCATATACGGTGACAACAGATCGAGAAATAGACAGAAATATTGCTGGATAATACTCTCCTTCATAAGGAAACGCACAAGAATCACTCAAATGGTGAAAAGGCACAAGTGGATACTGGTTTTGCAAGGTATTGAAAAACAGTGTGCTTCCAAGCACGAACGAAAGTAGTAACTGATTTATGGATGGGATTTGGTGCCGATTCTTCAATCCAAGGGAAGATCACACTTGTCTGACTTCGACCTAGGTGGACAGATGACTTAAAGCATTTTTGTTGCTAAAAATAAGTTTGGGCGTGCTGGATTTGCAAGGTAGTGGTTGTACTCCTAATGTATTATGATTGGGGAAAGTATTTGAACAAGAAACTGGTTATCTGTTTTGATGATTCTTGCTAAAATGAATAACTGCTATTGCACAAAAAGTTCATAATAACCATTCTCCCAGCTGTAAGAAACAAAACCAACAACCCTGGCTAGACAGCCACTGACATTTGTATGTGCTGATGTAAGTGTATTTAACTGAAAACTACATATGTGCAAATATATTGACTTTAAAAACAACTGCACTAGTGTTCTCTCCATGCCAATAAACTTTACTGTTTACTAAGACCACTCAAGTTTTCTGTCAGCTCTGCTGTTCCTACTACACTTTATTTCCCTCACTACTCCTTAATTGATGTTGCCACTACACCTTCATTGTTCCATCATTAATTTGAAACATGCAACCCCATAACTAGATATAACTAGATATACTATGCCCATTATTAAAGAAAAATGTAAGACTATATAAACATTTGCCCATTTCTATAAAAATAAAAAATAATTATATGAATATTACTGGTTTAGTGAACTTTTGTTTTGACAACTCCACAATATTTGTTGATGTAACATGATACCTTCAAAAGTATTTGAGAACCCTATGTACTCTCCAACTGACAGGCACATTACACCTAAATGTCTACCCACAATTGAAAACTGAGTATACCTGCTCCATCTCGATTCATTTGGTTTTCTTCCAAATAGAACGTGGCACTCCTACCTCCAGACAACCCAGAGATACACAATGTTGTACCCTGACTTGCAGAGTTGCCTCCTCTGGAAGAAGGAGATCCAAACTGCACTTGTTTAATTCCTGGCCCAGCAGACTGAACATGAGTCAAATGTTCTCTTGGGGGATCTCTCATTTCTGTGGTGACTCTTTCTTTTATAATTGGTTCCTGCAGCATTACCTGTTTGGTTCTTTTCAGTTGTGGGTTACATTCTTTTGGCTTTCTGTCAGATACTAAATCATACCAAATATGGGCTCGTTTATATATACCCCAATCACTGGCTGCTTGCGACATAAAACCACCCCTCTCAATGGGTTCCTCAACTTGAACATCTCTTTTCTTATTTCGATGAAAATCTTGAAAATCTTCAGGATTTTTTGGTTGCAAGAATGGATTTGATGGCATCAGTTGTCTTGGATGTTGCATATATTCTCTTCTGCTTGCTGGTGAACCTCCTGTTGCTTGAGTTTGACTAAGGAAAGTTTGTGACAATTTCATCCACAAGGCAACCCTAGTATAGATATCTAGAGGCTTACCATTGTCATTGGAAGTCTTGTTATAGGGAACTGCACTTTGTGTGGTAGCTGGGATTCTTGTCCCTACGGCCATATTGTCCAGGCTTTTTGTTTTTCTAGCTGTTTTTGAAGAAAAAAAATTGTTTTTAGTTTGCAATTATTCAGCAAGTTTAATCTGAAAAAAATATTACCTCATCAACAGATCTATGTTTCATGGCTCACAACCTTGTTACTTTACCTCCGACTCTTTGACCATGCATTGTTTTGACACCTTAAAAACATTTTCTCATTTTTCTTTTCTCGTTTCTGGTTTTTGTACAGAGGGTAAGCTTAGTTGAATACAGTCTGTAACATCTTTATCTAATGTTTTCTTATTAATCATATGTTAAAATGAAATTCTTTGAAAAATTTTTTTTTAAAAATATTATGATTTGTTCAAAGTGACCATTAATAAACTATAAATGTGTTCACAGAACATGAATGCCAACCACAGTGCCAAGAGACTGACATAAACATCAAACTCAACCAAGGTGGGATGGTTTTTTCTTGGTTTTAACAGCACTTTTAACACATTATTGGTTATATTATGCCACATAAATGACGCTAAGTGCTTTTCCCAAGGACACACAGTGGCAGCCACACCAGGCTGGCCTTTGCAGGTATTGATGCCATGACAATTGGATTACGAGGTCAACGCTGTACTATCTGAGTTACTGCAGCTCCCAAGGTGGGATGGACAGACCTGTCTGAACAACATATGCCACTACCACATTTGTGGTGGGGTATAAAAATTAGATTAAAGTAAATTATGTAAATAATGGTATGCATAAATAGCAGCATGATATCCAGCAGCAGGGTGTGTGATCATACCAGCTAAAATACAAAAATAATGCTTCCACCATGGGGTTCCTGAAATGAAACCCCTGAAAAAGCCATTAAAATAGCTATGGTGGAAGCTTTATCAGGACAAAAGGTTAGGAACCCCCTCAACCATGAGTGGATCCCAAGTGACCAGTGCAACCAACCAAAACGATAAGCCACAGGTTGGGGGGCAGCACAGCCCACCACCTCCCTGCAGTTTTATGCCATAAAAATCAGCAAAAGGCTGTCAGCCTTATGGTCAATAGTTTCCACAGATGGGGTGAGCTTAAAGGCACCTGCAGTGACTCGCCCGAAAAACTGCTTGCAGTGCCGCTGCCAAAGAAGCAAGGACCATATATACTAATAGCGTGCGAGCATTAGTGTGTATTTTTCATTCTAAGAGTGATAGTATACTCCACCATATTAACTGGTGATTGTTTTTCATCTAAAATGCACACAGTGAGCTCATGGATGCTGCCCTCACATAATCTTTGCCAATGTGGCCTTCCATAGGAGACAGTACACACAACCCTGCAGGACTCCCCACTCACAGGAATAACCTGTAACAGGGTTGAGGTGGACATAGAGCTGTGGGGTGGATTGGGTGCAATGAGTTTATTCTCTATGCCTGCATCTTGAGCCTAGTCAAACTCAAGATGTGGACCAGCAGCAATGGGAGATCTAACCCACTGAGGCCATGGACAGGGATCATGATGCTGACCCAACCAGTTGCAGTGTCAGCATCCACAGCCAATCCATAAATGGTAGCTTGGAATAATTTTTCGAGCGTTTTTAAGTTATGATATCCATCTGGAACAGTGACGGTTTTAGGCAGGACATTGCTGGCAAACAGCACCTCAAACTGGTTGTTACCAAATGCAGTCAAAATGTTTTACCTTCCTGGTATGTATGTAATCTCCAGAAGCACTACATGTGTATTTGAGTCAGTGCATATTGCCTGTTCTAGAGGCACAGGCCCAACTAGACGATTCGTCAATACAACATACATTGTCAGCACCATGGCGATGGTATTGTTACAAGTATTTTGCTTTAATAGTGACACGAAATATAGCATCGGAGGCATATTTAACTATAGTGACGCTGAGAGAGAGCACAGATATGCCAACTGTTGCTCAACCTTGACATATATGCGCAGGACATCTCATTCAGAAACGATAAATTTCTCAAACATTTTTCAAAAGTACACACTGCCCCATGTTGAGACTGAAGAGGTTTATAACCAATAACACTCAGGAAATGCACATAATGAAATGAGGTTATGGCAAAATCAAGTAAACTTTGCAATATGGTGTGCGAACACCAGTTGTGGCAATAGCAACTGTGACCCTCTGTTGCCTGCTGGACATAAGGGCTACCAGTGTTGGTGCAAAGCTTCTATCACTTTCATGTTTACTACCATGCGAGAAAGATTCTCAGTCAGATGAAGTGCCCCATTCCAGGCAAAACAGGGTGGGATACATTAGAAAAATGGCACTGACATGAGAGAATATGAGATCATCTGTAATAACCTTCTCATGGAAAGAAGGGACAACTGTCAGATAAAGCATGGCAAAGACTTACCACCCACATGCCAGACCCCACTATATTTGAAACAGACTGTTTGGGGAGCCAGCAGGCAGAAAACAACATTTTCCGTATTTCATGCAGGATGAGGACAGAGCAACGAAAAATGGCAGGGCTGAGCAAATCACATAGCCCGACGTCCCGAACTATTCATTTTCGAAGTCGGGCAAGTAAAATTTTCCAAGTCGCTAGTCCGAGACAAATGCATTTTAAAAAAGTAGGGCAAGTCCTTATTTTCATGCTTTAATCACTATATCTACCTTTATTTGGCCAATCATACCCTCCGAGCATACTGAATACTTGATTCTACCCCTCTTCATGTATACATTTACATCCTGTATAAAACATAAATGTGGTCAGTTCTATTACCACTTGACTGCATATTGGGCTAAGCGGCCAAATCATCGGCAAATCAAAACACGTCAAACAAAAGAAAGCCAGTATGATCAATTAGCAGTGTTTTAAGCAACTTTGTTGCATTGTGTTTACTCAAGCCAGATCCTCTCGAGCGGCTCACTATGATTTTAATCCAGCTAGTCAGTGTAATTAAATTAATGAGAGGTACTTTACCGACATCAGTGTTGGTTTCCTCTATGGACTGATTAAATGACAGTAATGATTCTTTAATTTTTAATTGATTATACAGATGATTAACTTGCACATGTGATATTGTGTTTGAAGCGAAACAATTACGCTAATTAATGAGCTGTCTCTGTTCGTATTTAAAAGAGAAAATGTATGTTATCATCACTTTAGAAGTAGTTGTCAAGCAAGCTGATAGTTACTCTGTGGATAAAATGAGTTTGCTAAATTATTTTCGCAAGGAAGGTAATAGATGCGATTTGGAGAAGGTAAATTTTTGGAAAGTGGAGAGATAAAACGTAAGACTGCTACTGAGTGTGTGGTAGCTATTTCTCCAAAGAGACATAAGCAACAATCCGTGGTGGCAAAAAATGTCAAATATGACACTACTAAGAGACAGAGAAATTTTCAGCCGTATTGCATTGATTGTTATCCCTGGCTTGAATGTATTGACTTGGAAGGAAAGATGTTTTGCAGTTATTGCAAACAATATCCAAAACTGGCACAGGTTGGAAATTCACCCAGTGTATTTGTCAGTGGAACTGACAAATTCAGGATTGAACCAATCAAGTCTCATGACATGTCTGGACCCCACAATGCCTGTGCAGCACAATATATGCATGACACTAGCCAGCATGTGCAGCAAATCAGTGAAGTCAGAGTTGCTGACACTCCACTAGGAAAGGCCCTTTCAAAACTAAACAAGACTGAAATGAAAAAAATGAGAGCACTCTTTAACACAGCCTACACCCTAGCCCGTTATGGAATACCATTTTCTGATATGGAAATGATGTGTGCACTCCAGGAGAAGAATGGTGTTGAACTTGGCGTTAATTATAAGAACAGATTCAGGGCAAGAGACTTTGTTCAATGAACTTAATCAAGAATTCTTTAAGGAATTCCTTAAACCAAAAGAGTTTACAAATGCTAATGAACATTTCCGCAAATGGACCAGAGCTTGAGGACTTTAACCCAGACACAGCTATCAACTGCTGACTTAGTGCTGGTGCAGGTGGCAGACATATACATGGACATTTTTTCAAATCCATCAGCTAAAACATATATACATGAACCTGAAGAAGCCAAATGTATAACAACCAATGTTTTTGAAAAATTAAATTCTTTTAATAAATAATTATGTTGTATATTATTTTGTTTGTTTTTTCTATGGATTAAGTACATACATCTCATCAAATCTCAGCAAGTGATTACCATTTTGGGACCAGTGAAAAGTAAGGTGGGACTAGTGAAGAATAAGGTGGGACAAGTGAAAAGTAAGGTGGGATAAGTGAATTTTCTGAAACCGCTTGTCTTGGAATAGTGGTTAAAAAAAAAATTTGCTCAGCCCTGAATGGGTATGCGTACTTCATGCTGGACAATTTACAAGGCTTCAAGGGATGGTGCATCTCCATGACAGCATCTACTCATATGTTTGGGCAATCCTTGGTGTGCAGTCCCAAACCATCACCTCGATCATTGGAGGAGGTAAGGCATTTGATGTGCAAAATCAGTTTCTCACACTCCTAAATGCAGAAATTGCTGGCTCGGATGACATTCCAAAGTCGATAGCTATTTACAAGGAAGAAATCAAAAAGACCAGAACCAAGCTAGATTATGTCCTCAGAAGTGGGACTTTACATGATCCCATCTGACATGGAGCTTAAAGTTGGCACCTATGTGGGGTATAACAGTGTCATGTATGATGTTTATATAATATTATAAATATTTTAGGAAATTATAAATGTTTCTTCACTTTAATATTTGCTTAAATCTTAATGTTATCAGGAAAAACATGTTTAACTAGTGTCCTTGAATTAGGTTGTTTTGATCAATATGTTTTCTCAATTTGAAGGTCAAGGTTGAATTTTGTTTACAGTTAGAATTCCATTAAGATGACTCATATTCTAGAACATTCTGTCATGTGACCAATCTTTATATATACCATGTTTGGTGGACATTTTTTCAGTTTTGACATTACCATCAGTCTTGTAAAGAGCTATTACAGTTGTGAAAATTCATTCCAAATTCTAAGAGAGGAATTATTTTAAATATTCATTGGATTATAACAGTGCTCATAAACTTTTGGATTTTGGATTTTTAATTAATGATTTTGGAATTTAACTGAACTTATTCAGAGATTTTGGAATACTTCATTTTGACATCAGCACATCAAAGATTACTAGTACATCAGGACTTTGGAGACCATTAGCACATCATAACATTCAAGGACACAGCCGTGAATTCGGAACATTCTATATTTAGGACTTGTGATTAGAACAATCATTCTTATTGGATTATTAGGATTTCAAAACACATTACTGTAAGTGACTTTTTGATTTTTTCATTTTAATTATCTAGTAATAAATTGCTTGTTGATTTTTACTTAATTTGTTGGTTTCACTTTCTTTCTGTTACATTTTTCTTAGACCATAGAGTCGTAACAGAAATTGGGGGCTCGTCGTTCCGGGATTGAATTTCTTTAAAGCATTTTAGAGATATTAAATTTATCTTTGAAATTCATATTGATTTTGTCTCGGAGAATTTTTTTTTGTCTTTGGCAAAGATTTTTAATAAAGAAATTTTTTGTGTGTGAAACCAACAAGCATTTACAATGGCATCTAATGTTCAGAATTTCATTTCAAAACCTACCCAGGAGGGGTTAGAGTGCATGAGAAAGGATGAGTTGCTCGAGCTTGCCAGAAAATACAGTCTATCTGAGGCAAAAGTATCATTGACAAAACAGGAGATAAAGATTATTTTAATTCAGTATTTAGTAGGAAAGGGAAATTTTGATTGTAGTGCTTTAAGTTCGAAGAGAAAGCCTGTATCTGGTTCTGACAGGAAATTAAGGTAATTAGAGTTAAAGAACCAGATGGATTTAGAGTTAGCAAAGCTTCAGATTCAGAGAGAGAGAGAAAAAGAAGAGAGGCAGATACAGATGGAGAGAGAGAAAGAAGAGAGGCAGATACAAATGCAGAAAGAAGAGAGGCAGATGGAGAGGGAGAGAGAGAAAGAGGAGAGACAGATGCAGATGCAAAGAGAAGAAAGGGAAATGCAATTTAAGTTAAGAGAATTAGAACTGGCAAGCAGAGCACACTCCACTCCTTCAAAAACAAGTTCAGGTTTTGATGTTACTAGGTATATTAGGTTAGTACCCCCTTTTCAGGAAAAAGAAGTAGATAAATACTTTCTTCATTTCGAGAAAATAGCTGAAAACTTGAAATGGCCCAGAGAGCATTGGACTTTGTTATTACAAAGTGTACTTATTGGCAAAGCTCGTGAAGTCTACATTTCACTGTCAGTACAACAAAGCACCGATTATGATGTGGTTAAGGAGTACATCTTGAAAGCTTATGAGTTGGTACCAGAGGCATATCGACAAAGGTTTAGGAATTGTAGAAAAGAAACTGGACAAACTCATGTCGAATTTGCAAGGGATAAAGAACAACTATTTGATAGGTGGTGCTCAGCCAAGAAAGTTGATCAAGCTTATGATAACCTCCGACAGCTCGTATTAATTGAAGAGTTCAAGAGGTGCATCCATAGTGATGTTAAAACCTATCTTGACGAGCAGAATGTGGAAACTTTGGAAAATGCTGCTCGTATGGCTGATGATTATTCCTTGACTCACAAAATTTCATTTGGCAATGAGTCGTCCTCTCAGCAGTTTTCTGGTAAAAAACCATTTCAATCTCATTCGAGTACTTCCAAATTTCACAACAGCACAACTGTTAGGAATCAAACATCTGATAAGACTGATCAGAAATCCTTATCTCTTCCTACGTGCACTTATTGTAAAACGAAAGGGCACGTTATTTCTGATTGCTTCAAGTTGAAAAATAAGCAACAGAGAAAAGACAGAGCTTTTCCAAATGCTCTTATTTCTACGAGGTCAAGGTCACGGTCTTGTATTGAAAGCAATACATTTGTTGGGTCAAACAAACCCCAGTCTGATTCTATTTTGGAGGCTTATGAACTATTCATGTCAGAAGGTTCTATATCACTTATTGGTGATTCTGCCAAACCTATCCCAATTAAAATATTAAGGGACACTGGAGCTTCTCAGAGTCTTTTATTATCAGGTACTTTGCCTTTGTCTGAGGAGTCTTCTTCAAGTGAAAGTGTTCTTGTTCAGGGAGTAGAGTGCGGCTTTGTAAATGTTCCTCTTCATTGTGTAAATTTGGCATCAGACTTAGTTTCTGGACCTGTGACTGTTGGGGCAGTGACTTCTTTACCCATAGAGGGTGTTCATTTATTACTAGGCAATGACCTAGCTGGAGATAAGGTTGTGGTTAATCCACTTGTAACTGACAAGCCTTGTTTGGATCAGAAAGTTGATCCTGTCGAAACTGAAATCCCTGATTTGTACCCTGCTTGTGCAGTTACTAGAGCTATGGCAAAAAGAGCTCTTGAGAGTGATGTTGATCAGGATATTATTCCTTTAGCTGACACATGTATTGGTCAGTCTTTTGATGAGGTCACTTTTTCCTCAGGTATTGATCAATCAAATGGTATTGATCACAGTGATCCTCTTTTGGCAACTCATTCTCTTTGTTCTAATCAGGATGACAAACGACAATATCTTGTCGTTGAACAGGAGCAAGATCCCGAGATATCTTGTTTGTTTCAGAGGGCTATTAGTGAAACTGAAGCCACACAAGTTCCAGTGTGTTACTTTGTGAAAAATGGGGTCCTTATGAGGAAATGGAGACCACCTGATGCACCCGCTGGTGACGAGTGGTCAGTGAGCTATCAAATTGTTGTTCCTAAGTCATATTGACAGGAAATTCTTAATTTAGCCCATGAAACTCCTTTGGCTGGTCATTTAGGAGTCCGTAAGACTTATCACAAGATCTTGAATCATTTTTATTGGCCGAAACTCAAAAGTGATGTTTCTAAATACTGCAGATCTTGTCACACTTGTCAAATGGTAGGAAAACCCAATCAGAAGATACCTAAGGCTCATCTGCAACCTATTCCTGCATTTGATGAACCATTTAGTAGAATAATAGTAGACTGTGTTGGTCCTTTACCTAAAATCAAGTCAGGCAACCAATACTTGTTGACAATCATGTGTGCATCTACAAGATTTCCAGAGGCAATTCCTCTGAGAAATATAAAAACTAAAACTATTGTGAAAGCTTTGGTGAAGTTTTTTACACTTGTTGGCCTTCCCAAATCTGTCCAGTCGGATCAAGGGTCAAATTTTATGTCTGGAATTTTCCAACAAGTTATGCATGAATTAGGCATCCAACAGTTTAAATCTTCTGCCTATCACCCTGAAAGTCAAGGTGCTTTGGAAAGATTTCATCAAACTTTGAAGAATATGATTCGATCATATTGCTTTGATACAGAAAAGGATTGGGATGAGGGTGTTCATTTGTTGTTGTTTGCTGTTAGGGAATCAGTTCAAGAGTCGTTGGGTTTTAGTCCCTTTGAACTAGTTTTTGGTCATACTGTCCGTGGACCATTGAAATTATTGAAAGAGAAACTTCTTTCAAATGAAGATTCAAAGATTAATCTTCTTGATTATGTCTCTGATTTCAAATACAAGTTGTCAAAGGCCTGTGAAGTAGCAAGAACTAATCTTCACACTACCCAGTCAAAAATGAAATTAAGGTATGACAGAAATTCACAGGAAAGGAGTTTTAAACCTGGTGACAAAGTTCTGGCTCTCTTTCCCATACCTCAGAATCCTCTTCAGGCTAAATTTTATGGTCCTTATACCATTGAAAAGAAAGTAAATGACTTAAATTATATCATTAACACTCCTGGGAGACGGAAACAGAAACAACTTTGTCATATAAATATGTTAGAGGAATATTTTGACAGAGATAGCTCAGCTAATTATTCAGTTAATTTAGTTGTACCTGTCCCACACAGTGAAGATATCAACGATGGAGTACGATCAGACTATAGTGACTCTGGTATAACCAATCTTCGGAATTCAGAAATATTGAACAACCTAGACCAGAAACTTTCACATCTACAACAACAGGAAAGAAATGAACTAAAACAGCTATTACATGACTATGAGCACTTGTTTCCTGATGTTCCAACACGAACAAGTAAAATTTATCATGACGTTGACATTGTAGATTCTGCGCCTGTGAAACAGCATCCTTATAGGATGAATCCTCTCAAACAGAACTATCTGAAGAAAGAAATTCAGTATCTACTGGAGAATGATTTCATGGAACCAAGTAAAAGTAACTGGAGTTCACCATGTATTCTTGTTCCCAAGCCAGATAATACATTCCGTATGTGTACTGACTATAGAAAAGTCAACAGTGTCACCAAAACTGATTCATTTCCAATCCCAAGAATGGACGATTGCATTGATAACATTGGAAATGCGGAATATGTCACCAAGTTTGACCTTTTAAAAGGATTCTGGCAAATTCCACTGACGGAAAGGGCAAAAGAAATTTCAACATTTGTAACTCCAGATGGACTTTATCAATATAAAGTCATGCCGTTTGGAATGAAAAATTCGCCTGCAACGTTTCAACGTCTGATGAACATGATAACATTTGGTCTTGATAATTGTGACGCTTATATCGATGACGTCATTATCTACAACAACACATGGGAAGATCATTTGGAAACCATTCAAAAATTCTTTGATCGACTCAGCGATGCGAATCTGACAATTAATTTGAGCAAAAGTGAGTTTTGCCATGCTTGTGTCACATTTTTAGGACATATTGTGGGACAAGGTCAAGTTAAACCTATAGAAGCTAAGGTCAAAGCTATCTCTGAATTTC
Source organism: Margaritifera margaritifera (assembly GCA_029931535.1). Taxonomy (NCBI): domain Eukaryota; kingdom Metazoa; phylum Mollusca; class Bivalvia; order Unionida; family Margaritiferidae; genus Margaritifera; species Margaritifera margaritifera. The sequence continues at coordinate 4,398,934 of JAQPZY010001647.1, read as the reverse complement.
AAGTTCCAATTTGTAAAAAGCAACTGATGCGATTTCTAGGTATGGCTGGATATTATCGGAAATTTTGTTCCAATTTTTCCAAAATTGCTGAACCTTTGACAAGTTTATTGAGTAAGAAAACCAAATTTTTTTGGTCTGACAAGTGTCAGGAATCTTTTGACAAGTTAAAGGCCATGCTTAAGAATGCACCAGTTCTTTCTGCACCAAATTTCAGCCAATCATTTAAATTATCTGTTGATGCAAGTGATGTAGGGGTTGGTGGAGTATTGATTCAGGAAGACAAAAGTGGTGTGGATCACCCTGTGTGTTATTTTTCTAAAAAACTAAACAAGCACCAGAAAAATTATTCCACAATTGAGAAGGAATGTTTGGCTTTGATATTGGCTTTACAGCATTTTGAAGTGTATGTCACCTCAGCTCTTTCTCCAATTATTGTGTACAGTGATCACAATCCCCTTACTTTCATCAACAAAATGAAAGATAAAAATCGGAGATTGTTGAGATGGAGTTTGATATTGCAGGAATATAACATTGACATTAGACACATCAGGGGAAAAGACAATGTGATTGCAGATGCACTCTCACGTGCCTAGAAATGTAATATTGCTTGATGTAATTAAGTCCAGTATCATAAAACATGTTCTTATGTAATTTTGGTTATTATAGTATTAGATGTATATTCAAAAGAAAGCTTTATTACATAAATCTTTCTTTTTCTTTATGAGGGGAGGTGTTATGTATGATGTTTATATAATATTATAAATATTTTAGGAAATTATAAATGTTTTTTCACTTTAATATTTGCTTAAATCTTAATGTTATCAGGAAAAACATGTTTAACTAGTGTCCTTGAATTAGGTTGTTTTGATCAATATGTTTTCTCAATTTGAAGGTCAAGGTTGAATTTTGTTTACAGTTAGAATTCCATTAAGATGACTCATATTCTAGAACATTCTGTCATGTGACCAATCTTTATATATACCATGTTTGGTGGACATTTTTTCAGTTTTGACATTACCATCAGTCTTGTAAAGAGCTATTACAGTTGTGAAAATTCATTCCAAATTCTAAGAGAGGAATTATTTTAAATATTCATTGGATTATAACAGTGCTCATAAACTTTTGGATTTTGGATTTTTAATTAATGATTTTGGAATTTAACTGAACTTATTCAGAGATTTTGGAATACTTCATTTTGACATCAGCACATCAAAGATTACTAGTACATCGGGACTTTGGAGACCATTAGCACATCATAACATTCAAGGACACAGCCGTGAATTCGGAACATTCTATATTTAGGACTTGTGATTAGAACAATCATTCTTATTGGATTATTAGGATTTCAAAACACATTACTGTAAGTGACTTTTTGATTTTTTCATTTTAATTATCTAGTAATAAATTGCTTGTTGATTTTTACTTAATTTGTTGGTTTCACTTTCTTTCTGTTACATTTTTCTTAGACCATAGAGTCGTAACAACAGCAACATACAGGAAGTGACCAATGACATGGTTGTTAGAACCAATGTTAATGTCAATGTAGCTAGGACACCAGGACAAGTGTATCAGCAAAGCACAGTGCAGAAACCCCAGAAGATGAAGCATAAAGAGGTGGGATTCAACCTGCCCATGTCAGTAGCGAAAACCAGCACCATGCATGTTGTTCTGACAGTGCAGAAATCAAAAGAAGTCAAAGACCACAAAGCCAATAAAATGGCACTTGTTGTGGGTGGCATCACAGTAGGGCTTTTAGCCATCTAAGGAACTGATGAAGAATGCACCTCCCATAAAAAGGCAGTGAAACAGCTCAAAGCTGAGCAGGCTGAGTACCAACACAAGTGCAATCAGTGCCTCAATTACCCCAATGAGTGGCTGCATGACCATCAGCTTGCTGAAAAAACATATGAAGATGCCAGTGAAGCAGAGTGCAAGTACTACCTGGCTTCCGGCTTGAAACCAGATGATGGTCCACAGCTTGGTGACAAGCCCAAGCTTTCTGACTTTTACACACTCTTGCCCAATCCACAAAATATGAGCTGATAGTTAATGTTGGGGGCCTTGCCATCATGGGCTACGTGGCCTATACATTTTTCAAATCAGGCATTTTTTGTGCACTGGCAAGTTGGAGCAGTAGCAACACATTTGTAGATCAACTGCTGACAAAAACGGCAGACTGATAAATTTATTAAAACCATGAAAACACAGTGGATACTAAGCTCATGGCAATATACTACAGCTCATGAGGTTACTGGAAGGGCATGGCAGCTTTCAAAAAAATGGCAGAAGTCTCACAAAATGTTGCAAGGTCATGACTTGAAAAGAAGACCTTGTGGCAGATTTACCTGCCAGTGCTACACAATCATCCAGCCGTAATTTCATTTTCCAACCCCTAACAAGATGCACCAGGCTGACCTCTTGTTTCTGCTGCATGAAAAGGTTGGGCAATACATATACAAGTATGCGCTGACCATGATTGATGTTGCCAGTCATTACAAGGAGGCCAAGTCCTTGGCCACAAAGAAGGTTTCTGAAGTCACACACACATTGGTATGTATCTACAAGCACACACCACTAAAGTGGCCCAAACTGCTGCAGGTTGACCCCACCCGGGCCAGGAGTTTATCGGTGTCTTGTTGCAGCTCTTGGCCAAGCATGGCGTGCATGTGAGGCAGAGCAAGGCCAGCATCCACAGTGTACAAGGTATTGTGGAGAGATTCAACTGTACTCTGGCCAAGCAGCTGTTTGGGTGCTGTATGCCCAGGAGATGTTGTTTTCTGCTAGTGCAAACAAAACCACAAAGCGTAACACAGAGTGAGTTCAATGGATGCCTGACATTGTAGCACCCCTAAATGGTAAGGTAACATGGCTCACAGGCGAGAGACCTGTTGATGCCATTTACAAAACTGTGGTGCAGGCTACATCTGTGTGGTCTGTGAGGTGGCCAATTGATATGGAAGATAAATGCATGCCCTCAAATACCTGTGTGGAACATAAAGGTCTATAGGCTAGAGCATGTGATTGCTATATTATCCGCTTGGCATCGACAGTGCAGGGCCTAAGTTTGCATTTGTGCGTGAAGAGCTGCAGGTTGTGCCCCCTGACACACAACTACCACTGGGCCACGTCCTTAGTCAACATACACATTGCTGAGGTCGAAATATTTCAAAATATTTTGAAATATTCTATATGGTGTATATCATGGATGTTTAAGTCTGGAGCACCATGCAGGACATGGCCAACACTGTAGCAAAAGCAAAAGTAAATGGTCCTCAGTGATGCCTTGGAAGTCTTGCCAACAACAACATTGGAACCAGATGTGAAAATCAACTACTATTAAAGGAATGTCCCCAAAACATACTTCACTGCAGAAACAAATACAAGTTTTAGTGTTCTACCACAGAATACTTGTGACGCTGCCTATAAGCTACTCTATGCATGGGACAAAGCAGAGTAGCCACTCTTTTGCAGTTGTGCTTCTGTAGGTTAATCTCACATTACTTTTTGGGTGTCCCTTGGAGTTTTCCAGGCAATCCACACTGAACTGCTAGATGTCTTTTGATTCATAGGCCCAGGCCATTTCAATGTTGCAGGTGGCACAACAATTATTTTGCTGTTGCTTGAGGTGGAGCACATCAAAGACCTTCTGTAGTTCTGCACGGTTTACAATGTAACCACTGGCTGTAGGCTGCTGCTTATAGGCGACAAGCTTGTTCTGGATATCCTGCTTGATTACCTCCTTGGTACATGCTTAACCTCAGCTCCCTCAGCTGGTGGCACAGTGACATGCTCAAGGTGAGACAGGTACTCTACGTGAGACGCAGCCAGATACATGAGATTGCTCAAATGGAGGTAGTCATTTACAATCCACACACAGCACGGACTCTTGATGGTCAGCCCCTGGGAGCTGTGTACAGTCACAGCATAGCTAAGGTGACACTCAGACCACTCAAGGGACACCAGAGGCAGCAAGCCAGAAACCACTCATTCCATGGCGGCAATGGAAACCTCAACAATGTCATTGAGCACTGGCACTGGGAGCTGTCAAGTCCGGCACCCTGGTCTTGCAACCATCCCAGTACTCAGGCTTGGGCATGTAGGCAGCACTGTTGATGGGAGCCAGGAGCTTTTACTCCTTGACATTCCACTGCCCCAGTTACAACCACGTTTCAGGCTGTCATCATGGACCTTACACTGGATGGTGGTGCAGTTCAAGCAGAAGGGGTCTTCAGTGCAGTAGGCTTTGACACCATCCAATCAGGCTAAGTGCATTGGCTTGATGTAAATGGAGTTGGTTGTGACCCACACAGCCTATGGGAAACCTCTGTAGCATGGTTATGAGGCTAATGCCTATGTATCCTTGCATGGATGCTTGGAGGTGTGTGTACTGCAGCTGCATGCCATTGTAGTACATTATGAGGTGTCCCATAGGTGCCTTGTCATAACTAGCCAGAGCACTGGTCTAGCAGCAGGTGTGCACCAGATATTCCAGCTCACTAGGTTGGTTACCAGACAGGGTGTCATATGCCTGCAATTAACGCTGCAATGTTTTACACATGTACATTAGTTTAGTTTACTGCCTGTAAATGTTTACAAAATCAGTAACTGTGTAAATGAACATGCATGTGGCTGTCAGTGACACAAGAACTAACCATTCCAAGTAAATAATACATTTCTACATCTCTGTTTAAGATGACTATTTATTAAGATTTTTCTGTTCAGTCGTTTTTAAAAGTATGAATGATTTTCATATCGAATGTGGCATTGCTAGGAAAAACCAAAGTTGACGAGAATTGGTTGTACCCTACACTACACAACATTACACATCAGGCTGATTTACTGATCTTGCTTACAACAATTTCTTTAAACTATATTATTTAGCTTAAAAATAAATATTCATTAAGAAAACTTTTGACAAGTAACATTTTATTTAAAAGAAACACTGTTTCAAGTTTGTAAGCCACTGCAGTTTCATTTAGTCATTGTATATCCAACAAAAACACTCTATGCGCATATCCAGACAGTACGTCCAGTTATAATGTCATTTTTTTCGTCATGTGAATATATGTAGCCATATGAAAGAATATAATGATGATCCAATGGATACTTTAACTAAAATGTCGGATATATTCAACAAAGACATGTCTTCAAAACTGCATCCTGTTATAATAAGAGGTACAAGATGTACACCAAATGCATCATTTTCAAGTGTAGCGAGGTACAGCATACATATTGTCAGTGCTTTGCAGATCGGGAGAAAGGACACGTTTTGAAATGTTTTGATTAACTGAGAGCATTTTGGTTATTGTATACCATATACACATTTTGGAAATTTTGGTAAGCGTTGCAGCCTTACCTGCAATCATTGGCACTGCGAGCTGTGAACTTGCCAATGATAATGCGTTCTATTTCCTTGTCTTCTGGCAGCCAGACTTTTGTCTGCTTCTTGTAAGAAATGATGGAACTCAACCTTATGCACCACTGCAAAGTGGAGGGTCACTGGCCAGGCATGCCCATTATAGTCAATGAATTCCACTGCTTGCCACCCTAACATGTGGTAGTCCCCACTATTGTAGATGTCTCTACCTGCAATGTCCCTCAGGCTTGAAACTTTTTTCCAGGTTGGCTACATTGTCAAGAGTTGCTCCTCATTTTCAAAATGTTCCACCACCCGCTGTGCAACACAGTTGAGATCTGTCTCTGAGCGGGCCAGGTTATTGGGGTCAGACTCCCGCAATTCGTAGAGGCCATATGCCCCTGCTGCCACTGAGTAAGTGTTATTGCAGGGAAGCCTTTCAATGCCAGTGAGAAGTCCAGGCCTTGTTTCCCATGTGACTGTGACCACCCCAAACCCCTGCATACTTCTGCCCGCACTGGATCGCACTTGCCCATCACTGCCCACTCATCTGCATTCCAGCCTTGGGTGATAAACTTAACATGGATGAACTAATCTCTGCCCGATAGAGGAGGGGAGGCTGCACATTGCTTATCTGGCTGTTTTGAACCAAAAAAACCTGCCCCGCACCATGTAGCCTTGCATGATATAAAAGTCCCCAGTCACAAGCAGGTCATTGCCCTCGATGTGAAATATGCTAAAGACGTATATGCAGCCACATCAATTTCAAACTCTTGCTTGGCTTCGCAAAAGCTGCAGTACAAGCCCTGGTCCAAGTTTCTATGAATAGGCACATGGTGCGGCACTAACTTGTCATGGTCAAATGGGTCTTTGAGCAGCTTGGGCTTGATGGTACCAAGTCGGTTGGCTTCCAGCCTCGCTCTCTCTCTCTTCTGCCCGCTCAACCTCCTCACAACTCGCCAGCTCTGCACAGGCCATCCAATCACTCCCAGGAGCTTCTTGAATGGCTCGCAGCTCCTTGGATAAGAGGGCCTTACCCCCATCAACATCTTGTACTCTTTGTGTGCATGTGTCCGCTGTTCACGTGTCATCACATTGAGCCGATGTATGTGCCCTGTAGTGTATGTTGCACAATAGGATGGGTATATACTAGACAACATTTTTATTCTTTGAAACAAAATAATTATTAGCACACAAGTGCACATGTACTTCCCTCAGAAGCTCGGTGAGCACCAAATCATACTGCACTTTTGCCTGCTTTTTCTTATGCAGTAACTTGGCCCACACCTTGTTGCAGCCACATGCCCAGCATAGCTGCACCTCTGTTCATGTACCCTTTCTGCAGAAATGGCATGGCACTCATAACTCGTTTCCTTTCCACAGCCTCTGCCAGTGCATCTTGCAGCAATCCATCTTCATCTCGTCAGTATATACAGAACAAAATATTTTTCTAAAAAAAATGTATTCCACTGCAACCTGGCGGGCATGGGCCCAGCTAGAGTGGTGGGCTGTCTGCCACTCTCGCCTCTTGTTTGGTTGGCTTGAGTGGTCACTTGAGATCTGCTTATGGTTGAGGGGGCCCCCAACCATTTATTCTGATAATGTTTCAACCATGGCCATTTTAATGTCCTTTTGGGGGGTTTCATTTCAGGAAACCCTGGCAGAAGTGTCATTTTTTTTATTTGAGCAGGTATGAACACATACCCTGCTGCTTATCCTTTTTATCTATTGCACATTTAAGATCAACTTGCAACATATTTACATTTAAAGCACCATTAATGATGCTCTACCTACAAAAGGACTATACTGAATAATGATACTTAATAATGGCCATTTTCTGTCTAATCTCGAATTTTCTTCATATAATGTATATCACATGTATGAGGTGGTGTTATTTCATTTCTAGCATAAGTTTTGTGTTCACAAACCACTTGTCATGGAAACGGCATGTTGAAGAAAGGTAAAAGACATTAAAATTTTGAAACCTTAACATGTATTTCTCATTGATAGTGTCTATTCATAAATTATTCACTAAATTTAAAAGAATGGAAGAAATTTATTTGTATCATCCTTATGCCATGAAGCTGCATATTAATATTTAATTTTAAAAATAGCCACCAGAAGAATGGCTGATCTCCCCAATCACAGTAGCTATTAAAAATGTAAAATTAACATAATTTTGAAATTCATGTCCAGTAACCTTGACCTTTAATCTATTGATTTCAAACTCAAAAAGGTAGCTGCACTTCATCAAATGTTATTTAATTATGAAGCTGCCAAAAATTGGGTGTGGAAAACATGAGGAAAGTATTGATCATGTAGAACACAAAATTTAAATTTTAGCTCCTGTCACCTTGACCTTTGGGTTTGAGAATCAATATGGAGGCGCCTCTGCCCAAGTGAAGACAACCTATTAAGTTTGATGAAAACTGGTTCCAGGAAACTTGACTTATCAAGCAGAAACCAAAAATTAGAATCTTCGCCCTAGTGACCTTGTCATTTCACCTCTTGGCCTCAGAATCAATAGAGAGCTGCCCATGGCCAAGTGTAATTTATCTATGAAGTTTGATGAAAAAAGAATGCCAACAAAACTTTGCTTATCATGCAGAAAGGAAAATCACATTTTCAGTTCCTTGACCTTGACCTTAGCAGCACCAAAACACCTATAAGCTTTTGCTGCTACCAATGGGTAACTATCACACCCCTGCATCTTTGAAAAAAAGACACAAACTGGCAACAAGGAATGAACAGTGAATATCCCCAACTTATCAGTCAGCTTAACAAAAGGCCCAAGTGGGTCTGAGATCACTCTACTGACATTTGCCTAACAGCCAAATGCAAGAAAGGTTGGCCGAGACATACGTGTCAGTAGGATGCTTTCTTTGGAATTTTGTTTTCCAATTCTGTTGATTGCATATGTTATTAACACAACTGTTTCCATGTTTTCCTATTTTTTGTATCTTTATATATATTTGTTGGCACATCAGCACAAATTTTTCAAAAATGAAAGCCCTTTATGCCAGGATTGTCAAATTTGGTCAAATTCTCTTGAGCAGTTTTGGAGAAGTCATTTAATGTTCTTTTTAAGTTTTAGTAATAGTGGCCATACTGTAGTATCATTTATTTTCGTGGGACTCAATTTCCGTGGTTTTGTAAAAAAAATACATTTTTGTGGGTACTTAAATTCGTGGTTTTGCCTGTCAAAGTTTGCATATTAGTGTTTAATTGCTTTAACTTCTACAAATACCCAAAATAAAGAATAAAATATAGAATAAAAAAGAATAAAACTATGCCGACACAAATGGCAGTCACTTGAATGTTTATAACAATGCTACCACATGTATAAACACAAATCAAAGACCTGACAAGTTCAATACTAACACCATGTATTCATCCAAGTGAATACGATCAATGGAAGCTGATGCAACAAACAACACTAAAACAATACTACCACCTCCATAAACACAAATAAACACCTGTCAAGATCAATCACTTACACTGTGTTTTCATCTGAGTGCTCAACATCAAAGGAAGCTGATGCAGCCAACAACACTAAGCCAATTGGTTATTAAAGTACATCTGTATGATCTCTTACTTAAACCACTGCCCATAAAGTGAACAAAACATGTGACCGGCTGCCCATTACTCAATGCAATCAGCAGTGGCAATATCTGATGTGTTTAGAGCCCACCAATGTGAGAAGATGCTAACTAAATCAAAAGACAGTGGAATCATATGTTTGTTTGCCTGCCTCATGTACAGACCAACTTCAACCACTAGACTTAACAATAAATAAATAGTACAAAGAAGAATTTGAATCATACTTCCACAACAGGTCATGGAGGCAATCATGTAAAAGGAAGATGTTACTGGTGACAATCACTGATTGCAACCTCATTAATCAAACCAATTCGGGCTGAATGGAAAACTGCAGCACACGCTACAATGAGTGAAAGATCGGACCTAATTATCAGTGGTTTTGAGAAAGCTGGACTTGTTTAATTATGCAATTTGGGGATTATTTACCTGACAAGCTATTGTGTGTACGTTGAGACTTGATTGACACGATGTTGATACAGTGGCTTTGTTCGAAAATCAGTGAAGTGTGAGCTTTAATACTCTGCTTAGTGTTTATACATAGTGTTCCATTAATAATAGTGCTTCAAGCACTGCATGGATACAATGAAATGTGGTTTCAGGAGGATTTAGATTTTTCAATAACAGTTGTACTTAGGGGTGAAACGATACACCTCTGCCACGCATCAATACGATTCTCGATACACAGCCTATGATATGATACATTATCGATATACATACCAACTTGATGGTCTTTTCATCTTTAGAATGTCTGTCAACGGTAGGGTGGTGCCATTTTTTTTGAATTGATATATTGGGTGTATTTCCAGTATGCAGATTACAAACAAACATAGACTTATTATCTGTTTATATGCCATTCTCATCCTTGACAATATTTTAAAAAAAAATATACTTCTAAACAGACTAGCTGTTAGTGATTTTTATTCACCCTTTTAATCCATTTCAGGCTGCTCCATTCGATCGTATGTATGACTCATCCTGGTCACCACGCCCTTTGTTTTACATTAAATGACTATTTTTAAAACATTTTATTGCCAGTTTCATGTCTTCACTTAAATTTTGAAGAGATTACAGTGTTATCTTCAAAACATAAGAAACATTGCAATTTCCTTGTGCAAGGAAATTCTTATCTAGAACAAATCCAAGTGTGGGAGCAGAGATGACTAATAGCCAAATCCTTCACATTGTACTTCCTGCAGATGCAAATCAACTGCTGCAGCCACAGACATTTGTTTCGGTCAGTGAAAAAGGAAATTATTGACAACACCCACTCCGTTCCTACAAACTGACGAGGTGGCTATAACTCGTGCGGTGTTGAATCTGCCCCCTTGCCGATTCTGTGCTTTTTCTTTTTTTTATCCCATCGGCAGGTTTGGTCACTGATTACATATATCAATGTAAAAGGAGATATTCCAAACTTATTCCCCATGTATGATTTAAGTGCTTTACACATATCATTTAATAGTCACTTTTGTGTGAAGTTTCTATGTTGCTTTGTATCAATTTGGATAGAGTTTGGATGCCAATATTTCCGGTATGTTACGCAGTTAACACACTACAGTTAGTTATGATTGGTGTTTATTGTTTTACCCTGGACTTGAACAAACAATAACCACTAATCAGAATTGCATGTAACACTGCATGACACACCGGATGTGTAGCCTTCAATTTGATCCAAGTAGATAAGATGTGATGCAACAGATAAATTTCGCATAAAAGTGGTTATTAAATGATCAGTAAAATACTTAAATCATACATAGGGAAGAAATCTGCAATGTCTTCTTTCCATTGATATATGTTATCAGTGGCTGAAGATGCAGATGAGATAAACTAATTAGCATGGAACTGGGGCGGGAGAAGGGGGCAGATTTCGAACCACATGAGTTAATCACCTTGTGTTAATTTGTAGAAAGCGAGTGGGTGTTGTCAATTGCTTTTATTTTTTACTGACAGAAATGAGTGCATGTACTTGCTACGGCTGTCTCAGATGAATTCTCAATTAAAGAATGTAAAGACAAATGACTAATAATTATTCACGACTGCTGAAGATTAAAGTAATTTGCATAGAGTAAGTATCATTTTGTATCGATTCTTCCCCTCTTGTATCGATATGTGTATCGATATAGAAAAGGTATCGATACATCGATTAATCATTTCACCCCTAGTTGTACTCGAGTGAAGGATCAATTTTTTTGAATAAGTATTAAATTTAATTTTCATATACTAGTATTTTTATTATTCTTTTTTCTTTTATTTTTAGCATTACTAGTGTTTGAAGGGACTGACACTCTACAGGGCAAAAAGAATTTCCAGGAATTCAAGATAAGACCATTTCTTCCTTCTAACTGTCGAGTGTTAAAACTATCTCTGATATTCTTCAACAATAACAAGATTTTCAAATTTGCTGCTTTGGTACACATATTGGATGTCAGCTTGGCACCATTTTATTTAGGACAAAGCAGACATCATTAGAAGTCTTTTGGTAAAAACTGTCATAATAATCATCCGTTCAGAGGCAGTAGTGACAACAAGATTTTTAAGACAGTCATTGTGGCAGCCATATGGGATGTACAACTGGCACAATTTTCAATTAGGACTTGGTGAAAAGCCCATGTCATAATGATCATCCATTCAGAGAGTGTAGTGACAACAAGATTTTTAAGACAGTCATTGTGGCAACTATATTGGATTTACAACTGGGACCATTTTCAATTAGTACCAACTAGGTATTATAAGAAGTCTATTGGTGAAAACCCCATGTTGATATAGCCATACATTTGGAGAGGAGTAGAGATAATATTTTTGTTTTCAAGATATGACTTTCCATTCAGGAGTAGCAATAACAAGATTTTCAAGATGTCTGCTGTGGCACCCATACTGGTCTTCAGATCAGCACCATTTTCATTTAAGACCCAATGGACGTCTTCCGGTGAAAACCCCACGTCAATATGACTTTCTGTTGAAGTAGAGTTGTGACAACAAGAATTTTAAGATGGCTGCCATGGCAGCCATATTGCATGTCAGATCACCAACATTTTTATTTAGAACTAGCTAGCCATCATAAGAAGTCTTGCAGTGAAAACCCCATGTTGATATGACCACCCATTCTGGAGGAGTAGCGATAACAAGATTTTCAAGATGGCTGCCATGGTGGCCATACTGGATGCCAGATCAGCATCATTTTCATTTAGGACCAATGATACATCATAAGAAGTTTTTTAGTGAAAACCCCATGTTGATATTATCATCCATTCAGAAGGAGTAGCAAGAACAAGATTTTCAAGATGGCCACTCTGGTGGCCATAATGGATGTCCCAGCAGCAACATTTTCATTTAGGACCAACTAGACATTGGCAATCCTCCAAGTAGTTTAGGATGAATAGCAATAATAAACTTGTGCTAACAGACAGATGGACGACAGACAACAGACCATCCCATAAGCTCTTCTGGGGTATGACCAGTAGAGCTAATAAAAACAAAACCTTCCATATAGCCAAGTGAGGTAAAAATGGTTAATGTTTATTGCAAAATTAAAGCTCTCATTGAGTTTTTTAAAATAAAAAATAAACATGAAAATATAACAAAAGTCAAAATAAAGCCTTCCTATCACAAGAATCAAATGGCATATTTCTACATAGCAGGCAGTCATGTTAACTTCTAAGCTACTAACTCTATTCACCATAATATGCGACTAAAAGCTACATACAATTTGCATATAATGTAGCTTGATGTTGAGGATACTTTGCTGCACTGTATCTTACTTTTATTTCGAAAATTCATATTTTGTTGATATGAATAAATATTGATTCAATAAAATTGTTATAAATACACCTCAAAAACTCATCCTAACACATTAGATATTAACTAGTTTTATTCCAGGAATCATAAATATGCCCCTTTAATCTATTGATGAAAGAGTTCTAATACAGAATTCAGCAGAAAATGTTTTATTCCTTTATTATAATTTAGTTGTAAACTAATGAGATATATACTCAGGGCTGAGCAAATTTTTTTTTTCATCCACCAGTTCCGGACTAGCGACTTGGAAAATTTTACTTGCCCGACTTCAAAAATGAATAGTCTGGGACATGGGGCTATGGGATTTGCTCAGCCCTGAAGATGATTAAGAAGAACCAGCAAGTCTTCCCTCCTATATTTCAACAGAGCTGCCCTCTCATGAGGAAAGTGCCTGTAGTCAAATGCTCTAAAGCATCTCAAAGGTTCTGCTTATGTCTCTTTGGAGAAATAGCTACCGCACATTCAGTACCAGTCTTACATTTTATCCCTCCACTTTCAAAAATATTTTCCTTCTCCAAATCGCATCTATTACCTTCCTTGCGAAAATAATTTAGCAAACTCATTTTATCCACAGAGTAACTATCAGCTTGCTTGACAACTACTTCTAAAGTGATCATAACATACATTTTCTCTTTTAAATACGAACAGAGACAGCTCATTAATTAGCGTAATTGTTTCGCTTCAAACACAATATCACATGTGCAAGTTAATCATCTGTATAATCAATTAAAAATTAAAGAATCATTACTGTCATTTAATCAGTCCATAGAGGAAACCAACACTGATGTCGGTAAAGTACCTTTCATTAATTTAATTACACTGACTCGCTGGATTAAAATCATAGTGAGCCACTCGTGAGGATCTGGCTTGAGCAAACACAATGCAACAAAGTCGCTTAAAACACTGCTAATTGATCATACTGGCTTTCTTTTGTTTGACGTGTTTTGATTTGCCGATAAATTGGTCACTTAGCTCAATGTGCAGTCAAGCATTAACAGAACATGCGCATATGCGAAAATTATCACTGACCACATTTATGTGTTATACAGAATGTAAATGTATACATGAAGAGGGGTAGAATCAAGTATTCAGTACGCCTGGAGAGCATGATTGGCCAAATAAAGGTAGATATAGTGTGTAAAGCACGAAAATAAGGACTTGCCCAACTTTTTTAAAAAGCACTTGTCCCGGACTAGCAACTTGGAAAATTTTACTTGCCCGACTTCAAAAATGAATAGTCCGGGACATTGGGCTATGGGATTTGCTCAGCCCTGATACTGATTTTTCTTACAGCTATGGCCTCATTTCCCTGATAAGATAGCAATATTCCAGTTTGTTGAACAACCAAATATAACTTAAAAAACACCTTTCAGTCCTTTTCAAATACCTACTGGTGCCTCGCCAAAAAATTGAGCCATAGATACAAGATAAATAAAAAAGGAAAGCAAAAGAAAGAAGATAAATAAGATTGTTTTAAACAGTCTGAATTTATTTGTTTCTTGAAACTATACTGCTGTGAATAAAATAAAGACACAGTGACATGCTGCAGTTCAATTTCTTTACACAGTGGTTCTCTGACTCTGAGGTGGATACTATGCAACAGCAACAAAATGATAATGCAGAGTAGTAAAAGTTTTAAAAATATTAGTTTGAGGACACCAGTGCAACCATCCTCCATGATGATATTTTAAATGCAAGTTTGTGCATAATACACCTCTCCCTCAATAACTCGTGCACAATGGGGTCCAAAAACATAGACCGCACTATAAGTGAGGGCGCGAGTTACCGAGGGACCTCAAAAAAATTAAGAAGGGGATGCCATCCCCACTGGACATCAAGAAAACCGCAGTGGGGGGGGGGGGTAACGGGGCTGTTTAATGGCTGAATACTCGTTTTATAATTACATTGGGAATAATTGTCAATAAAGAGCTTTTTCTAATGTAGTTGTTTGCTTTTCTGTATAAATTACCTTTATTTTCAAGATAAAGAACCTCTGAAAGATCGTTAACAACATTAGTCCAAGTGGTTTCAACAACACGTGTACGTGAATACATTGTGTATTATGTCACTGCTTTTTGTTGTTGTCAATTCACAACTAAACAAGATTCCTTTTTTCAAAAACTAAGGACATTTATTTCGTGAAACAACCGTCAACGTCGAAACTCTATTTATTGTTCTATTAATAAAATATGGATGCCGTGATTTCATATCAAGTAACAGTGAAACTTTTCATCCTTGAGGAAATCCCTGAGTAGCAAGTTAGAAATTTTAAATTCAATCCAAACTCTGGAAATCGCTTCTCCATAATGAACCGTATCTGAAAAAACAAAGCTTTTTATTCACCAAATACTCATTTGGCTTGGTTGCCTTGCTATCTTTGATCACATTTGTGAATGAGTAGGCTAATTTAAGGTAGTTTAATTATATTACTTACATAATAATATGTATAACAGTGTTCGATTAATCAATTGAAATGAGTTGACCTGACACACGGCAGTGACCACTAGCTCTTACGCAGGCAGGATTTGCACGCCTTTTAACTTTTCTGTTATTCCACCTCCTGTGTTTGATCTGATACAAAAGACGTAATTAATATGATAACAGAAAGCAGGTCTGCTATTAATTGAGTGTAACAACAAAACAAATACTTCCGCAAGTCGGAGATAAAAAAAAAAAGTCAGCACTTAATTAGATTCTCACGGAAACGCTCGCTGCGATAGCTGGGTCGGTTGAATTATATTTTTCATGTTTTAATACAAGAGGGCATATTGCATTTATGATGATTACACTAAAACCGAATTAAAAGATAGAACTAAAACACATTTTAACTTGACAAAACTTATTTAATTGGTATTTATTTTTAAAGTTTTGCCACCAGTAGGTTTTAGTGACGTTTTCATTGATCGAAATTTCATCGAATATTGTTATTTATAGTGTACTGAGAATGTTGTTTGGAAAGAAAATTGAACAAAATATATGACTTCTTATTAAAAGTTGAAAATTTCATGATTTTGATGCAAATTTCTGGGTACTAACCACTGGTTGTGATGATAAAACGAGCGATATATCAAGGTTTCATTTACTAATTTTGATCGTGATTTTTTTCACCTTCAACAAATAGGGTCCATTATTTAATTTTTTTTTCTAGTTAAAAAAAAAATAGGATCCACGTCTGACCCGCGTTATAAGCAGGTTCGCGAGTTATCCGGGTGCGAGTTATCGAGGGAGCGGTGTAGATACACAATCAATCAAAATGTCTTCATGAAGCAAGCCTGCAATTGTATCTAATTTGGAGTTTGAAGTTGCAGAGTTTCCAATATACCAGCCCATTTCTGATGGTCATTTTTTGCATGAAATAGAAATCGTTAACTAAATGACTGTAAAACAGTTCAATTTGTACACTGAGTGACACTTTAACACAGTCATAAAAGTTATCAATATTTATATTTTTTCACAATGTTGGAGCCAAAAAGGGGACTTTATTACATATGATCTTTTGGTGAAGTCATATTTCCTTTGTACACGTACTTGGAGCAATGTATATTGTTATCTTACCATGATGTACAACCATCAGGCAGAGTCCTAACATTTTCTAAAAATAAACCTTTCTGTGGAGCATGTTTTAAACAAGTTTAATCCTATATTTGTATATATTTCAAATGAAATTTTATACCTGTTCAATTATTTTCATCTGGCATTCACCAATGCTAGTTAAAGGTAGCAATCATTGAAGTCATTCATAAATTTCACTTGAAATAAGCACAACTGAAAAATAATCTATTTAGCTGAAAAAAATTAAAATGTCTTTTACAATTCTTTAAATTTATAAATTTTCAGCACACATTCAATCATGTGACCAGTGTTAAACCTGTCAGTGAGAGATCAATTTAATATTGAGAATGGATGCTAATTCATGATATTTCTCTCTACAACAATTTAAGAAAACACTATAATGCAAACCAACCTGTGCCCTGAGCTTCGGTAGCAACTTTTGCCTCCTCTTCTTCCAGAAGGTCTTTCAAATGTGCCTGTTTGGACAGGACCAGACACTTTTTAAACTTGTCATACGTATCATGATCTCTTTGCTGAAGCCTGTATATTAGTTGTCTTATCTTGTCAGATGTTACTCTCTGTTCCTACAGAATTATAAAAAGAGGAAACATTGTTATATGTATTTCAATCAGTATTTTTCAAAATGGAATATTACTTTCAACTTAAATAAGCAAAACCAGGCACAGTTTTCACCAACAGAACTGAAGTCTGGGCTTAAACTTAAATCTAAAATCAAGTGATCCAATTGGCTGAAATTTAACAAGGATTTAAAACTGAGCAATCAAATATCTTCCATCTACACTTAACTTGAAGAAATAGACTCATGAATTTTGGACAAGATTCAGATTTCACGAACAAAACTTGAATCTCGAATCTAACACACTCTTACTTAAAACAGACCAATCAAATGTCACTTGTTTAGACTTTAAGACATATTGGTGAAATTACTGTGACCTCTACACAAACCCAAAATTATCAAGGAAATTTTCACCTTTTTCCTGGAAATGTATATAAATTTTATAACTGGATAATGCCTGCTATACCCTATGAAGACTATGATGCCTGCAAAATTGGCTGTAACTGGACAGTGGCCATGGTATAGTTTGACAATGAATATAAGAAGCATGGACAATGTGCTGCTGCCAGGTAGATTAAATCTGAAAATTTTCTACTTGCTTTGAATGATACTTTCCTCCCAATTAAATTAAGGTATTTGTAAATTTTTTGTTCATATTTTGTAAAACAAATTCCGGGCAATTGAAAGTTTTTTTTCCTCGCCAAATGTAATATTTTCACCAACTCAGATGGATAACGAACGTTTTTATAATCCTGTAGATGCTATGAATATTCTGGTTCTCAAGAAAGTGTCCCTTCACTTGGACAAGAGACCAAGTGAGCTTGAGATAACTAATCTGGCTTACATTGAAAAAATAGCCTAGTGAAAGTGCATTTAGTCTAGTCTGAATAATACTTTCATCCTAATTCTAATTTCACTGAGTGGTTTTCTTTGTTGAAAATAAGTTCATATTGAAAGGCTGCCAGAATGCCATGAAATTGGTTGAATTCTGCTGAGCAGTTTTTGTTGAGAAGTTGTTAAAAGATTTCCTATCTTTACTAACCAGTCATACTTATTAGTGAATTGGCATCATTTGAAATTTGATAGCATTTGATGCCAGAATGCTCTTTAAAATTTGGTGCAAAGTGGCTGAACTGTTTTTGAGAAGCCAAAAACAAAAAATTGATGGACAATACACACGAGTCAAAGGGCCATACCATAAGTGAACTTGACCCTATGGCAACATGAGCTAAAAATAACCTATAATTAAACAATAGCATATATATATCAATCCAACCCAACACAAAATCATATGAAAGATCATCTATGTATTTTCATCCTTTACTTCAGCATCCTTACCGAGATGTCACGCAGTATGACATCATCAAAAAGTTCTTTCTGTTGAATATAAATGGAGACAGCCTTAAAATCAAGATTTTTGACCATTTCTGGCAGGCATCGATTCAGAACATTCCGATGGAGCTTCACTGCAAAGACAGAACAAAACTTCTGTGGAATGATATGTCTCACATGCCTTGTTGATGCATGATCTAAAATAAACAAGAGGCCTGAGTGAGCCTGAGATCACTCAACTGGCTGACATTTTCCTAACAGCCAAATGCAAAAGCAGTTGGCTAAGAAATCTGGGTCAGTAGGATGCTTTCTGTTGATATTTTGTCCAATTATGTTGATTGCATATGTTGTGAAAACAATTGCTTCAAAGTTTTTCTATTTCTGTATCTTTATCTAATATTGCAAGGCTCTATTCCAGGATGCTTTCTATCAAAGTTGGTCTTAATTATATTGAGTGTTTTTTTATATAGATAAAACTGCTTAAGTATTTTTCTATTTTTAGAAATGGCAGTCATATCTGATGGTGGATCTGTATTATTTGTATAAATATGAAAGGTCTTCAAGCTACTATGCTTTATGGTCAAATAATGTTAAGTGTTTTTTGAGAAAAAGTCATTTGTAATGGTGGCCATAATTGATGGCAAATTGGCATAATTTGTACAAACTTTGAAGCCTTTCATGCCAGAATGATTTGTCAAATCTGGTAAAATTTTGTTTAGTGGTTTCTGAGAAAAAGTCATTCAAATTTTTGGCATTATTTTGAGTAACAGTGGTCATACTTAATGGTGGATTGGCATCTTTTGTATAAATCTGAAAGGACTTTATGTCATACTGCTTTTTGTCATAATTGATTAAATTCTGCTTTACAGTTTTAAGAATTCATTTCAATGTTGTTTTTTTTAGTAATGGCAGCCATATTCTATGGCAAAACAGCATGTTTTGTGTAAATCTGAACGCGCTTCATGTCAAGGTATTTTCTGTAAAATTGGATCAAATTCTGTTGAACTGTTTTTGAGAAGTTATTAATGAATTTCTTTTTTTGTTTTTTTAGTAACAGTGATCATTTTTTATGGCGGAACAGCATCATTTGTACAAACTTGAAAGGCCTTCTTGCCAGGACACTTTCTGCTGAGATTGATTGAAATAAGTCCAGTGGTTTATTAGAAGACTTGGAAATTGGCAATTGTTAATGGATTCATGATGGACAACACACAACAGATGCAGAGTCATATAGCTTGGTAAGCTAACAATAGTAACTACAGCAAAATGATCACCATGACCTACTTTTTGTTATATACAAGTCCTTGATATTTTGACTACTGTACATGTTGTGATGTGAGAAGTGGAGCTAAATACAAACAAGAGGCCCACACAGGCCTGAGATCACTCCCCTGGTTGGCATATGTATAGCAGCCAAATGCAAGAGAAGTTGGTCAAGAAATCTGGATGTGTACGATGCTTTCTATATAAAAATGTTTCCAATACTGTTGACTGCATATCTTATAAAACCACCATTTCAAGGTTTCATTATTTTTTGTATCTTCATCCATATTTAATGGCACATCAGCATAATTCCCTCAATAATAAAATGCCTCAATAACAGAATGTTTTGTGTCAAAGCTTGTCAAATTCTGTTCAAGTTTTTGTTTGGATAAAGTAGTTTATGTTTACCATAGTAACATCAGCCATATTTGATGGTGCATCAGAATCATTTTACTAATTTTTTTAAATACCTTAAAGTTAGGAAACTTTCTGTCAAATTTAGTCAAATTTTGTTGAGCTGGGTTTTTGGGGTTTTTCTATCTTTAGTAACATCATTAGAAACAATTAACAGATGTATCAATGTATCAATATTTTTTCTGTTTTGATACACTCTTTGATATCAAAGGTGGAGAAATTGATTCAAAACAACAGTTACCTTATAAAAGTTACTTTTAACCTTAAATGGCCTTGAATAATTATTAGTTGTTTGCCTCTTTATTTTTTACATGTATCAATATGTATCATATCATAAGTTGTGTATCGCGATATGCATTGATACGTGGCATAGGGGTTTCATTTCAACCCTACATAACTCACTGTAAATCAGCATCATTTGTACAAACTGTAAAGGCTTTCATGTCAGGATACTGTCTGCCAAGTTTGGTTCAAATTAATGCAGTGGTTTTTGAGAAAAAGTTGAAAATAGTAACTGTAGAGTGTTCACAAGCTCTGATGCAAGATCACCTCATTAATATGTGTAGATAAGGCTGCAACGTTTACACATGTCCATGGCTTAGTTTAGTTTACTGCTTGTAATAGTGTTAAAAAATTGGTAAACATGCAAAGGAATATGCATGTGGCTGTCAGTGACACATGAACTCATGAACTACTCATTCCAATTAAATGAAATATTTCCACATCTCTGCTTAACAGGACTGTTTAGTTGGATTTTTCTATTCATTCTTTTCTTAAAACATGTATGAATTTCATATCAAATGTGACATCTTAAGGAAAAATCTATAGCTGATGAGAAACAATTGTAGCAAACAATACAGAACATTACATATCAAGTTGATTAACTGATAATACTGATAAAATTTAAACTAAATTTTTTACTTTTGAAAAACATGTTTGTTAACAGAACCTTTGATTAGTAACATTTTTAAAAAAAACACCATTTTAAGTTTTTATGCCACTGTACAGTTTCTTAGTCATTGTAGATCATACAAAAGCATCCATTGCACATGTCAACATATTATGTCTGGTTGCATTATATATTTGTTTTAACATATACATGCAGCAGTAGGAAACAATATCATGCTGATCCTAGGAATGTCTTACCTAAGTTATCAGATATATTCAACACATACATATCTTACATACCAAATCCTGTCATAAAAAGACATACAGCAAATGAAACAATCACAAGATGAGCAAGGTATGGCATGCACATTATAATAGCAGTAAGCAGTTCAGTAAGCCTAATGGGCAGATAGCGGAAAGGTTGTGTTTTCAGTCATTTCAATTAAACGGCATCATTTTGGTTATTGTAAACCATGTACATGTATAGAAATTTTTGTAAATGTTGCAGCGTTATGCATAGATGTCACTCATAATCAAACTTATCTGAGGTCTTGATGATATAAGCTTACACACTAAATCTGATCAAAAACATGGTCTCCAGAGTGTTTGCAAGCTCAGCCAATCAGATGCAAGACCACTTCATTAATATGCATGGATGTCACTCATAACTGAACTCACCCAAGATCTTTATATCGCTCAAGATCTTGATGATACAAGCTAACGTGCTAAATCTGATAAAGATCTGATTGGAAATACAGCCTCTTGATGATACAAGCTAACATGCTAAATCTGATAAAGATCTGATTGGAAATACAGAGTCTGATGCAAGATCACTTCATTAATATACTTGGATGTTGCTCATAATCAAACTCGTGACAGATCTGGATGATATGAGAATACATACCAAATCTGATCAGAAATATGGCTTACAGAGTGTTCCCAAGCTCACCCAATCAGATGCAAGATCACTGCATTAATATGCACGGATGTTTGCTCATAATCAAACTCATCGAGATCTTGCTGATATAAGCATATATACCAAACCTAATCAAAAGTAAGGCCTAGCTCAGCAAATCTGATGCAAGATCACCTCATTAATACAGTGAAACACCACTATAGCATGCTTCGTTACAGCACAAATTAGGATATAACATGATCGTGGCATGGCTCCTAAAATTTCATATATTTTTTCGTACATGAAAAAATTAATATTTTTTTCAAAGTACGAAAAATAATGTGTAAAAAATTAATTATCATTTTGAGGTAGAGATCGTGGATGAATTTGGAGATAACATGATCATGGCATGGCTCCCAAAATTTTACAATAATTTCAAAAATTTCTTGAAGTACTGCAAAAGTGTTAATCTTATTATTTTTGAATCATGAACAATAAAGCCAGTAAGTCTTCTTTGTGTTTTATTCAATACATTCTGTGTACAATTGTTGTTCAAAAGAAAGAAGATTCTCATCAGAATTTAGAAATCAATTAATTTAAGTAATTGATAATCATCAAAGTCAATCTTGCTGCTAAAGGTTATTCAAATTATGGGGCAATGATTTATAAAAACATTTTTTTTAAAAAATAATAATAAAAAAAAACACAAACACGCGCATGTAGCTTTGCGGTGTTATCAGACAATTGTCACGCAATCAAATGACCAGTGAATAATATTATGCATTCCCTATACAAATGATCACATTGTTCCTTAACAATTATTCTTGTTGTACTCATTCAAAGAAATAGGTGTCAGAGTGTCAGTTAGTGTGTATTTACAACGGACAACGGGATACAGAAACGTAAAGCCATTACTGTTAAAGAGAAGCTTGAAGCCCTGGGCAGGATTAAGTCTGGAGTGAAACAAATGCAATTAGCTTCAAGATTTAGGTCTTCACAAGTCAAGCAAACAATGTGGTGGAGTGAAAAAGTTTCTTACCCGAATTTATAAATCAATTAATTTACCTACCTTTTTAAGGGAAGACAATAGACTATCAATGCCTGCTCAATCAACCGTCATACACACCCACTGAAACAAGTTTATGGTCCGAATTGTCAGGAGCAGTTTCGGTAATTGCCACACAAATGAAACCCCTCCTCCCCCCACCTCTTAACCCTTTTTATTTTCTAGCTTCAGATCAATTCACATGTACACAGAAAACTGTCCTGCCAGTGATTGGAACAGAACCATTTAAGTTGTAGGGGGGTCACGATTGGCATATATATTAAAACATTATATTCCCCGCTTTCGCTTTGCAGTGAAGCAAAGTCATAGTTATAAACAAAAGTTTAAATGAATATTGGGTTTATTTAATTTATTTTTTCCTCTGTACGTTAAAGAATGACTTGACTTTTTATGGAACTCACTGTGTACCAATACAATGGTTGGCTCCTAAGCTGGGTACACACACCTGCAGAATTCTCATCGCAAATACATTATGAGGTCAATACAGTACATTTGACCTCCTGTACAAATTTTCAGCTCAAGTAAAATGTACTTTTCAAGCCTAATACAGGTTTCTTTTTAGAAACTCCCAATGTCTGAATCATGCAGTTTATTGTCGTTCAGAAATCAGACAGTTGGACGTGTCCAACAAACATGAATGTTGTGGGGGAAAAAAAACTTTTTCATAAGTTTGTGTGAATGTATTAGCAAAAAATTAAATATTATGATTCATTTGGATCTATCAAACATTTTTTAAAATATAAATTATGCTTCTTTTTGCACATTTTTGATGGAATTACTATTATGGATACAACCAGATTTGACCAGTGAGTACACGTACTCTTAACTATTTACGCTTAAGTTGCCGATTTCGTATTCATAAAAATAAATATTAAATATGTAATTACCGTTTTAAGTAGTTCTTGTTTAATATGGAACAAGTTTATAACTGTGTCAATGAAGTCCGTAGTATTGCCCCACCAGCCTTATTTAAGATGGTAACTGTGCCAATTAAGCGCGTAGTTTTGCGACCGCTATTATACCCCCCTTTTTTTTGTTGATGCATGCATCATTTTCTTCAGGTAATGATATGGTTGGTTATAGCACAGTTCGGTACATAGCACGATGTCGTTTTTGTGGACCCCAACCATCGTGCTATAGTGGGGTTTCACTGTATGCTTAGCTGTCACATATAATCGAAATCATCCAAAGGTCTTGACGATATAAGCTTTCATACTACATCTGACTGAAATCAGATCAGAAATTAAACTTCTAGAGCATTCACACGCAAGTGTTGATAGGTCGACAGATGACACACAATGGACAAAAGGCAATATCATAAGCTCACTTGGCCTTTGACCAAAAAATAAATAGAACCCATTTCTGTTTTAGTAATATGTGGACATGTTTGATGCAAAATTTGTACAACTTGTAGGGTCTTCATGCCAATCCTTTCTGTAAATTTGGTTAAATTTTTTTAAGCAGTTTCTGAGAAGAAATCCTTCCATGATTTTTCTTTTTTTCATAACAGAAGCCATATTTTATGGCAAATCAGCATAAATTGCAAAAATCTGATAGCCCTATATGCTAGGATGCTAATTTGGTCAAATTCTATTCAGCAGTTTGTGAGAAGCAGCCGTATAAATGTTTTTTCTATTTTTAGTATTGGAATTGAAAGACATAATTTATGGCAGATCAGAATCATATATACAAATTTGATACCCTTCTATGCCAAGACTCTTACTGTCAAATTTGGGAGAATTTGTTTTTAGTGATTTTTGAGAAATCAATTAAACGTATTTACATATTTAGAAATAGTGGTCATATTTGATGGCAGATCAACTCATTTGAAAAATTGTAAAGTCATCAGCTGATTAAAGGAAGAAATGAATGCAACAAGGTATAATTAAATGATGTAAATAGATCATTCTTTATCCTACTAATTTGGAAAGCCATGGTAGCTCAGTTAGTACAATGTCTGATTCTTAATCGATGTATTGTAGCACACAACTGTCAGTTAAATGTGTAATTTTAAGTAAAACAAGAATGGAACCATTTTATAATATTTTGTTGAATAAATACAAAAAAATCTGTTAAACACATGTCACATAAAGTCAAGCAGATTGTCTTACCATTCCCACTACTGGCCATTTTTATCCATCTACTTGTGACCCGTCCTAAAAGTATATTATTCTGAAAATGAAAAGATTGATGATTTAGCATGGTGAAATACAAAAAGTACTAAAAACAATGATATGTCAGTGTAAGATGCATGTAAATTACAAAATTATCATGAAAGCAGTTGATAACCAATACAACCAAAGGTGAACTGAAAATAAAAAGTAAGTCCAATGCATTGAATCTTTCTCTTACCAGTGATATCTCACAGACTGAGAAAAAAGGTCATAGAATTCCAGACCAACTCACAGTCTTGTTACTTGATTTTAATTTCTCACAAAATAATATATTTTTATGCTAGAATTTGCCGTTTTATTTTTTTATTTGTGTAAATCTGATTGACTTATGATCCAAAAATCAATGTCATAACCATACCTTGCAAGTTCTTTTCAAAATAAGTTGAAGCATGAGCAAATCAGTAGATGAATGTGATAAGAAAAATTTCATTCATTTTCTGTATGCATATTCAACACCATCTGTAACATATTAAAATGTGTCAAATATGTGACTGTTTGTTTTCATTGTACACTAATTTACATGAAAAACTCTGGACAAGAATCCAGACATTATTCAGATCTCACTTAATAATATTTTGGCAGACCCAACAGTCTGGTGCTGTGGAAGTATCACAGACATGCTTTTCATAAGACTGTAACTCCATTTCCACACAGCCACATCAAATCATACCATATATACTCACTTACAAGTTGAGTCCAACTGCAAACAATATAGACCCTGATCTGCCATTGCATAATGCGCCGGCAGATCAGAGTCTATATTGTTCTACTGATTACTCCTAACAAACTGCACAGACACAGATCTGCAGGTATGTTATGTAACAGCAGATCTGGCTCTCGACTTATATGGGAGTACATGTATATACGGTATATTAATCATTCTGTATTCCAATAAGCAAATTCGACCTTAAGGAAATGTACAATAATTAAATTTCTATGTTCTATGGTGGACAATGATAAGTATAACATGGATACTGTATATACACATACAGTATCAGCAGTATACCATATAATTTCCCGTTAAAATGTCAAAATTGGCATAGCTATGCATGCAGACAGACATACATGTGTAACAAAGAAAATTCAAGATACCACATTTTACATTTCTAGGATACCCACCTCCACCCTCTCCCCCAGTAACATGATAATGGATATGTTGTGGACTACAGAGGTATACAGACCATCATACACATATGGTCCAGATCACAGATGTATATGCCATGGATCTGGCCAGATGTGTATGACCCAACTCTTTTACATGTTTTAACAGGCCAAATATAAATTTTTTCAGAGTTAAAAATAGTAAAAGATAAAAAGGTATTGGTAGGTACAAAATGCATATACTCATTGCAGCATGAAATTTAATGAATTAAATGAGTTGTAATCATTGGTGTATTTTTGGTCTTACCTGCAGTTAGATACATGTATTTTGATCAAACCTTCTTTGTTGTAGAATATTTTTCTCATTTTTTTAATCTTATCAATCTGGACCTTGGATGTGATTGCCTGAAAGGAAGCATTCAAAAAGAAAAGCAAAATTCTGGATATCATCTTATTATGCCAGAGAAGGTAACATGGAAACATGTAAAAGTAAGACAATAGTTTCTGAAAATTATGAAAAATCTGTCCAATTAAACATAAAAAATAAAATAAAAAAGTTCTGAAAAGAAATGCAATAATTGCAAAAGGCAGTGTTGTAACACTGTGCATTCCTAAAATTCATCAATCAGCAAGTGACCCAGTGATTGGTGTACCAACATGATATCTGTGACATCTGCAGCTAAAAGCTCGTAAAACTTAAAAACTATGGTATGTAAATGCTGGAAGATAAATATAGCTTGAAACTGTAAATGCCATCAAGGTGTGGAGTGTAATGAGATTAACAATGTGATGTGTTACATTTCCTTCCTGGAAGATCCAGTAACACTATGTAACACAATTTTTGTTCCTGGGTAGTAAGTGTTATTTCCTAATTGCTTATGCCTCAAAAGTATAGAAAATGGCTATTATTCCCCACAAACTTTGCTTTTGTGACCAGGACAGTGATATTTTTAAATTTACCTATTTCGAATGAGAAAACGGGTGAATCTGTGTCTTTTCGTTCTCATAAAGTCAGAAAAAAACAACATATGAATCCAAATTAACATGTATTTATACTAAAGTAATACAACAATGACTACAAAAAGATTTAGAAGTGAGTAGTTTTTCGAGATTTACGATTATACTGTAAATCACTTTCACGACTCAGCCCCCAAATGTAGTCTCCCATCATGTTCTCGTTATACTGTCCTTGGTAGCGGCGTTCAAAGTCCAGTATATCCTAGTGGAAGCGCTCACCTTGCTCCTCCGAGTACGCTCCCATGTTCTCCTTGAATTTATCAAGATGAGCATCAAGGATATGGACCTTGAGGGACATCCTACAGCCCATTGTGCCATAGTTCTTCACCAGAGTCTCAACCAGTTCCACCAGCTCCACACAGTTTTCGGCCTTGTGATTGCCCAGGAAGCCCTGAACCACTGCGACAAAGCTGTTCCAAGCTGCTTTCTCCTTACTAGTGAGCTTCTTGGGGAATTCATTGTACTCTAGGATCTTCTTTATCTGTGGTCCGACAAAGACACCGGCGTTGACCTTTGCCTCAGACAGCTTAATGAAGAAGTCTTGAAGGTACTTGAAGGCCGCCGACTCCTTATCTAGAGCTCTGACAAATTGTTTCATAAGCCTCAATTTGATGTGCAGTGGTGGCATCAGCACCTTCCGGGGGTCCACCAATGGCTCCCACTTGACGTTGTTCCTCCCCACAGAGAACTCGGTCCGCTGTGGCCAGTCCCGCCTGTGGTAGTGCACCTTGGTGTCCCTGCTGTCCCAAAGGCAAAGATAGCAGGGAAACTTGGTAAAACCGCCTTGGAGACCCATCAGGAATGCCACCATTTTGAAGTCTCCTATGACCTCCCAGCCGTACTCATCATCCTTCAAGGCGTCCAGCAAGGTCTTGATGCTGTTGTAATCCTCTTTGAGGTGCATCGAGTGAGCCTGGGGAAGAGACGGGTACTTGTTACCATTATGGAGCAGCACAGCTTTGAGGCTCCTGGATGAGCTGTCAATGAAGAGGCGCCACTCATACTGGTTACAGGCAATTCTGATTGCCTCGAACAGACTGGTCACATTGTGGCAGAAGCAGAGCCCATCCTGACGGGTGAAGAAGCTGGAAAAAGGTTGGTGACGCTTCCTCTGATCTGCAACTTGCACACTTTCATCCAACAAGTTCCACTGCTTGAACCTAGACGTCAAAAGCTCGGCATTGGACTTGGTGAGACCAAGATCTCTAATCTAGTTGTTGAGGTTTTTTTGGTTGGGGTAGTATGGGTTTCTCTCCTCAGTTCCACCTCTGAAATTGTCATCTGGATCTACAACATCTTCATCGCTCTCTGACTTGCTGCTCTCTTCTAAAGACGGCTGCTCTCTCTCCGGAGGAGTGGGTACGGGGAGCTCACGGCAGTGTGGCACCGGGGCAATGGATGAAGTAAGGTCCGGATACATGATAGCAGGTGCATTCTTGCCAGTCCGACATTTGGAAGGGTCCACCATGCAGAAGTAGCAGTTGCTCGAGTGGTCAGTGGGTTCCCGCCAAATTCTTGGGATAGCAAACTTCATGGCTCTCTTTTCCCCTCTATCCTACAAAAATACATTTATTTCACCCATGACTAATGTGTAAGAGAGTCTCGCAACATTTTTCATATATGATATATTTTTTCAATAACATTGAAAAGTGTAAAACATTTTAAAATTAAAAACTTTTACAATTTTAAAAATTTTAACAAATTTTATAACATAAAATTCCGAGCAACAATTGTCCATCTTACCTTCCAGAGTTTTTTTTGCAGTGCTCGCAGGTGAAATGAGGTGCCCAGGGTTTGTCTTGATCCCCGACAGGCATGCCGAAATATGCCTTGTAGGCTTCACACATCTTAGCAGATGCTTCCACGGAGTACTTTTTCGCTCTTGTCTTGATAAATTGGCCGCAGACATAGCAAAATGTGTCTGCCTGATGCTTGCAGCCTCTTGATGCCATCTCAGAAAAATGCAGATATGTATCCACTTAGGCAGCTGGAACTAAACTGAACTGGTGGGCTTAAGGCCCCTGTATTTATACTACTATTTATATTACTGGAAAGTTCTAGAAGTTACTCCAAGTTTACTCAGCACTGAATCTATCTGGAATGTTCTGGAAAATAGGTAAATTTCAAAACACAACTGTCCTGGTCACAAAAGCAAAGTTTGTGGGCAATAATAGCCATTTTCTATACTTCTGAGGCATAAGCAATTAGGAAATAACACTTACTACCCAAGAACAAAAAAAAATTTTTTTTTGTTACACGGTGTAATTGATACTCCTAATCAAATAACTAAATGGATTGACTGTATTACAAATTGTGTATGTTGGTTCCATTTGTGCTTCATGGATGAAGATCCTACCATATTCTGCTGTAAATGGTTTCAAGACTAACAGGAACATACTTTCCTGTGTCAAAATGAGTTCAAACACATGTAATCATTCTTGTTTAATTTTTATTCTCTCACTTATTTATATGTTGCATTTAACTTATTTATTGAAAATACACAAATGCATTATTGAAAGCTATTCTTTCACAGTTTTGTATTTTTGATAATGTTACCAATTTTACTAGAACATATAACAATTCAACACAGTTTAGGGGTTCTCTGATCAGCAGCTGGGTTCTCCCCAGGAAGTTTTGATAGAATCAGGATAAACGAGTGGTAGCATCACCAAATGCTTTCAAAAACACATTATCATCATAAAAGTGAGAAAAAAATACCATCTATTTAAGTTAATGTTTATTGATCAGACTATTTTTTTTTTCTTCCTCAGGATATACAATGTAAATATAAATGAAGGAATAATACAAAATGTTTTCTTTACATGTTTTCCAAACAGGTAAAATTTGAAAATAAATATTGCTCCTTTTCTCTCTAGGATAAACATAGAAAGAGAAATTCATAGGGCAGCACCACTGAAGTTAAGATTTAATGATCAAACTATTTTTTTGTTGCTCAGAGTATATTGTGTAAATATAAGAGCAACTCATGGGTCAGATGTAATTTTATAGAGTATACTGTGTAAATATAAGAGCAACTCATGGGTCAGATGTAATTTTATAGAGTATAATGTGTAAATATAAGAGCAACTCATGGGTCAGATGCAATTTTATAAAGTATATTGTGTAAATATAAGAGCAACTCATGGGTCAGATGCAATTTTCATTCATGAAAGTGTATTCGTCATATGTTCCAGACAGCTGCTACTATTATAAAAACAAAGATAATAAATTGCAATAGTGCCCTAGGAATTTTAAATGACCACTCCTATAGGCACACACACACACCTTTTGGGCTCTGCATTTCAAAAGATGGTAACTACCGGTAGGTAGATCTAAACCAAAATTCAGCAATACACCCAAGCAGAGCACAAGGATCTGAAATCTTCCATACAATGTTGGGACCTGTCTTTCATTTCTCATCTTTTCTTTTCCCTTCATGGGAGAAATCCTGCTATCAGAATCAGAATCTGCAAAATCTGCAAGCTGATCTTCTTAGCCAGGTCAACATGGGGCTAACAGGGTGCTGGGTAAGTTTACATTTGTTTATGTGTCCATTTAAATGAATGAGCATTAAGAATTTCACTATATTAAAAAGTACTTTGTGTCACACTTATTGAGCTCGTTGTGGAAAAGACTGAAATATAACACACACTACCAGTAAACAAGATTCCATCACTATGCAAACATGTGACTTTGTCAGTGCAAAGACTAAGCCAGCATCAAAGTTTGGACCGGTAATTGGGTAAAGCCAGGTACAAATGATAACAACTAAGCGAGTAATTATCCTGAATTATCTGAATTTACCTACCCAAGAAGCAGTAAGAGCAGATGTCAATTGCATGATAGAACTTGGAACTAGATGGCAAAATGTTTATTTAGCATTAATTTTTAAAGGGTAGTTGGAAATATAAAAGCATATTGGCTATGGTGCATTGCATATCGATGTGTTCTAATGCATCACAGGCTGAAATGAAAGTAGATTGGGACAGTGATGGTAAATGACCCTGGGAAGAACTCTGAGCAGAGGAATTTACAACTACAAACATAGAGATGATGACATGCCTAACATATTGGGTGATGGATTACAACAAATAAAAAGTATAAATGGGATTTTTTTGACAGTTTTATGTATTACACTTCACTCATTTATATCAGACCACATGCGTAACCGCCTATGGTCAGGCTGTATGTGTATAGGGTGGCCAATGATGGAACTCAAAAATACTAGATACTCCTCTGCAGACATGTAAAAATGATCATGCTAAGAAGGGGACAGACCAGCTGAAAACCAGACTGTCTGAACACCAATACTGTAATAACACATACATCCGAAAAAAATTGTCCAGCTAAGCCCCTAATCAATGCCATTCTTATGACTTGGGCAGGCAGGTACCACTTACAACATTCAATCAATGAATTTATTTTTGTCCTGTTCTAAAGCTGATGCCAAGTACAACTAAATAAAATGAAGGCAATACACAGCAAGAGAACAGTAGCAAGGGAGGTAATTCAAGGCTATTGGGGAAAGAAGTTATACTCTCTAGAGGTGCAAATTGTTTGAAACTATACAAAATAATTGCAATCTATAAATAATCAAACCACATATTCGAAAGATACCTGAACGGTATTCTAAAAATGGATTGAATATGTTGTCCACACAAATGTTATTGACTAAATTTAGCCTGTTGCAGAAGATCAGGAAGATAGTCATGAAATTTACTGAGAATGTATATAATGAAGTTACACTGAAAATTCACAGAATAGTTTCTTACTGGATATGCATGATTTAAAAACAAAAAAAAAATGATTCCACCCTTATCAAATCTATATAACAAAAAGCATATTTGAATGGATTGTGTGAAAATGGTAAAATGTCCAAATTCTGCACTCAAAACAGGAGATTACATTTTTGTGTTGAGAAAACTGACTCCTGTGTAAGGTCCCTGTTTTCAAAAGAAACTTGCAAAAATATCCTTTAATGTTGTAGTGTGGCACTCGAACATAATGGGCATCTTTGACAACTTATCTTGACCCAATAGCTTATCATCAAGCACAAAAATGGAAAAAATATTCCTAATGTGATATGTGAAGGTTGAAAAGTTTATAATTTTTCTACTGCAATACACAACACTGCTGAGTGGCTCGATTCCTCCCGTCTCATCCGTTGTTTATGACATCATTCATGCGAGCAAGCTGAAAAGGCATTCATTTATATTCAAATTATAAATTTTATGTCTTCTCGTGTACAGACTCATATTCTATATTATCGTCTTTCAATTTGCTACTGGCTTTCAATTATGAATATGATTTATAATTAACATGTTGGGTTCAGTCTATTAACGAATTACCTTTTTAAATCGCCTATACAGAGTAATATCATTGAAGTGAAAGTGTAAGTTCCTAATATTTAAGCAAGCATTTCGAAAAGCGTTCACGTGATCGAGATTTTTTGACTGGACTCGAATAGCAACAAAACTGTATGTGCACAATATATACTTCAACCAGTCTAGAATAAATGGCGACTTACAGTGCGAGTGAAAAGTTGTGGGAAATTGTTCCTTTAGATTAGTTCAAACTTTGGTTTCGTGTAGGTTTTTCTCTTTAGTAAACAGATAAGTAATTTCCAATTTATAACTGCTTTTATAAATTTGAGAAATATTTTGTGTGAAGTTATCTCACTTTGACAATTTGTTAAGTTATCACCAACGGAGGCCCAGAAATATGGGGTGCAGGTCGTTTTGTAATCGGGATGTTTCGTACACAGGAACTTGATTCAGTCAGTGGATCACTCCCTACTACCAATTAACACTAATTTTGTAGCCAGTATTTATACACATACTATTGTATTTTCCGTTAACATTAGTTGCATTTGATGGAAAAGAATTGCGAATGTTTCTAATTATGTCTTTTTATTGTTAAAAATGAAAAATAAGTCAAATTTTAAAATTTTTGAAAGTACAATAACGTCAATCGGGGTGTTATCGGCCAAAAATTAAATGGAATACAATATTAAGACTTATCTGTGGAAGTTATTGCTGCAAACTGGAAGTAAAGTTGTCAAATAACCGTAATTGCTAGCCACGAGCAACCACTTTTCGTACACTTAACGTGGATTTTAACGCGTTTGTTATAATATGATGATAATCTATTCAAATAAACCATAAAAAGTGTTCAACTATATCTACTTCATTTAATCAGCGTGAACATTTTTTGTAGCATTCATGTACATTAGTTAATAATTACCGTTTTTCTTAGCGTATGTATGTTTACTTATTTCCGGAAGTGACATCCATGGTTTGTGACACTGACTAAAAAGTCACGTGGCATATGACCAGACCGTGCCAGTTAGACCAAGGTATCGATATTATTAGTTTATAGTGTCTCCTTGTTTTTTAAATTAAAAAAATAAAATTTTAAAATGAATATTTTTTTTCCGTTCATTCTATTATGCAGTTTGTGCACTTACATTACTGCTTGCTTGTTCTTTACCATATAAATACATGACTCAATAGACTGAGAGACAGAGAGAGAAATTTAAAAATAGACACTGATGAATGAATACACATTTTATTATAATAGATTCAATGTCTTTTGATGTAAAATATGTTTATTATGAAATAATACTGAAACGAAAAAGTCCGTAGTGAAGATACATTTAGAGTGTAAATTTTTCTCACGTTGTATAAGAACCCCACATGATTAAAATCAAATATTTACATTGGCTATCCAGTTGTAGAAATTCTCAAAGTGGATTATCCTGTTCAAAATATGTAAACAATGCCAACATGTGATCGGCGGCGCTATCTTTAGCATATAATAGAAAATTAAAGGCCAAAATGTCTGACACAAAAAAGGCATTAGTGAAAACATAGATTTTCATGATGATTTTTTTAAATTACATGAAATTACCTGTTCAAATCTCATTTTTTCTGAATTTACTGTTTAATTCATTCTGGTCACTCTTTAAGAACACTGGTGACATAGCTGATGACGTCACTATCTCGAAACAAGCACGTTAGATCACAATAAACATGGCGCACGATTGAAGGAGCCCAACGATATATGGCCATTTGACGTTACATTAGTTTATAATTACCATTTTTCAGAGCGTGTGTATATTTACTTATTTCCGGAAGTGACATCCATGGTTCGTGACACTGACTAAAAAGTCACGTGGCATATGATCAGACCATGCTTGTTAGACCAAGGTATGGATATTATTAGTTTATAGCGTCTCCTTGTTTTTGAAATTTAAAAAAATTAAATTTAAAAATGAATAATTTATTTACGTTAATTCTAGATGCAGTTTGTGCACTTACATTGCTGCTTGCTTGTTCTTTACCATATAAATACATGACTCAATAGAAAGAGAGAGAGACAGACAGAGAGAGAGAGAAATTTAAAATAGACACTGGTGAATGGATACACATTTTATTATAATAGATTCAATGTCTTTTGATGTAGAATATATGTTTATTATGAATTAATACTGAAACAAAAAAGTCCGTAGTGAATATACATTTAGAGTGTAAATTTTTCTTAAGTTGTATAAGAACTCCACATGATTAAAACCAAATATTTACATTGGCTATCCAGTTGTAGAAATTCCCAAAGTGGGTTATCCTGTTCAAAATATGTAAACAAAGCCAACATGTGATTGTCGGCACTATCTTTAGCATATAATAGAAAATTTCAGGCCAAAATGTCTGACACAAAAAGGCAATAGTGAAAACATAGATTTTCATTATGATTTTTTTAAATTACATGAAATGACCTTTTTGAATCTCATTTTGTTTCATTTTACTATATAATTAAATTATGTCGCTCTTGAAGAATGCTGGTGACACAGCTGATGACATCATTATCTCAAAACAAGCGCGTTAGATATTGAGAAACCTGGCACACGATTGAAGGAGGTGAATGACATCAGGCTGTTGGACGATATTTTGCAGCATGCAGCAAACTAGAGGGTGAAATCGGACTCTTCTGTGTATTATTGTTCTTTGGGGGTTTTTTGTTGTTAAAAAATTATGTTTAAACCCCAACTTGTGTGAATTAATGAAATATAAAAAATAAACAAAAATAAGAATGTAAATATACACATTTTTGGTTATAGTTATACTTATCAATCTATTGTGATTTTTATATCTAATATTACACACACTTTAACAAAAACATGCACACAGCTATTGATGATGTCAACATTGCCAAAAGGTGACTGCTGTGTCTTACTTTCCATTAAAATAAGTGCAAGAAAAAAAAATTATTAGATCATTTAAGTTTCAAGACAGGATCATGTGTTAAAAGTTAGTAGTCCATGATCATCTGAAGCTGGGGATTATTAGAAACTTTTAAGCACTTCTCAATAAGATGTATTACATTGTTATCTTGACTGAACATTATTGATGAAAAGTAGAGGTCATAATACAATTGAGCATTTTTCTAAAATAAAAATTTAGATGATAATAATCATCATAATAATAATAATAATAAAACAAAATGAAGGTGAAAAGATTTTTTTTCAGTGGTGCGGGTTAATGTAGCGTAATGGCATTGAAGATAATTTTTATGATTATTAATTAATTAATTTTTAATTAAACTTATTACAAATGTCATCAAATTATCAAAGCTGTTTTGCAGGGAATTCGAACTAAAACCCCTGCAATATTAGTTAAAGTAGTTTTTATCTTCATAACAAGCCTAATTTACTCAAAATATTAACCTACCTGTTGTACTAAATAATCAGCTACAAGTATTTGAAAAGTCAGATAATACCCCTACAATGTGCCACTATATATTTATCAATCAAATGAAGTTCAATGCTGGTGCCAGTTTAGACATTCAGTCAATCAAATGAAGTTCAATGCTGGTGCCAGTTTAGACATTCAGTCAATCAAATGAAGTTCAATGCTGGTGCCAGTTTAGACATTCAGTCAATCAGATGAAGTTCAATGCTGGTGCCAGTTTAGACATTCAATCAATCAAATGAAGTTCAATGCTGGTGCCAGTTTAGACATTCAGTCAAACAGAACAAGAATAGACCTTTACCATGTCGGGTTCTTAAACAGTATCAGGCACATGTTTTTCTGGTAATGGAAAATATTGATTCTTTAGTACCAATATTTATTCTTGCTAATTTTCATAGTTTTACAACTGTTTCTATATGGTATATAAAGCTGTCATATTGCTGGATGTGTGTAAAAACAGGTAATGTTTATGATCTTTCTACATTTATAAAGCAAATCAGATTCATTTTATTTCATTGGGGGGGGGGAGAAATTATGATACATCCAGAAGATTAAGTTTTATATATCCCTAGATCAGTGGAACAAGTTGTAAAGAAGTTAAGAGGTACACAATTAAAGTAATTTTCTTTCAAGTAACTGAAAATGCCACAAGACAGCAATGGAAATAAACTTAAATCATGGTGTAACAAAGACTATTCTTCAGAATATGCAGGTTGTTGCTTTGTTTGCAGCAAATCAATTCAGTGTGATGTTATGTATGATGTTTATATAATATTATAAATATTTTAGGAAATTATAAATGTTTCTTCACTTTAATATTTGCTTAAATCTTTATGTTTATCAGGAAAAACATGTTTAACTAGTGTCTTTGAATTAGGTTGTTTTGATCAATATGTTTTCTCAATTTGAAGGTCAAGGTTGATTTTTGTTTACAAGTAAAAATTCCATTAAGATGACTCATGTTCTAGAACATTCTGTCATGTGACCAATCTTTATATATACCATGTTTGGTGGACATTTTTTCAGTTCGACATTACCATCAGTCTTGTAAAGAGCTATTACAGTTGTGAAAATTCATTCCAAATTCTAAGAGAGGAATTATTTTAAATATTCATTGGATTATAACAGTGCTCATAAACTTTTGGATTTTGGATTTTTAATTGATGATTTTGGAATTTAAGTGAACTTATTCAGAGATTTTGGAATACTTCATTTTGACATCAGCACATCAAGATTACTAGTACATCAGGACTTTGGAGACCATTATAACATAACATAACATTCAAGGACACAGCCGTGAATTCGGAACATTCTATATTTAGGACTTGTGATTAGAACAATCATTCTTATTGGATTATTAGGATTTCAAAACACATTACTGTAAGTGACTTTTTGATTTTTCATTTTAATTATCTAGTAATAAATTGCTTGTTGATTTTTTACTTGATTTGTTGGTTTCACTTTCTTTCTGTTACATTTTTCTTAGACCATAGAGTCGTAACAGTGGAAACACTGGACTTAAGCAGCAAATGAGTCATGCTGAAGGACAGAAGCATAAAAAAATTGCAGAAGTGAGATTTAGCAAATCTCTGAAATTTTTCATACCATCCGGTGGAGAAAGTGGCAGATCTAGTGGAGATCCTATACCAGCACCTGAGTCACAGTCCGTGGCTCAGCAATAAAAAACATGAGGAACAAGTTACCATGGCAGAAGCTTTGTGGGTCATGAATGTAGCTGCTTCTGGGTATTCTTACAATTCCAGTGATGTAACCGCAGAACTTTTTCTTGTGTGTTGCATGTTATTCACAATGCCTTCAGATAAGATCTTGGTATTTTTGGAGAATAGACAGAGTAGTTAGCTTTAGATCACTGATTTAAGTTATGCATTAGTCAGAAGGAAGATTGCATGAATAGTCTGTCTGAGATGTGATTAGGAGGATGATCTGTTCATTAGACATGTTCATTGCAGGTGGCTCACACTCTTTTACCAGTTTTGATGAAGATTGAAGTGGGATGATGTGTATCAATACTTTATGAAAGAGTTAGCAGCAAAAGCAAGGGAAGACAAATCTGAGAACCCTTTGATGAAGAATGAATAGTACAAAAGAATCTGAAAGTTTGAAAAATGTGGAAACCCATATTCAGATCTACTTCTGACCGGTGTGTCCACTGTTTGAGAGATTTTTGGGCTTGTTTCAAAAACAAGAATCTATGATTCATGTGCTGTATGAGGAGGTATGCAAGATGCTGAAGAAATTCATGCTTAAGTTCATCAAGGTTGCTATCATTTTGTAATATTAGTGGGAAAAAGCTTCTGAGTGTGGATGTCATGAAGCCAGAAAACAGCTTGGATCAGAAAGATATAGAAGATGTTGTAGAATGTCACAGAGCATTGTTAAAACTGGAATCTTCATGTCAGAAAGTATTGATTGTAGAAATGAAGACATTCCTACAGGAGTTTTAAGTATACTTTGGTATATACCTACTTGATAAGTCCATTGTTCAAACTGCACAGTGCTTAAATTAAAAAGTGGCATCTAGATGCATGTCGAGGCTTGCAGAAAACTTACCAAATATCAGCAAATATGATGTGCCTCTTGTAATCAATGAAAAGGTCCTTGAAGAATGGATATAAGATGATAATGGAGAGCTTAAGAGGGTTGACCATTATTAAAAGTGTTGCAGATCAGAAATTTGACAGGAATGCTAAAATATCCTCATCTTGAGAAAGTTGTCAAATCAGCTCTCTGTTTGGTTCATGACAATGCAGATGTTCAAAGAAGTTTGTCAACAAAAAGAAAGATATTGACAGAAGATGAAACATTCCTTGTGAAGAGTCCACAAATGGACTAAGACTTGTCACTTCTTTACACCACAGTAGTTATAACTGTATATGCATACACATTGTGTCTGTGAAAGTAATAGACAATCAGCTTTATTAAACTGTGTTCTTTGTATAACTAATGCTTTTGTTTATCAAGCATGACCTTAAATAATAATGGTCATAGTTAAAAAATTTCATGTGGGATGGCCACCATAAATAAGTACATTGTAATTAACTTTAAGAGTTTTTGCAGTTGTTCAAGCTAAAGTTTTTTGCATGACATGCATAGTGGCTGGTGAGATAATTTAGAATGTTGTATTTAGCTGACTTTGGTGAAAGCTTACATGTATTTGCAAGTCAGCACTTCTGCATTTGTGTTGTCCTATCATAACGCAGCTTCGTCATAGTTAGGGATGTTTGATGATCTGATAGCTTTCTTAGATTATTAATGTAGCTTATTTGCATATGGTATCAGCAAGAGTTGTAGAAAGCAGCATAGTCTGTGTACCTTCTGTAATTTATCCTGTACTTTTTGTATGAGTAATTATAATCATGATGATTTCCTAGTGTGCTTTTTATTACAATAGTAACAGTTTACTGCTAATAAATTGTACAATATTCAGAGAGATCCGCTTAAAGTTAGTTGAATTCTCTTCTTAATCTAACAAATGCACCAGTGCTAACTTTCATGCTGTGTTATTCCTGTTTTGCTACACAAATGAAGATAAAATGCTTTGATGTTCTATCGTACAGTTACAAAATAGTTGTGCATTTTTTTCTTCTTTTTTTTTTAAATGTTAAATTATTTTAAATCCCCAAAAATGCAACTCATTCAGATCATTATAGAAGCTATACTATGTTTGGCCCTATGTGCTCCCAAGGCTGCTTACATTAAAAATTTAATGTTAATGCACTAAATAGAATTCGTAAAAGGATAGCAGTCTATTTTCATTTTTTTATATACTGCTACTTTTAGTGAAAAGGGATTTTGTTATAAATAATATGGTGATATTGACTAATAAAAATATCAGATATTGCCTCTGTGCTGTGGAGCTGGATGTTTGAGAAAACAGAGGCAACCTTTTGTCCTACTTTTCTTTTAAAAGTGACCCTACCTTATCCCTACTTTTTCATAAATGGTTGCTGGAATCACTGCAACATGGGATTTTCACTCAAAGACTTCTTATGATGTTAAGTTGGTCCTGGATGAAAATAATGCTGATCTGACATACAATATGTCCACCACAGCAGCTATCATGAAAATCTTGTTATTTCTATTCCTCCTGAACTGACAGTCATATCCACATGGGGTTTTCACCGGAAGATTTTTTATGATCCCTGGTTGGTCCTAAATGAAATGTTGCTGTTCGGACATGCAAATATGGCCAGCACAGCAGCCATCTTGAAAATCTTGTTATTGCTAATCCTTCTGAATGGATGGTCATATCAACATGAGTTTTTCACTGAATGTTTTCACAAAAGTCGTTCCTATATCTAGTTGGACCTAAATGAAAATGGTGCTGCTGTCATATCCATTATAGCTGCCATGGCTGCTATCTTAAAAATCTTGTTACTCATTTCAAAGTTATTATTGACATGGGGGTTTCACCAGAACACTTCTTACGATATCTGGTTGGTTCTAAATTAAAATGGTGTCAAATCTGACCCCAAGTATGGCCGCCATTGTGGCCATTTTGAAAAACTTGAAGTTGCTGTTCCTCCTAAATGGATAATCATATTAATGGAGTTTTCACAAAAAGACTTTGTGTTTTGGTGGTCTTAAATGGAAATAGTGCTGATCTGACATCCAGTATGGCCACCATGGCAGCCATCTTGAAAATCTTGTTTTTACTACTCCTCCTGAATGGATGATAATACTCACACTGGGTTTTCACCAAAAGACTTCTAATGATGTCTAAAGGGTCCTAAATGAAAATGGTGCAGATTTTGCATCCAGTATGGCTGCCACAGTGGCTGTTTTGAAATTCTTGTTATTACTTAGAAATATCAGAGATGGTTTCAACACTCCAGTTAATAAAAAGAAGAAATCATCTTATCTTTAATTCCTGGAAATTCTTTTCACCAGTAGAATATCAGTCCCTTTGAGGGAGTCTTGTTTCCATGTAGAGCTGGTGGATGGGTCACCAAGCAGATCATAGGCTGTTGGTAGACTATATTTCTGTAGTACACTTTACACATTTATAAACCAGTTCCTTGGTGTACTATCTTTCACTGCAAGTTATCATAAAGCAATATTTCTTTTCTAAGTTTTGTCAAATGATATTGCCAACTAAGAGTTGTTGCTTATTTATCTCAGGTTGGACTGATAATTGACCACAGAGTGCCAATGTGAACTGGAATGCACTCTTTCTGGTAGATGTTGAATTTGTTCAGGAATTTGTTTGTTACATTTACCAAGGTAGGTGATGGGAATCATTGTGACTTCCATGAACAACAAACATGTTGCAGTCAGTTTCTTTTCTTTAACGAGCTCTTGGGAGTAACTCTTTCATCTTCCAGGGGCACTTATTCAAAACACTGTTTTGGTTAACTACATATGCCAAAGGTTGATGTGGAATGAAGTGTATCGATGACAATTCTTGGATAAGAATTTTAATCATTGCTTGGTTTACCCAGCTTTTAGCTCTACTGGTCATAGAGCTTATGGGATGGCCTGTTGTATATCCATTTGTTAGCAGAAGTTATAGCTACTCCTGCCATTCATACATCCAGTAGCCACCTTGAAAATCTTGTCACTACTCCTCCAGTACAAGTGGTCATATCAATTTGATTTTTTCACTAAAAGACTTCTTATGATGTTTTGTTGGTCCTAAATGAAAATGGTGCTGATCTGAACTTCAATATGTCCATCAAAGCAGCCATCTTGAAAAGCTTATTGTTACTCTCTTAAATGGAAAGTCATATCAGCATGGGGTTTTTAACAGATGACTTCTTATGTAGTCTAGTTGGTCCTAAATTAAAATGATGACTGATATGACCTGCAATATGACCACCATATTTTGTAACTGTATGTAAGTTGTCCTTCAACCTATATGTGTAAAACTTCAATAGCATCTTATTATTCTTTGTTAGTACAATATGCTTTTCATGTTTCTTTGGCTCAAAAGTTTGAGTCACAGTGGTTTAATGGTCAAGGCATTGGATTTGTGACCCGAAGGGTGTGGTTAGATTCTCATCTGGATTGGCTACCATGGTTTGCCCTTGGGCAAGATGCTTTTATTGACTTGGCATGATATAATCTTCAATGTTGCTGTTTCTTTAAAATGCCAAATAACCAAACCAAACAAAAACGCAAAAGTGTAAATGAAGTTTCATTGTTTATTTATACTGATATATAAATGATGATGTCCCATTGACATTTTACACTCATCATGACAATCAGTGATAGAGATTGCCTTCTCTATCTTTCTTTCCATGTAAAAATTCCAGGTTCCTAAACATAGATGATTGTTGATGTCTGTAACATATATTTTTAGGTTAATCATGCCACCTGCAAGGAACTTTGGAACAGTCGACCAGGCTGTGAAATCCATCACAACGGTAGATGAGTACATCAAAGTGGGTATGGAGATCGCTAATGAAGTTGCCATGGACTTTGTGGAGAATGACACCGGTTTGTTTTGCTTTTATTGCTTCACCTGTAAAACATGTTGCAAAGGGCAAGGCAGAAATCATACATGTCTGTTGAACTGGTGACCTTTTTACAGGGCTCAAAATTAGCAGTAGTCTGCTAGCCTGAGGCTAGTAAATTTCATGTCAGACTAGTAGTTTTTATTATTCCAAAAAGTCCAATGGCTAGTAAAGTCTTAGTTGTTGCGAGTCAGTGTTTGTTGGAAGGACTAGTGAAGATTCAGCAGGACTTATACATTTCTCAGTCTACTAGTCCTTCTGGCTACAAAGAAATTTATGTTAAATTCTGGGCCTGTTTTTATACCCACTTTGTGAAGAAAAAAAATGTATATTAGTTTCATTTTGGTGTCTGTGTGTCCATACTTATGTGCATATGTATGTCCATCATGTTTCTTGTAAACGTAAACATTTTTTTACTGTTCATGATGCACCAGTCAACTCTTCAGGTGACTTCATATAGTATGAAGATTTTCAGTGAGTTTTCTGGCAAGACTGGTCACAATGTCTGTTCAACTGTCTACCTTAAACATTGTTGTTTGATGATATTTTTATACCCACTTCATGGAAAAAAATGGGTACATGTATATTGGTTTCATTTGTGTGTCCATATGTCTGTACTTATGTACGTATGAAAATAGTTTCATATTGGTCTCCATGTGTCCATACTTTATGAAACTTTGTAAGTAGCTTGCATTTGGGGCAAGGACAAAACTAGATTTCAGAGTTCAAGGCCACAGACTGAAAGAAGGAAAACTGTTTCCATGACATAGTTTGACTTGTATTACTGATACTTTTGTAAATGGTTTTCATTTGAGATATTACAAAAATTACACCTATTGATTTTGGGGTCAAAA
This sequence comes from Margaritifera margaritifera, assembly GCA_029931535.1. Lineage (NCBI taxonomy): Eukaryota > Metazoa > Mollusca > Bivalvia > Unionida > Margaritiferidae > Margaritifera > Margaritifera margaritifera. Next base: position 4,355,827 of record JAQPZY010001647.1, on the reverse strand, counting down.
TGTCAAAGGTCATAGTGATTCTACAAAGAAATATTGTTTCCATATTATATCTTGAGTTCTTTTTCACCTAATTTGACCAAACTTTGTGGATGGTTTGCATTTGAGACAAGGAAAACACCAATTCATTTTGGGGTCTAAAAGGCAAAGGACAAGATCACAGAGGTAGAAAGAAGGAGAAAAGATTTCAATAAAGCTACCTAAGTTCTGTGCCACATGTCTTGACAAAACTTTGCAGATGGCTTGAATTAGAGACAGGGAAGACACCTATTGATAGTTTTTAGGTTTGGAAGATCAGAGGGACTTTAAGAAGGAAAACAGTTTCCACAAAATACCTAAAGTCCTATGTTATAAACCGTGACCAAACTTTGTGGATGGCTTTCATTTGAGACATTGCTTTGTGGGTAAATAGGTCAGAGGTCAAGGTCACCAAAGCTGAAGGAAAATACATGGTTTCTGCAAAAATAACTTCACATTGCAGGTGTACTCTTGTTTTTATTTTGGTAAACTTCTTATACTACTTGAGATATGCCATGCATATAGCGTGTTGTTCAAGGTCAGCCACCGGATCGCTGTGAGAGTTGGTCAGTGGGGTTCAAAAATAGGACATCACCAAGACATGGCATCATGGGTGTCAAATCAAAGGTTTTTGAGAGTATTTACGCAGTGTTGTTTTTATCCTCTCACTGACCTCATGGACCCAAGGGCAGAAATCAGAAGGTAAAAAAAATTAGGATGTATCTGAACTTTTTTTTTTCTCTGTCCATGATACAGCTTTGAAACACAGTAATTGACTTCCCAGTGGGGTGTAGGATGGTCGTAGGTTTCCCAGATTTCATTGCTGTCCAAGTTTCTTCTACCAACAACTTCTCACAGTCTTAGAGCAGGATTAAAGGGTAAAAAATACATCTCAGTCCTTTTTTATATGCCCACAAAAATGCGGAGCAGGTAATCTTATGATGTCCATCTGTAATCTTTTTCATTTCTGCACAGTAACTTTAATTTTATTCCATTACCAAACTTTGTGGATGGCTTGCACTTGAGGTAAGAAAGAAGAATGGTTTTTGTACAATAACATTAGTTCTGCATCACAGACCAGGACTTTGTGCATGTCTTGCACTTGGGGTAAGGAAAAAGCTTATTAATTGGGGGGGGGGGTCGAGATCACTGTGAGTGAAATAAGAGAAAACGGTTTCTGTACTATAACTTTAGTTATACCTCATGGACCTGGACTAACTTTGAGAATGGTTTGCACTTGGAGTAAGGAAGAAGCTTATTGATTTGGGGTCAAAGGTCAAGGTCACTGGTTGAGAAATTAAAACTGGTTCTTTATGTTCTCAGGAGTGTACCTTCACCAAAATTTGGTTCTTTTACTCTTTGGGTAGGAAAGAAGCCTGTTGTTTTGGGGTTCAGTGGTAAAGGGCACTGACTGAAGAAGAAAAAGTTTTCAAATAATACCGTTAGTTCTATACCACCTACCTTAACCAAAGTTTCTGGAGGGCTTATAATTAAGGTAAAGAAGAGGCCTTTTGTTTTGGGGGTCAAAAGGTCAATGGTGATGGTCATTGTGACTCCAGGCAAAATGGGTTTTGCTCAATAATATTTGTTCTAGATTAAATTCTTTGACCAAACTTTGTGGATAGCTGCACTTAGGGTAAGAAAGAAAAATATAGATTTGGGGGTCTTAAGGTATAAGGTCATGGTAAATTTACTAACAAAATAGTGGTTTAGTTCAGGACCACATACCTTGATCAAAGGTCAGGGTCATTGAGACCCATTGGTCATTAATCTCCAGTGCCAACCATGTCCAGCTAGTGCCAATATTGAAGACTATTAAACATGGGGCAGGCATATATTATATCATTCACAGTACTCTTATGTTGATTGATTTTTTGTTCTTTTCTTTTTGGTACAGTTCTTAAATAACTCCAGATGTTCCAAAGACAACTGTCTAGGGGTAGGGTGGGGAAAGAAGACTGGGGGAGTAGATATGAAGATTTGCAATGGTGAACTATCAAAGTAGAAACTATTTACATTTGCTTTCAATCTGGATCAGATACCATTTTTAAAAAGTTGGTATTTTTTGCAATCGCATGCCATTGACTTTCATCTTGTTTTAAAATTACTGTTCCACCAATTTGCATCACTGGGTTTATTACATTGGAAGTGTCTGAAAACAGGTGTATCATGTGTCATTTGCGTTACTCTAGTTCCTTCTTGTTCTTTATCAAATACCTGGGCTAGTTGCAGAAACTTTTACTTGCCATGAACAATTTTCAACTTGACTGGGTTGCCAGACAGTGGAATTGAACTGCTTTTGACAAAGTGGTTTTTAGCTCTACCCATTCATTAGCACAAGCTTGTTATCAATACTCCTCCTTAACCACTTCGAGGATTGCCATGAAACTTTACATACACACACATTCATGCCAAAGTCTAGTTGATCCTAAATGAAAATGGTGCTGCTCAGACATCTAATATTGCTGCTACAGCAGCTGTCTTGAAAATCTTGTTATCGTTATTCTCCAGAATGGATGGTCATTTTATCATGGGGCTTTCACAAAAGACTTTTTATGATGTCTAGTTGGTCAATCTGACCTAAACTATTGCAGTCATCCTGAAAATCTTGTTATCATTGCTCTTTCTGAACAGAAAGTCATATTGGCTTATGATACAGAGTTGATCCTAAATGAGAATGGTTCAACTTGGACAACCATTATGGCTGCTATAGTGGCCATTTTGAAAATCTTGTTTTTGCTACTCCTCATAAATGGATGATAATATCAACGTGGTGTTTTCACTAAAAGACTTATTATGATGTCTTGTTGGTCACAAATGAAACTAGCGCCAATCTGACATCCAAAAAATGGTGCCAATCTGACATCCAGAATGACAACCACTACAGCCATCTTCAAATCTTGTTATTGCTACTTCTTCTGAATGAAAAGTCATGTCACCATGGGGTTTTCATTGGGAGACTTCTTATGGTGTCAGGTTGGTACTAATTGAAAATGATGTCACTCTGACATCAGTATGGCCACCTTTGATAATAACACATAAAACTTGAGGTTTCTAATTTTTTTTTTTTGCATCAAATCTCATAGCATGATAAGCTTGTCAAACTAATGGCTCTTTTCTTGAAACTGTAGTATTTTGCAAAGTAAATTGTATGGGAGGTCAGAAGTTGTATGGAAAGTTTCTTTAGTGGAGTAATATATTAGCAGCTATTTTACACTGCTTTTTATACCCCACCATAAGGTGGAATGTATTATGTTATGATGTCTGTCCGTTGTTTCCAATTTGGTTTCAACACAATAACTGTAGTTGTCCACCATCTACAGTTACTAAACTTTGTGGATGGCTTGCACTTGGAGTAAGGAAGAACCCTTTCAATTTTGGGTTCTAAAGCTCAAAAGTCAAGGTCACTGACTGAAGGAAGGAAAACAGTTTCTGCACATTTCAAGTTCTCCATCATCTATGGTTACCAGACTTTGTGGATAGCTTGCACTTGGAGTAACGGAGAACTCTTATCAGTTTAGGGTCAAAAGGCCAAAGGTCAAGGTCACTGTGGCTGATTTTACAAAATGGTTTTGGCACAATAACTTGAGCTCTCCGCCATCTCCAGTTACCAATCTTTGTGGATGGCTTGCACTTGGAGTAAGAAAGAACCCTATTGATTTCAGATGCAAAAGGTCAAGGTCACCCTGTCTGAAAGAAGAAAAATGGTTTCCACACAATAACTTTACTTCTCCATCATCTATGGTTACAACACTTTATGGATGGCTTGCACTTGGTGTAAGGAAGAACGCTATTGATTTTGGAGTCAAAAGGTCAAATATCAAGGTCATTAACTGAAATAATTTAAAAAATGGTTTCTGCACAATAACAATAATTCTACATGTCATACTTCAACCAAACTTTGTGAATGGCTTGCACCTGGGATAAAGAAGAAAGCTATGGATTTTGGAGTTTTAAAAAAAATTAAAGGTCAAGGTCACTTACTGAAAGAAGAGAAATGGTTTCCGCACTTAGGGTAAGGAGGAAGCCTGTCAATTTTTGGGTCAAAATGAGATGGTCAAGATCACTCTGACTGATAGAAGAAAATTTGTTTCTGCGCAAAAATATAAGTTAACTACATGTAGGACTATTAAACATGGGGTAGATGTTTAATGTTCTGTTCTTGATATTTGTTTATAAATGCTGAATTGCTGCCATCATTAAGGCACGAGACAGTAGGATGCATCTAGACCTGTCATAGATTAACATTCAAAGTTGCAAGTAAAATGGTCATATTTGCAAGTAAAAATGTACAATTGGCGATTGAAAATTGTCAGATGGTCACACTGGTGACCTAAAGAATCATAATGTAACAACTAGAAAATGACATCAGCACTTTCTAATTACAAAAACAGTTGGCACATGCAATTTAATTTGCAGCATAATCCCTTTTCAATTGTGAGATTGCCAGTCTTTCACCATCTTTAACTGAGACTAGTCAGGCTCACAACCTGTAAGTGGCCATCTAATACATGACCAGTACAATCAACCTCAGCATATGATGTAGATTTTGAAAAATGTGGACATTGAACAAATATGGACAATTTAGTTGGCAGTAAAATTGCTCTCAGTTGAACTACCATAAATGCAAATATGGCTAAGATTGTATTAAGATGGATTTTTATCAAAAGAAAATGAAGGTAAAGTCCTGTTATCGTTGAATTTTAGCTGTGTAATATGTAGAGATATGGTTTAGAGAACTCCAAGTAGTGAATTTCACTGCCTGGCCTGAAGTTGATGTAGATGATGACAATTTGACATTTATGTCAGACTTATTTAGATATACATGGTCAATTAAAAATAACCTTATGCTTTTTTATAATTACTGTTTAATTTGCCTTGACTTTCTGTCACCTTCTACCATTAATTCCCCACTCCGTTGATTTATGGTCTAAATGTCTATGGCAACCAAATTATTAGGGCTTACTGGCCTAAAATTTGAAATGGTAACTCAAATTTTTAAGTTGATCGTTTCATCATTTTTTGTCATATAAATGCAATAGTTGTATAAACAGAACTCAGTAAAAGTTGAGTAGGCTATAATTTCTTTTTTTTTCTTTCTTCTTTCAGAACACATTGAGGAGCATACAGAGCAGTTCAAAAAGTTGATGATAGAGTTTGTCAGAATGGAAAGAGACCTGAAGCAGTTCCAGGAGGCAGTTGACTTTGTAAAAGAGCAGGTACACACATTCAAAAGAACTGTTCAAAACAGTTTGCTCTTTAATTTCTCCTTCAGCTTCCAAGCTAAAAACCATCTAGGCTTGGTTTAGTAACAGTGGTGCTAAACGATCAACTGCTTACTTTAAAAGGAAGTTATACTAGCGGCGTCTTCCTCTGGATATGGGGATTGGCACCAAAATCCCTATAGTCATCAGTTACTTCTACCACTTGTACAGATGTGCACACTTCTTATGAAGGCCACGCAAATTCCATGTTTTGCTCCTTTCCATCATTGGAGCAGATTCTTGGGGTTTCTTCAAGAAAGTATACTCCACCAGTTTTCTACCTTTCTTTTGCTCCACTTTTATAACAGACAAATATTTATCACCTTGTTTGTTAACTTCATCATGCAATTATTCAATCTGTGCCATCTTAATTACTTGTACTTTGGTCATTAATACTACAAACCTATTCAGCATTTGACTAGTTTTTGTTGTTAATCTGGCCAATAATTAGACATTTATTCATACTTTGGTACATCTACAGTTCAGCATAATGCAGTTTTATTAATTTTCCTGAGCTGCTGAAGTTGGTGTTAGTGTCCTCCTGCACATATAGTTTATGCAATGCTTGATTGATTTTCACCTGTATATGATTTTGTTTTGCTATTCTCTAATTACAGGTACCAGGTACAATGGACAGAATTAAGTGCGGTGATTGCAAACAATTTAACCTAGCAGAGAGTAATCACCCTCTTGTATTAGTTCTAAGATTCCTTCAAGATGGTTCTGTTTCTTTCATGACAGCCTCTGTTTTCATTGCCAAGAACAGGTTCCTGCTCATGGGCACCAATCCTACATCTTAAAACCATTTTCTTCATGGGACCCTTCATTCCAAAGTTTTGTTTGTGGGTTTAATGCCATTTTTCAGCACATGATGGACTATACATGGCAGTCAGTATATTTGGTGGAGGATGAACCCAGGAATATCCACCGACCCATGGGAAGCTACTGACAATCTTTCTCACATAACCATGCTGGCTGAGCCGAGTCTCGAACCCATGCATACAGGTTAGATGTGAGTGATCTGTAAAGGCAAGCACCTTAGACCACTCTGCCACCCAGGGCCCTTCATCCCAAGGGTGTCTACATGACCCCATCAGAGTTCCAAAGTGGTACCTGAAGTGCACTGTACCAATCAGAATATGGAGATCTCAACTATTTCTACCAATCATAGGAGGTAGAGATGATGTTACAATGCAGGCACTGTTGTCCTGGATACACTGAGCTATGTGCTCAGTGTATAGGGAACCAACCAAAAATCAGATGAGGTTCTTAGGTATTTAGACTCACAAGGTCAGGGCAGTCGACACAAGCTTAAAGTTTGAGCAGAACTGCTCTCTTGCATCTATAATCCAAGCCATGGGTTTTAGGTAAGAGTTGACCTTTTCTAGTTTCTACCACGGAGACCTCTCATCCCAAATAATTTAGTTCAGTCTGGTGAGTCCAATAGCTGCAGCACAACAGAGTACCCTCCCAGGTCCCTCTGCAGCTTTGCAATAATATGGGTCACTTTAATTCTGCTAGATTTGCTGGAGCAAAACTTTTCATTCTATCAGGTGACCCTCATTTTCTGTATGCTAACCCAAGCCTGTAATCTCTTCAGAATATACATTAGGAGACTGGGGTCTGGACTGGTTCCTGGGTAAGGGAATGTAACTCTCCTTCTCTTACCTGTTCTCCTAATGTATTATGATCTGGTAATGTGTTTGAACAAGAAATCAATGTTTTGAAAGTAAAATATGTTTCTTCAATAATACATACCCTTTCATAATATGGGTACACCTTCCCAAGTCCTCCCTGTGGTTACATCCCTGTAGACCATGTACCTCCGCTCCAGTAGTATCTGACAACTATAGGGTTTTTTGGTTCCAGGATGTATACACAAGGGAGACAACTCTGATCTTTCTTTTTAAGCAAGCTGATGACTTTTTAGCATCATTGTTGCTAAACCAAGCCAAGATGGTCGTAATATCTTTTCTAGCCTAGGATGGCTGGATTTGCAAGGTAGTGAACATACTTCTAATATATTATGATCAGGTCAGTATTATCGAAGATACATATTTTACCTTAGAAAAATTGGTTTCTTCAGTAGGTTATTTCAGCATGCATGTATGTTGGCAGAGTAAATGTAAAAATGTGATATTCTGCTTCCTTTCTCACAGTTAGAGCTTTTGTATGGATAATGGTGATACTAATGACATGCAATAGGATATGGCATTGTCCTGCGGGTTTAAAGCCAGTTTATAGTTTTCTGTCACAGCAAAATGTTATTTGTAGCTCACCTGGATATGAAGTCAAGTGAGTTTATGGTATTTTCCTGTGCCTGACATGTGTGAAGCCTTGTCTGTCAACAGTTGCTTTCTTAAATTTCTCAAAAACCAATTGACCAGTTTCAACCAAACTTGGCCGAAAGCATCAAGTTTGTACTAATGATGATGATGATCTGCCATCAGATATGGCTACCATTACTAAAGATAGAAAAACCTTTAAATTACTTTTCAGAAACCACTCAACAGAATTTTTTCTACATTTGACATAGCTGACATTGCTGAAAGTAGAAAAAAAAACTTAAAACAGCTTCTCAAAAATCACAGAACAGAATTGGTTCTACCAAAATTAGCTTAGCAGTGAAAGATGTATATGGTAGCATCTTAAAAGGCCACGAGTAGTTCCAAAATTTATTGAAGGACTTATTTTATGGATAAGCAGAAAGATTAACTTTGAAACTTTGACAAAATTAAAACTGCAGTATTTCCATTACTAGTAATATGTATTGGCTTTATATACTGCTTATGTAAAATTAGAGTTATGTATCATATACAGTAAAATCTTTGATGAGATATTCACATTTGAGAAACTTTAATTGATTATTTATCTTTAAAAATTAGCTTTTAAATGTTATTACAAGTAGTAGTAAAAATAGAGTATTTTGGTAAATTCATAAAGTTTTGGTAAATTCATAAAGTTTGTTTTGTACAAGGAAAGTTTTTGAATATTACATGAAAACAAAGTACATCACTCAAATATAGCAACTAATTTCTATGATACTTAAATCTATGACCAGATAATAAATTCTGCAATACAAGAGAATTTTCTTTTCCTTAGTCAGGGCTGTTCGATTTAAACATACATGGTACCCAGGGAAGACCAGTTTTTAAAAAATTATATATCCCAGGGTAATCTGATTGGTCAAAGAGTTCATATGCAAAAGAGACAAAATTATAAATTGCATCTATGGGTGACTACTCCATGTTGAATATGCTTTCCCTGGGTCCCAAGTATAATTTGCTGAAACAGCCCTCACTTGTCCAGAACAAGTGGATGAAGAGAATATTTGTTCAACCCTGCCTAGGTCAATGTGACCTGTATTTCATGCCTCACTGACTCAGTGTTTTCTCCAGGATGTGCAGTTGTGCAAATCCTTGCTAAATTGAATGATTTCCTGCTTATAAATGAGTGAGCATGTGAAAATTGCTAACAGTCAATTTACTGTGATTAAACCTGTAAGATTAATTATATTAACAAAGCTCAATCTAAGCATGTATGGATTGGACTTCTAGATCAAGCACTTAATAAGTGACTTTTTGCAACTTGACATTGAGACTCTTTCATTGATTATCTAGTTATTAATGCATTCTACAAACTGCACTTCTGTTTCAAAATACTGGTCAGTTTCTTTGGCATTGTTGGCTACAGAGATATACACCTTATATAGATCAATCTCAGGGTGTGTACCACCATTTCACCAAAATGATATCACTTGGACGTGTATTTTACACCACTGATTAACGTTTTTCATGTAGGCCAGTTTCTTGCTATGTATTGATAGCTATAGAATCATGCAACTATAAGTGGATGCATTTGTAGTTCACCTAGCTATAAGTCCAAGTGAGCTTATTTTATGGTCCTTTGTGTGTCATCCATTTACAGTTTTTATTTACAACTTCTCAAAAACACATGATCATTTACAGTTTTTTTAACTTCTCAAAAACAGTTGATCATTTACAGTTTTTATCTACAACTTCTCAAAAACACTTGACCAATGTGCAGATTATTTTACAGAAAGCATTCTGACATCAAGGTCTTTCAGATTTGTTCAAATGATGCCGATTCTTCGACCAGTATGGCTGCTCTAAAACAAAAATCGAAAACAATCTGCTCAATGAAATTGTACCAAATTTGAGAGAAAGCATCCAGGCATAAATGGGATTTAATTTTGTTACAAATGACGCCAGTGTGACATCAAATATGGTTACCATTACTAAAAATAGAAAGACCATTAAACAGCTTCTCTAAATTCACTTAACAGAATTGGAGCAAATTTGACAGGAAGCATCATCACGTTAATTGCCTTAAAACTTTTACAAATAATTCCAATCTGCCTTCACATATGGTCACCATTACTACAAATATAAAACATTTAAACATCTCTAAATCATTCAACAGAATTTGACCAAATTTAGCAGAAAACATCCTTACAAGAAGGACTTTTCAGATTTGTACAGATATGCAGATTTGCATTCAAATATGACTGGCATTTCCAATTATATGAAAACCATTAAACAACAACTTTTCAACAAGCGCTTGACAGAATTTGACAAAATTGTATTGAAAGCATCTTGACATAAAATGACTTTAGAATTTTTACAAGTGATGCCTATCTGCCTTTAAATATGGCTGCCTTTAAAAAAAATAGAAAAGAATTAAACAACTTAATCTCAAAAAGGTGCTCAACAGAACTTTACCAGTTTTGACAGAAAAAAGCATTCTGGCATACAGGCCTTTCAGTATTGGACAAATGATACTGATGTGCAATCAAATAAGGATGAAGACGCAGAAAATAGAGAAACCTTGAAACAGTTGTTTTCATAACATAAGCGCACAACAGCATTAGAAGAATCGTCAGAAAACATCCTACTGACACAGATTTCTTGGCAAACCGCTCCTGCATTTGACTGTTAGGCAGATGTCAGCCAAGTGAGTGATCTCAGGCCTGCTTGGGCTTCTTGTTGGTGAGTAGTACATCAGCCTACCAAAATTAAGTCACTGGCAGTTTTTGTTCCATGAACATATTTCTTTTTTTTTTAGGCAAGGAACATCACAGAGCCTCGGGTGAACCTTGAGGCCATGTTGGATCAAAAACTGGCTGAGCTTCAGCAGGGAAATACAGATCACAATCTCATTCAGCACGAGAAAGTCCTAGAGCTCAACCAGAGATTGGCAGAAGCCAAAAACCCAGGTATTCTGTCAATGCATATGATAGCTTTTTTGTTTGTGTACCAGACTTGCAACCAGAAGCGTGTTGGTTTGAATCCTGCCCAGACCAGACTGGTTCTGCCTCATGACTCCAATTGCCTTGGCATGATATAACCTTTCCTTGACTGCATTAACTTTTTGCTGAAGGGCAGTTTGCATCAGTGGATTATAATCAGAATTTGCCCACATGGGTGGGGGAGGGGTGGCCAATGAACCTCCCTAGAGATTTAAGGTCAGGGAGGTCAAAGTTCAAGGTTACAGGGAGTTATTTAAATTTGCTACTGTTGCCATGAATGATTTGTAATCAGATATAGTAAAGCTGTCTACCATGGGACATAAAATATCACTACTGATATGGAGGTTAAAAGGTCAAGGTCACAGTGGTTACTTTGCTACAACTTGTTGGAAGAAAATAAAAACTTTGTATCATGTGTCTATGGATTGACATTAGAATTGAACCAGGTTCACCAGTGTACATTGAGCATCCTTTGGAATAAAGGATCCAGAGGTCAAAGGTAAATGTCACATAGTGAATTGTTTAGATATTTGGGGCAAACTTTTCAGAACTGTACATATGGGCCATATCTGGATAATTATCAGATTTGGCACAAAATAGTTCAACATTGGAATGAGATGGGCAAAACAACAGAGATCTAGGTCACCTGGGTTGTTTGTCTTGCAGAAGTACAGTCAAAGGTAATACAAATAAATGTACATATTGCTTAGTTTCAATTTAGCTCAAAATTATCAAAGGTGGGAGTACCTATATTAAACAAAATTTTAGGAAGTTTAAACAGAAAAACACCAATTTTGGAGCAGTGCCTAAATAAGAATATTTATCGTACTTTGTCATAAAACTTTGTAATTCAAAAGAGGAAATAAGTTATGCTTAAACAAAGTGAAAATGAATATGGAAATGAATGAATGGTTCAAAGTCTTTGTCGTCTTCACAGTATTGAACACATTTTGAGTTTGATTTAAGAAACAGATTTAGAATAGGTAATTTCATGCTTTTTCATCTTTTGCCCTTTTATTTGTAAGTATTAGTCAAACATTTTCCCTTCATTTTTCTTGTGCATACTCCTTCGATTTAGCCAGTTAGTTCAGTTAGCTATTTGCAGATACATCAGTATAGGTAGATAACATAGATACATGGAGGGATAGATAAAAGCTCTGTCAGGCATTTTTATATCAGCACTTTGCAGATACATTATGGTAGGTCATGTCCATTCATCAGACGAGCTGTCAGTGTGTCACAGCTTTTATCTGTCACTCTGTTCTTGTAACATGAATTTCAGCTACATAGATGGATGGAGAGTGATCATATTTAATATAATATTTTAGATGTAAGATTAGAAGACAAAGAAGGTTTTGAATCCTAAATGCAGCTTTCTGAAGAGGAGGAGGTGGGGGTACATGGTCCCGTTTCCATAGGTGATAAGGACTCTACCTTGTAACCTGAACTCAATCTGATTGATGGAGGGAGGTCATATTTGTTGTGATGTTTCAGGAGGATGAGGAGATGGCAATGAATGATTTGAATCCACAAGCTGGGGGGGGTGGGGGGCAGTTTTTTTTTTTCTTCCTTTAAGTGGCAATATTTGTGATGGCTTCAATTTCTAGTTAGACATTTGAAGAAATCATGTTAAAAAAAAATATATATATTTTAACATTTTAGGTTTTGATCATGCTCTTTGTTATATTTCACTTTCTTTATAATCATGTTTTTTTTTTAATACTCTTTCTTTTGCACATATTCTTTTCGAAATAAAATTACAGTAAAACCTGTCTTGAGACACCACCCTTTCTGTCAACAAAATGTCCTCTCAAGACAGGTGGTCTCTCATAACAGGTTTGTGCAAAAGACCAGTTTCCAAGGTTGAAATTCAACACTTTTTAAGAAGGAAAAATACTAACTGTGCATGTATTATATTCCTTATTCATAATTCTTGTTTTAAATAATGCATGCATTCATCTGAAATATTTTATATAGCAATAAAGATATACATCTTTCATAAAACATACACATTTATGTTTGAAGATCACATGTACATGTATTAGCATATGAATTGCAAAATTAACTGAGGCAATATTTATTTATCCTGTCCATAAATTTCAGAGTTATTTCAAATGTAGATGCATTGCAGTTAACTATGATAACACTTACTCATCCTGTGTGTGAATTGCACAGTTAACTATGATAACACTTACTCATCCTGTGTGTGAATTGCACAGTTAACTATGATAACACTTACTCATCCTGTGTGTGAATTGCACAGTTAACTATGATAACACTTACTCATCCTGTGTGTGAATTGCACAGTTAACTATGATAACACTTACTCATCCTGTGTGTGAATTGCAGTTATATGTGATATAAACTTATTTATCATTCATATAATTTGCAAAAAACAACCATGGCATCATGTATTTATCCTCTATGAATTTTACAGTTAACTATGATAACACTTACTCATCCTGTGTGTGAATTGCAGTTATATGTGATATAAACTGTTTTATCATTCATATAATTTGCAAAAAACAACCATGGCATCATGTATTTATCCTCTATGAATTTTACAGTTAACTATGATAACACTTACTCATCCTGTGTGTGAATTGCAGTTATATGTGATATAAACTGTTTTATCATTCATATAATTTGCAAAAAACAACCATGGCATCATGTATTTATCCTCTATGAATTTTACAGTTAACTATGATAACACTTACTCATCCTGTGTGTGAATTGCAGTTATATGTGATATAAACTTATTTATCATTCATATAATTTGCAAAAAACAACCATGGCATCATGTATTTATCCTCTATGAATTTTACAGTTAACTATGATAACTTATTCTCATTTTTTATGTATGCAAGGTATCCAGAGTAAATCTTATTTATCCTCTTTGTCAATTTTCTTTTAGAAATCAGATATACTTTTTTGTTGGCATTGTTTACTCAGCTGATTGCCCTGAATATGTATCTCCATCTCTGAACACAGAAGCAAAATTTTAGGATTGCCATGGTTTAAAGCATAGTGTTTTATGTCATTTAAATGTTGCATGATGAAGCATATGAAACAACCTGAGGCTGAGTTTCACCAACAGATGACTCATTGTCACTGTCAGCAGTTTCAGAAGTGTCTGTTTTACCTCTCTAAAGAATATCCTTCTACTATTCTGACCCAGTTTTACATTGCTGAATAGAACATGTGGGTGTGCACTACAGTTGTCCATGATAAGCAGAATTTTTTTATTTTTCTTAATTTTATTGTTAACTGTTGCCAGTCAGTTATGAAAGGTGTCTGAAGTCATCCAAGAGTTTCTGTTGGATTCATAGTTGATACCCAATGATCTTAAATTGAATAATCTAAAACATTTTGGGTTACAGGACTTGCATATAAAGAAGGGGTTAATTGTTTCCCCTTTTGCACTACATGCTTGCAATAGTGTCAGCCTCTCCTTTGTTTTCTTTCCCCCATTGCAAACAACATCTTTCTGCACTAATGATCTGTCAGGTAGACCTCTGTAAAAGAATCCTGTCTCATCAACATTGAAAATGTCACAAAGCTTATATCCTTCATTGATGAATTGTAGTCTTTTTTTCAGTCATTAACTGTCAGTAAATTGACATCAGCTGATTCTCCACAGAGTACACTAGCTGTAATGTTGTACCAATTCTTGAAGCTCTCCAGCCATCCATTAGATGCAATAAAGTCATAATAAATCAGTTCTGCTGAGATAATATTTGCTTTTTCCTGAATCAGTTTTCCACTTACTGGTATATTTTAACTCGGGGCAACACAAAGCCACTCCGATACTCACTCATTCAGATCACCCTACACTGTCTATCGTGCCCTAATATATTTCCTCTGCCAAAACACCATTCTGCTATACATTTCTAATGGACTCCTTGTCTGTTATAACACCATTCTGCTATACATTTCTAATGGACTCCTTGTCTGTTATAACACCATTCTGCTATACATTTCTAATGGACTCCTTGTCTGTTATAACACCATTCTGCTATACATTTCTAATGGACTCCTTGTCTGTTATAACACCATTCTGCTATACAATTCTAATGGACTCCTTGTCTGTTATAACACCCTAAATTTGAGTTTAACTGATGTTTTAACTAGCTGCTAGTTTGCTAGCAGTCTCCTTTTTTTCACTTCGTTCAATTACTTTAATTTATTCCTCCAGTCTTATTTTATCTTTTTCATTGGAGATTCGGCCATTATCATCAAACTGTTAACATTATCAGTGATGATTTGTAATAACAATTGTAGCGGTTTTTATCATGCTTATGTTTATGGAATATATATATATGTACCAATTAAATTATTTAGAGACAAAAGCCAAAGGCTTAATTCACCGATGACACAAAGGGATTAGCTCTATAAACAAAGGGTGTAACTGGCTGCACTAAGGTGAACAGATGACAGCATGGTGTATGGTAGTAATCAATGTAACATAAAAATATAAATAAACAACACAACCCTTGAACAATGACAATCAAATCCTGAAATTATTATCACTTGCTAGTATTAAAGACAAAGCCAAAGACCTCATTAAATCCTTGCATTATGGATTAACACCAAAGACAAACAATGTACTTGACTGCTACATTGAAGCCCTTTAAAAAGATTTCTCATTATGACATTATCGGCATTACGCGGGTTTTCACAAAGAAACAATACAGACCTTTGAACTGACTATGTACATCCATGACTATTCCCTTTGGAGAAACAATGGTTAATTGTAATGGGTATTGACATGACTTTGGCACTACAATGGCAGTTGGTGATATATACTTTGGTCTGGTTTACAGTCTATCACAAATGTCACTACCTTTTTTTGGTATTTGGAACAGTCTTTACTTTTTAAGTGGTCATGGTTACAAAGGATTAAATAAAGGTCTTTGGTGTTTGTGTCTGTTTTTGCAATAGGGTTGTTTGTAGTAGTGTTGTTTAGAACAATCAGAAATTTGCCTGCAGACCCTCATAAGCTGTCATGGTTACAAAGGATTAAATCAAGGTCAGTGGTGTCTATCGGTTTTTGTGGTCGTTCATAGCAGTGTCAAAACACATATTTTGGCTAAAAATCATGGTCGTTGGTTGTGTTCTGCAGGTGGTAGCCGATGACAGTGCATTTATATAATAATAAATCAATCTGTGCATTTCATTTGGGGTCATAAATGACAGGTGGTCGCTTATAACTGAGGTCGCTCAAGACAGGTTTTACTGTATATGCTTTAATTGCTTAATTAAGCATTTCTAAAAATGTGTATGCCAATAATAAGTTTTGTGTACCTTTTCTTTTACCAGAGAGTGCCCTAAAAACCTTGCAGATGGCGCCCATAGAAGACGAAGATATTGAGTTGACTCAGCAAACAATCAGCACACGTTGCCCATACACTGGCTGTGAGATGGTGGTTCCCATGAAGAACAGAATCTGTGGACATAACTACGAGAGGGAAGGCATCGTGAATTACATCAAACAGCGAAGAAAAAAGGCGAAGTATGCCAGAAATGAAGCAGAAATATATAGTTGAAATCTTGTTAAAGCCCTACATCTTAAGATGGAGGAACCTTAAAATAATTTCACAAATAGATCTTGACCCATCTACTTCCAGTCTTTCCAGCGGCCCTGGTTTTTTTAACATACTCGTCAGTGCCAAGAGATTTTGGCCAAAAAAAGGTGGCCACTTACTTTATCCCTACTTTTTCACAAAGGGTTGCTGGAAAGACTGTACTTCACATCACCTTATTTATTTTATGTTGTATAAAAACTTGTGCAGTGCACTATGAACTGTTCAGATTTTGCATGAGAAGGTCTACTTTTGAAGGATTTCATGGATTGAAACCAAATACAGGATCTGCAGCAGATCTAAAAAAACTTGAAAACACAACAATTTAATTTTACCTTAGAAACCTAAAAAAAAAGCCCCCAAAAAACTGAAGGAAACCTAATTTAAAAAAAAAAAACTAAAAATTTGAAAACATGATGAACCACTCTACCCCGACAACACAAAAAATGCTTTTTTGCACATGATTTTTCATTAGGCTAGCCTAACGATCGAGAAAGCACGTGAATGATGCAAATTAAAGACATCAGGTCATTTTATTCTATCATTCATTTGATAGACCCATAACACTATATCATTTTCGGATCATCAACAGCGTTAGCGTTGCGTTTGCTTCAATATTTGCACAGTTCGAAGTCCATTTTGCTTCAACCTTTGTTCGGATTACGATTCTTTTACCAGCAGTGTTTTAGGGTGTGTTGACAGAGTAAGGGGTCATTGTGTCATGGTCTCCTCCAACAACACATCCATTGTAGCATAACTCCATCATCAAAATAAAGAAAATTTAAGGTTCTTTAAACATCCCCTAGGATATACACATCTTTTTGTATAAAAAAAAGGATTACCTTTTCTTTAAATTTTGAACCATGTGCAAAAATGTGAAAATCCAGAGCAAAACCTCGAGAGAAATTTACTAACTTTGACAGAAAGCAACCTGGCATGAAGATCCTTCATTTTTATGCAAATGTCACTGATCAGCATCATATCTGCCATTACTAAAAATAGAAAGACCTGTAAATGATTTCTCAAAAACTGCTCAACAGAATTTGACCAAATTTGCCTGAAAGCATCCAAGCATGAAGGACTCTAAAGTTTATACAAATGATGTTGACCTACCACAAAATTTTGTCACTGTTGCCAAAAATAGAACAAAAAACTTCAAAGGACATCTTCTCAAAAAGTGTTCAGCAGAATGGGACCTTTTTGACTAAAAGCATCCTGACATGAAGGACTTGAAAGTTTATACAAATTATGCAGATCTGCCATTAAATATGGTCACCATTAAAAATATTAGAACAACTTGAAAACAAACTTCTCAAATATAGCTCAATAGAATTTGACAAAATTTGAGAGAAAGCATCTTTGCATAAAAGGCTTTCAAATTTTTTTTACAAATGATGCTGATCTGCCATAAAAGGACAGGGTAGGATAAGGGTTGATTTTGGCCCCTAATCAGATCCACTTAAAACTCATATAGATGAAAGAGCTCTCTCTCTCTCTTAAATATGTATTTAGTTTTTATCCAAGACATCATTTAATAAAGCAAAGCAATCATTCAAAAGTAAGTGTTTTTTTCCTCCATTGTGGCACCTATTTTTGTGGATTATAGACAAGAATACAAGCTTAAAGGGGGATAAGTCGTGCACAAAAAACCACAATTCCCACATATTTTATATAATGGTGTGTGATAATTATAAATAAAAATGTAGTAAATTCAAATAGTTTTATCTTGTACATCAAAACTTACTGCAATCCCCTTTACATAAACCAATACCATTCAGCACGGTTTATATTTAAAACTAGGATTCCGTGGAAATTAGTCCGTGCACATGCATATGTAATTGTGCTTCTGAAGTTTCTAACACTTGGCCAGGACATACCATTAGTTGTTGTACATAGCACTCATAAAGTGTTATAACTCATTAAATGAAGTGGGTAACTGATTTATTCTGGCAGTATACTGACAGCGGGGAGGATATAAATGTCCTCCTGACAATGTCAGCACCTGGTGCAAATGCACTGGCCAGAAATGCTCCAGTTGAACTTCAAATAAATAAGGGGGGACTACTGCTGAAGCAGATGAACATGACAGACAACATGGAGATGATGTTCATGTTACCACAGGTGCTTGTATCATTGCTTGCAATTTACCTGTAAATAATATATGGGTATTATTAAATATACCTGTAAATAATATATGGGTATTATTAAATATACCTGTAAATAATATATGGGTATTATTAAATATACCTGTAAATAATATATGGGTATTATTAAATATACCTGTAAATAATATATGGGTATTATTAAATATACCTGTAAATAATATATGGGTATTATTAAATATACCTGTAAATAATATATGGGTATTATTAAATATACCTGTAAATAATATATGGGTATTATTAAATATACCTGTAAATAATATATGGGTATTATTAAATATACCTGTAAATAATATATGGGTATTATTAAATATACCTGTAAATAATATATGGGTATTATTAAATATAGTACATATATTATTTACAGGTAAAGTACAAGCAAAGTTACAAGCCCATGTCATGTTACTTACGAGAAGGAGAAAAGACAGGAGACTGTTTACAAAAAAAACCCATTAAATGATAAGTTAGGAAAAATAGTATCAAAATTTGGTGAGTAAGAATCCCCCCTCTTCCCCTCCATAAGCTGTGGTACTCCAACCCCTTTGGGGGTGCTGATGAGGAGTACCCCCTTGTAAATTCCTGGACACAACAATGTTTAAAGCATTTGCAAAACCTAACTTTAGGTATCACTTCCCAATGTTATTATTGTGGTAGTAGCCATAGGCTTCAGTGTATAGTTTCTGCATTTAGCTCTATACCTCTCAGACTGTCAAACAAATAGTAATGGATCCTGACAGGTGTATTTATTGTGATAGATACTACTTGGTATTGTCCCTAGCCTCTTATAGGAGGGCACTGCACACTGCCTCCCAAGCTGGCACTGTCTTTTTTGAGGCGGGGGGGGGGCTTCTCTGTCTTAAATATCTAGGTTTAATATATGTTAACAATCAAGCTGTGCATTTGGGACATCAACTTGGCATACTTAACCTCTATTTTTCACTTGCAGTGAAACTTTTTGAATGCACCATTGGAGAGCATAAAAATGCCCTCTCTTGTAGAAAGAATAGCTCTCCAAAAAGACTTTACCATACTTAAAATGTTCTGATGGGCAACAAGCACCTTGCCCTGTCTTTGTTATCTGGGGACAACACTGCTACTCACTGCTGGCAAAAGTTAGTTACAGTGACCTACTTTTGCTGATGTAATGATTTTGTGAAGTTCATACATTTAGTGCTGTTTCTTTGACAGTATCTGCATTTATCAGACTTGATAAATGCATTTCTTTTGAGGATTGATATTCACATCATTAAAAAGTTGGTCACAATGACTTGCATTTTTTGTTCAAATGACTCATTGATAGGTTTTGGATCATGCAGAGTTGAAGCAGGTGAAGGAGAGCATACTACAGAATTCTGGATCCAGGTTAGGTACATTTATTGCTGGTCATTTTGTAGTAACAAGGATAATATGTGGCAACAATTCCAATATTGAACTATTAGCCTGACATGGAGGATGCATGGAAAGCCATCTAAAAATTATAACTTTTGTCTTTTTCCTGTACAGAAATTGGGCTAAGTTAAATGAATGTTTGTTAGCTCATCAAAGACTTTTAGTTGTCAGGGCTAGTTGGACATAGGAATTGTTGTCCCCTGGTTAAATTCTATAGGGTAACAATATAATATGCTCTTTTTGTTCCTATTTCAGGTGCCCTGTTAGTGGGTGTGCTAATGAAAAGCCTATGGAGATGTCAGACTTGGAGGAGAACAAGGAATTAAGACGATACATTGAGCGGAAGAATCGGCAAGCTGGAAAACGGAAATAAAATTGGGAAGGAATATAACAATGTTGAAACAACCTTTAAATGCATGTCAGGAGTGAGAAAGAAAAAGAAATCAGCTGTTTAAGTTGAGAACATGAGATGATATGTAAATTTCTGAACATAAGTAAATGAATGTTCAGAACTCACACCTTGCAAATTTAAATAAGCTTCTCAACTTTCATGCACACTCAGAATAAAATTATTTTTTCCGTTAAACGTCATGTTTGTAAAATTGGTATAAAATACAATCTCCATATTTAATAACAGTCTTATTTTGAAAAAAGTGACACTTTTGATATCTTGTATGTTCATTAATGTCTTTTTGGGAGGTTAGTTTTAATGGCACTTTTAACACATTATTGGCTATATCATGCCAAGGAAATGGTAGCTAAGTGCCTTTCGCAAGGACACACCAAGCCAGTCAATCCGGTCTACCCTTCACTGTTGTCTGTGAAAAATTTATAGCATGTGTGCATGAAGGCTGAGGGGTTTCATGAAGACAGCCTGATGTGCAAATTGTCAGTGGAATTGAAAGTGCCATTAAGCACTAAGGAGTCAACTGTGTCAGAATGAGAAATCTATGATAAACTAGTTGGAAAGAAAATAAGATGCTATACATGTTGATTGCCGCAAAAGGGTCTGGAGAGTAAAAGATCTTCATTGGCAAGTGAGGATTGATTATTTCACTGTCTCAGGCCTTCACTGATGAAAAGGATTAATTAGATGGAATTATCTTTATTAAATATTTACACAAATATTTGTAATATCATCACTGCATGGTTGGAAAAACCTGAAAATTTTATGTTTTCCAGAAACACGATCTCAAGAAAACACTGGTCATAGCAACAGATTTTGTTTTCTTATTAATTAAAATCAACATTTACAATTAAGTTTAAAAAAGCAATATATAGAATACTAGCTTATAATATTGTACTCGTGGTATTGAATAGTACTGAGATTCTATACTCTAAACTGTTTCAGTGCGACTATCATTAATCTTTTATATGCATGATACTCATGTAGACCAATTTATTTTCCATTTTTTAAACCAATAATTGCCCAGTTTTTCAATCATTAATTTACTCCTGTTAGATTTATAAAATAATATGAGCATGAATTGAATATAACGCTAAATTCAGTATGAAATCTTGTTATCTAAATGGATATTATATAAGAGTTTTAAAAAAATTAAGCATTCCCATATATTGGATGTCATATCATAACCTAGCTAGGGTTTTTTTTTCTCAAGTCCAAAATATTATAAAAAGTACTCATGGTTTAGAAATTACAATAATCTTGCATCACACAAATGTTGCAAACCCAGAAATGTATTTATGTATTTTGAATCGTAACCCACTGATACTGCCCATAAAATACTTAATTTTGATTAAATTCTTTAAAGAGACACAAAGTTTGAATGAAGGACTCGCCATTACAATTCTGTTATGACATTATTGAGCTCAGTAGTCTTCTAGCAATAAAGTAAAGTGTTTCATACTTTGCCCAGCAAATGATTGATGTCTGGTCATCCATCTGCATGTTTTTCAGCCTTCCAGATAGTGGGGGGTGGGGGGGTTGAGACTCAAGAAGTGTGTTTTGTGGTCTCAAGTGGGGTCAGTGCATGTGACCCAAATAAGTGACATTGTACTATTCAGGATAAATTATCTATTTATACAATGCAATAGAAAATGACTGGAAATTCACATTAAGAAAATAAAAAGTGTTTCTTTCAAGCATTTAATACTTCCAAACCAAAAATGGACGGTAAACTTAGCAGTGTCTTATATCATCAACACACACACACACAGACACACACACACACACATAATCATAACCACACAGATATTAAATAAAAAATGCCCACAAAGTTTCAGTCTTTAAAATGTATTGGACTGGGGAATACAGTATTAACTTGTGGTTTGCTGACATCACTGCTCTCATCACTGCTCTCAATTAGTTGGAGGTGATGCAAATGTCATTACTGTTCATCTGTTTACTCATAAGAGACTGGATGGTACTGTTGTTCATACTTTCCCAATGATCTTGTTTTATTTTTCTGAGCATTTAAATGCTTTTTCCGCATCTGCCTCAATGCAGGGTGGTGTCACTATGTTGATGGATGTTGTATACTTTACTCCAGAATGACTAATGTGGATATGGTGTTTGCAGTAAGAGAAAAGTTTAAAATGCTCCCCCTTGTTATTGACCTTCGCAAAGTTAAACTCCATCAACCAGGAGTTCCGTAATTTAGTTTTACTGGTATTTGATCGCTTCACAGATGGCTTGTCATTCCCTGAATCACAGCTGTGTTTCAACAATTTGCTTTCAAAAATGAATCTCACTTCCACACTATTCCAACAACCAAAATAATTATGTTTTGCATGTTATGTATGGAGTATAATCTGACTTCAAAAAAGAGTTGCTGCTGATTACGAACTAGTCAGTAATCTTTAATAAAGATGACTTAAACATTCTCATTAAAAGCAACAAAGTATGATAACTTTTGTTTCTTCAACATGTATCTCATTGATTTACCCAACTTTCAAAGAATTGGGTTGTTCTTCTTTGTGTTTTACTTACACAAATTAGCCTAATGGGCTTTCTCACAGCAGTCCTCAAAGGACTCTTAACACAAAGTCCCTCTAACTATTGTCAGTCAGTTAAGTAATCTGTGCATTGGTGGTGGTTTATCTCGGACCATCGTTACCTTTTAATTGCCTCTGTGACAATCAACTCTATAAACCGCCCTGTGTTGATAGTTTTCCATGAGCATTAAGTGCAACTGTTTACTGTTTACATGACTTAGTATGTAACTGTCTTAAGATTAGTACTACAGCCATAAGGAAAAATAGGTCATTGTGGCCAATATTTTGTGGTTCTGTGATTTGTGTTAAGCTCAGTTTTTCTAGGTTAGAGTATGCATTTAGCTCAGTTTCTCCAACACTATTGCATGCCAAGTCATATAACTTGGGATAAAAATGTATCATGAGGAGTACTGTGCCATTCAGTCAAAATAAGGTCAATGTTACCAATATTTCCCACCACATTGACCTGCATGAACCTTTGTGTTTAGCTTTGTTTCTCAGACTTATGCCTGAATTAACATAATTTTGTAGATGCATTCTGAAGAGTACTACACCCTTGAATCATAACTAGGTCACTGTCACTTATATTAAATAACAGTGACCTGCATTACCATGGTGTTTAGCTCAGTTTCTCAGATACTATTGCATGTAGTCATGTAACTTGGTATGTAACTGCTTCCTGAAAGTAGTATGTTTCTCGATCAAAACTAACTTGCATTGACCTATATTTCACACTCAAGTGATTTACTTTAACCTTTGTGTTTAGCTCAGTTTCTTGGACACTGTTACTGCAGAGTAATGTAACCTTGTATGGAGGATGCATCATTGGAAGTACTACACCATTTAGACAAAACAAACTTTTGCAATCCGGCCTTTGGTAGTTTTCTTTTATGTGCAAACCCTTGTACTCGTAGACCTAGGTAATTGGTTTTGTATTGTAAAACTTTGATTATCCATACACCAATTATCTAGATTTTTTACCCATTTGTACATTAAAAAGTTTCTGGCACCTATAATATTTGTTCTTGATATTATCACATATCTGGACAATTGTCTAACTTGATAAATCATTTGACTGTAGCATGACTCAGTTTACATAATGATACAATAAAGAACATAATGAAACATAACACAGTTGATTTTTAAAAATCTTTTCTAAAACGCAAAAACTTTCTATATTTAAGTTATTCACCAAATTATTTCTTGAAGAAAACAAGAAAGTTTATTATGTATTAGAACTTTACAAAATGTAGATTGAGTAAATATTAACATGAAAAATGCAGTGTATTTTCTTGTCTTTTTCTACTTTAGATCTGTTGTGGCTCTCAGTACAAACACAAATTTGTTTTTCACACTTCACCAACTTTGGTTAAACTTCATTTTTTTACTGTTCATGCTTGAATAAATATACTAGATGATTTTATACACCTCTTGCAGTACCACAGCCATATAGGAAAGGTCACTATAATATACATTTCATCTTACTGGCTTTGCTTAAGTTTTTGTGTTTAGCTCATGACCACAAGTTTTTGGCATACTATATGCACACTATCCTGAGTGGATGCATCTTGATAAGTTCAACATCCTTGTTACAAAAAGAGGTCTCTGTTACCTGAATTTCATGCTTCATTGACATTGTTAAAATGTTGTTCAAAATTCATTAATGAGGTACTGTTTATGTTTCAATCATAAAATTTTATAATTTGATGCATCTCTGTTAGTACTACATCCTTACCACCAAAACAGGTTGATGTGACCTACATTTTATGCTTTTCTAACATGGGTTAAGTATTTGTGTTTATGACCACATATATTCTTCAATGCTAAATACATCCTAGCATACTCAAAAGGCCCTTACTGACCAGAGCAGTTGGAAGTAGGAATAATTATGTTTAATCAATGGTAAACTTGCCATATTAATGACTATACTGTACATTGTGATAGGTCACCCTCAACAGGTTACCTGTGTATTGTGCATGTGAATAAGTATAGAAATTTGATGAGTGGACTAAATGATGCCTGCTTTTCATGCCAGGCCTTATCTGTAGAGTCTAATCAAGGTAATTATTGATGCATTCATCTGTAGAGTTTAATCAAGGTAATTATTGATGCATTCATCTGTAGAGTCTAATCTAGGTAATTATTGATGCATTTATCTGTAAAGTCTAATCAAGGTAATTATTGATGCATTCATCTGTAGAGTCTAATCAAGGTAATTATTGATGCATGAATTATTTTTGTACTACTGGCAATTACTCCAATGTTACTCCAAGCCTGTGATTTGCAGCCAGTAAAATCTGGCTTCTATGTGTGGACAGTGATAATAGGTTCTTAAACAGACTTGAAGAACAATAATTTTGACAATAAAGAATACAAAAATATCATTTATCTCTCGTTTTTATTAACTCATTATACCTCTACTTTAATATAATACAAAATAATGTTCTTTTTTTTAATTGTTTAATTACTTTTTTGCCTTGTCTCAGTATGTATATACGTATGTATGTGATGAATGGTATGTCAGCACAGTACTGGCTATACAGCACAGATTAAAAGCTAAAAAATTTAAATTTACAAAGATTAAAACTTAAAATGAAAAGAGAGAAAATTGCACACACAAAAACTAGCTTTATTTTTAAAAGTGGCTAAAAATTTAATTGAACTTTTTCTGCATGATAAGTAATGTTTACAATGGATACTGGAGACTACTAAAAACCTCATGGTAAGATATGTAGGTCAAGAGACATTCCAGACTAAGCCATTATAATCTAATTAATATTTCAATATAATCAAAAAACATACCACACTAAGTATGCTGTGTCCTAATTATTACTTGGGTATACTGAAGACTATGGTAGTGTATGGAGACATACCAGTCAATGACTGCTGTATTCAGCATATTAGTTCTGTATAAGAACAGAGACATACCAGACTGGCTGCTGTATTCTACATATTAGCTCTGTATAAGAACAGACACATACCAGTCAATGACTGCTGTATTCTACATATTAGCTCTGTATAAGAACAGACACATACCAGACTATGGCTGCTGTATTCAGCATATTAGCAACGTATAAGAACAGACACATACCAGACTGGCTGCTGTATTCTACATATTAGCTCTGTATAAGAACAGACACATACCAGTCAATGACTGCTGTATTCAGCATATTAGTTCTATATAAGAACAGACACATACCAGACTATGGCTGCTGCATTCTACATATTAGCTCTATTATCATAATAGAGACATACCAGACTATGGCTGCTGTATTCTACATATTGGCTCTATATCATAATAGAGACATACCAGACTATGGCTGCTGCATTCAGCATATTAGCTCTATATCATAATAGAGACATACCAAACTATGACTGCTGCATTCAGCATATTAGCTCTATATCATAACAGAGACATACCAGACTATGACTGCTGCATTCAGCATATTAGCTCTATATCATAATAGAGACATACCAGACTATGACTGCTGCATTCAGCATATTAGCTCTATATCATAATAGAGACATACCAAACTATGACTGCTGCATTCAGTATATTAGCTCTATATCATAATAGAGACATACCAGACTATGACTGTTGCATTCAGCATATTAGCTCTATATCATAATAGAGACATACCAAACTATGACTGCTGCATTCAGCATATTAGCTCTATATCATAATAGAGTCCTACCAGACTATGACTACTGTATTCTACATATTAGCTCTATATCATAAGAGAGACATACCAAACTATGACTGCTGCATTCAGCATATTAGCTCTATATAATGAGAGAGACATACCATACCTTGTCCTCCCTGTCCCAATTTAAACTGAGATATTATCAATCGATAAAGCAACGTCGGTTGTCTCCTATTATGTAAATATAATCAAAAAACCTGTCAGACTAAGGCAACTTTGTCCTACATATCGTACTTATTAAATTGACTTGTGTTATGTATGATGTTTATATAATATTATAAATATTTTAGGAAATTATAAATGTTTCTTCACTTTAATATTTGCTTAAATCTTAATGTTTATCAGGAAAAACATGTTTAACTAGTGTCCTTGAATTAGGTTGTTTTGATCAATATGTTTTCTCAATTTGAAGGTCAAGGTTGAATTTTGTTTACAAGTAAAATTGCATTAAGATGACACATGTTCTAGAACATTCTGTCATGTGACCAATCTTTATATATGCCATGTTTGGTGGACATTTATTCAGTTTTGACATTACCATCAGTCTTGTAAAGAGCTATTACAGTTGTGAAAATTCATTCCAAATTCTAAGAGAGGAATTATTTTAAATATTCATTGGATTATAACTGTGCTCATAAACTTTTGGATTTTGGATTTTTAATTGATGATTTTGGAATTTATGTGAACTTATTCAGAGATTTTGGAATACTTCATTTTGACATCAGCACATCAAAGATTACTAGTACATCAGGACTTTGAAGACCATTAGCACATCATAACATTCAAGGACACAGCCGTGAATTCGGAACATTCTATATTTAGGACTTGTGATTAGAACAATCATTCTTATTGGATTATTAGGATTTCAAAACACATTACTGTAAGTGACTTTTTGATTTTTCATTTTAATTATCTAGTAATAAATTGCTTGTTGATTTTTACTTGATTTGTTGGTTTCACTTTCTTTCTGTTACATTTTTCTTAGACCATAGAGTCGTAACAGAAATTGGGGGCTCGTCGTCCGGGATCTGAATTTCTTTAAAGCATATTAGAGATATTAAATTTATCTTTGAAATTCATATTGATTTTGTCTTGGAATTTTTTTTTTTGTCTTTGGCAAAGATTTTTAATAGAGAAATTTGTTTTGTGTGAAACTAACAAGCATTTACAATGGCATCTAATGTTCAGAATTTCATTTCAAAACCTACCCAGGAGGGGTTAGAGTGCATGAGAAAGGATGAGTTGCTCGAGCTTGCCAGAAAATACAGTCTGTCTGAGGCAAAAGTATCATTGACAAAACAGGAAATAAAGATTATTTTAATTCAATATTTAGTAGGAAAGGGAATTTTTGAAAATAGTGCTTTAAGTTTGAAGAGAAAGCCTGTATCTGGTTCTGACAGGAAATTAAGGGAATTAGAGTTAAAGAACCAGATGGATTTAGAATTGGCAAAGCTTCAGATTCAGAGAGAGAGAGAGAAAGAAGAGAGGCAGATACAGATGGAGAGAGAGAAAGAAGAGAGGCAGATCCAAATGCAGAAAGAAGAGAGGCAGATCCAAATGCAGAAAGAAGAGAGGCAGATGGAGAGAGAAAAAGAAGAGAGGCAGTTGGAGAGAGAGAAAGAAGAGAGACAAATGCGGATACAGGTGGAGAGAGAGAAAGAAGAGAGGCAGATACAAATGCAAAGAGAAGAAAGGGAAATGCAATTTAAGTTAAGAGAATTAGAACTGGCAAACAGAGCACACTCCACTCCTTTAAAAACAAGTTCAGGTTTTGATGTTACTAGATATATTAGGTTAGTACCCCCTTTTCAGGAAAAAGAAGTAGATAAATACTTTCTTCATTTCGAGAAAATAGCTGAAAACTTGAAATGGCCCAGAGAGCATTGGACTTTGTTATTACAAAGTGTACTAATTGGCAAAGCTCGTGAAGTCTACATTTCACTGTCAGTACAACAAAGCACTGATTATGATGTGGTTAAGGAGTACATCTTGAAAGCTTATGAGTTGATATCAGAGGCATATCGACAAAGGTTTAGGAATTGTAGAAAAGAAACTGGACAAACTCATGTCGAATTTGCAAGGGATAAAGAACAACTATTTGATAGGTGGTGCTCAGCCAAGAAAGTTGATCAAGCTTATGATAACCTCCGACAGCTCGTATTAATTGAAGAGTTCAAGAGGTGTATCCATAGTGATGTTAAAACCTATCTTGACGAGCAGAATGTGGAAACTTTGGAAAATGCTGCTCGTGTGGCTGATGATTATTCCTTGACTCACAAAATTTCATTTGGCAATAAGTCGTCCTCTCAGCAGTTTTCTGGTAAAAAACCATTTCAATCTCATTCGAGTACTTCCAAATTTCACAACAGCACAACTGTTAGGAATCAAACATCTGATAAGACTGATCAGAAATCCTTATCTCTTCCTACGTGCACTTATTGTAAAAAGAAAGGGCACGTTATTTCTGATTGCTTCAAGTTGAAAAATAAGCAACAGAGTAAAGACAGAGCTTTTCCAAATGCTCTTATTTCTACGAGGTCAAGGTCACGGTCTTGTATTGAAAGCAATACATTTGTTGGGTCAAACAAATCCCAGTCTGATTCTATTTTGGAGGCTTATGAACCATTCATGTCAGAAGGTTCTATATCACTTATTGGTGATTCTGCCAAACCTAT
This sequence comes from Margaritifera margaritifera, assembly GCA_029931535.1. NCBI lineage: Eukaryota > Metazoa > Mollusca > Bivalvia > Unionida > Margaritiferidae > Margaritifera > Margaritifera margaritifera. The sequence goes on along the minus strand of JAQPZY010001647.1, from coordinate 4,326,812 downwards.
CCCAATTAAAATATTAAGGGACACTGGAGCTTCTCAGAGTCTTTTATTATCAGGTACTTTGCCTTTGTCTGAGGAGTCTTCTTGAAGTGAAAGTGTTCTTGTTCAGGGAGTAGAGTGCGGCTTTGTAAATGTTCATCTTCATTGTGTAAATTTGGCATCAGACTTAGTTTCTGGACCTGTGACTGTTGGGGCAGTGACTTCTTTACCCATAGAGGGTGTTCATTTATTACTAGGCAATGACCTAGCTGGAGATAAGGTTGTGGTTAATCCACTTGTAACTGACAAGCCTTGTTTGGATCAGAAAGTTGATCCTGTCGAAACTGAAATCCCTGATTTGTACCCTGCTTGTGCAGTTACTAGAGCTATGGCAAAAAGAGCTCTTGAGAGTGATGTTGATCAGGATATTATTCCTTTAGCTGACACATGTATTGGTCAGTCTTTTGATGAGGTCACTTTTTCCTCAGGTATTGATCAATCAAATGGTATTGATCACAGTGATCCTCTTTTGGCAACTCATTCTCTTTGTCCTACTCAGGGTGACAAACGACAATCCCTTGTCGTTGAACAGGAGCAAGATCCCGAGATATCTTGTTTGTTTCAGAGGGCTATTAGTGAAACTGAAGCCACACAAGTTCCAGTGTGTTACTTTGTGAAAAATTGGGTCCTTATGAGGAAATGGAGACCACCTGATGTACCCGCTGGTGACGAGTGGTCAGTGAGCTATCAAATTGTTGTTCCTAAGTCATATCGACAGGAAATTCTTAATTTAGCCCATGAAACTCCTTTGGCTGGTCATTTAGGAGTCCGTAAGACTTATCACAAGATCTTGAATCATTTATATTGGCCGAAACTCAAAAGTGATGTTTCTAAATACTGCAGATCTTGTCACACTTGTCAAATGGTAGGAAAACCCAATCAGAAGATACCTAAGGCTCATTTACAACCTATTCCTGCATTTGATGAACCATTTAGTAGAATAATGGTAGACTGTGTTGGTCCTTTACCTAAAACCAAGTCAGGCAACCAATACTTGTTGACCATCATGTGTACATCTACAAGATTTCCAGAAGCAATTCCTCTGAGAAATATAAAAACTAAAACTATTGTGAAAGCTTTGGTGAAGTTTTTTACACTTGTTGGCCTTCCCAAATCTGTCCAGTCGGATCAAGGGTCAAATTTTAGGTCTGGAATTTTCCAACAAGTTATGCATGAATTAGGCATCCAACAGTTTAAATCTTCTGCCTATCACCCTGAAAGTCAAGGTGCTTTGGAAAGATTTCATCAAACTTTGAAGAATATGATTCGATCATATTGCTTTGATACAGAAAAGGATTGGGATGAGGGTGTTCATTTGTTGTTGTTTGCTGTTAGGGAATCAGTTCAAGAGTCGTTGGGTTTTAGTCCCTTTGAACTAGTTTTTGGTCATACTGTCCGTGGACCATTGAAATTATTGAAAGAGAAACTTCTTTCAAATGAAGATTCAAAGATTAATCTTCTTGATTATGTCTCTTATTTCAAATACAAGCTGTCAAAGGCCTGCGAAGTAGCAAGAACTAATCTTCACACTACCCAGTCAAAAATGAAATTAAGGTATGACAGAAATTCACAGGAAAGGAGTTTTAAACCTGGTGACAAAGTTCTGGCTCTCTTTCCCATACCTCAAAATCCTCTTCAGGCTAAATTTTATGGTCCTTATACCGTTGCAAAGAAAGTAAATGACTTAAATTATATCAATAACACTCCTGGGAGACGGAAACAGAAACAACTTTGTCATATAAATATGTTAAAGGAATATTTTGACAGAGATAGCTCAGCTAATTATTCAGTTAATTTAGTTGTACCTGTCCCACACAGTGAAGATATCAACGATGGAGTACAATCAGACTATAGTGACTCTGGTATAACCAATCTTCGGAATTCAGAAATATTGAACAACCTAGACCAGAAACTTTCACATCTACAACAACAGGAAAGAAATGAACTAAAACAGCTATTACATGAATATGAGCACTTGTTTCCTGATGTTCCAACACGAACAAGTAAAATTTATCATGACGTTGACATTGTAGATTCTGCGCCTGTGAAACAGCATCCTTATAGGATGAATCCTCTCAAACAGAACTATCTGAAGAAAGAAATGCAGTATTTACTGGAGAATGATTTCATAGAACCAAGTAAAAGTAACTGGAGTTCACCATGTATTCTTGTTCCCAAGCCAGATAATACATTCCGTATGTGTACTGACTATAGAAAAGTCAACAGTGTCACCAAAACTGATTCATTTCCAATCCCAAGAATGGACGATTGCATTGATAAAATTGGAAATGCGGAATATGTCACCAAGTTTGACCTTTTAAAAGGATTCTGGCAAATTCCACTGACGGAAAGGGCAAAAGAAATTTCAGCATTTGTAACTCCAGATGGACTTTATCAATATAAAGTCATGCCGTTTGGAATGAAAAATTCGCCTGCAACGTTTCAACGTCTGATGAACATGATAACATTTGGTCTTGATAATTGTGACGCTTATATCGATGACGTCATTATCTACAACAACACCTGGGAAGATCATTTGGAAACCATTCGAAAATTCTTTGATCGACTCAGCGATGCGAATCTGACAATTAATTTGAGCAAAAGTGAGTTTTGCCATGCTTGTGTCACATTTTTAGGACATATTGTGGGACAAGGTCAAGTTAAACCTATAGAAGCTAAGGTCAAAGCTATCTCTGAATTTCAAGTTCCAATTTGTAAAAAGCAACTGATGCGATTTCTAGGTATGGCTGGATATTATCGGAAATTTTGTTCCAATTTTTCCAAAATTGCTGAACCTTTGACAAGTTTATTGAGTAAGAAAACCAAATTTTTTTGGTCTGACAAGTGTCAGGAATCTTTTGACAAGTTAAAGGCCATGCTTAAGAATGCACCAGTTCTTTCTGCACCAAATTTTAGCCAATCATTTAAATTATCTGTTGATGCAAGTGATGTAGGGGTTGGTGGAGTATTGATTCAGGAAGACAAAAGTGGTGTGGATCACCCTGTGTGTTATTTTTCTAAAAAACTAAACAAGCACCAGAAAAATTATTCCACAATTGAGAAGGAATGTTTGGCTTTGATATTGGCTTTACAGCATTTTGAAGTGTATGTCACCTCAGCTCTTTCTCCAATTATTGTGTACAGTGATCACAATCCCCTTACTTTCATCAACAAAATGAAAGATAAAAATCGGAGATTGTTGAGATGGAGTTTGATATTGCAAGAATATAACATTGACATCAAACACATCAGGGTAAAAGACAATGTGATTGCCGATGCACTCTCACGTGCCTAGAAATGTAATATTGCTTGATGTAATTAAGTCCAGTATCATAAAACATGTTCTTATGTAATTTTGGTTATTATAGTATTAGATGTATATTCAAAAGAAAGCTTTATTATATAAATCTTTCTTTTTCTTTATGAGGGGAGGTGTTATGTATGATGTTTATATAATATTATAAATATTTTAGGAAATTATAAATGTTTCTTCACTTTAATATTTGCTTAAATCTTAATGTTTATCAGGAAAAACATGTTTAACTAGTGTCCTTGAATTAGGTTGTTTTGATCAATATGTTTTCTCAATTTGAAGGTCAAGGTTGAATTTTGTTTACAAGTAAAATTGCATTAAGATGACTCATGTTCTAGAACATTCTGTCATGTGACCAATCTTTATATATGCCATGTTTGGTGGACATTTATTCAGTTTTGACATTACCATCAGTCTTGTAAAGAGCTATTACAGTTGTGAAAATTCATTCCAAATTCTAAGAGAGGAATTATTTTAAATATTCATTGGATTATAACAGTGCTCATAAACTTTTGGATTTTGGATTTTTAATTGATGATTTTGGAATTTATGTGAACTTATTCAGAGATTTTGGAATACTTCATTTTGACATCAGCACATCAAAGATTACTAGTACATCGGGACTTTGGAGACCATTAGCACCTCATAACATTCAAGGACACAGCCGTGAATTCGGAACATTCTATATTTAGGACTTGTGATTAGAACAATCATTCTTATTGGATTATTAGGATTTCAAAACACATTACTGTAAGTGACTTTTTGATTTTTCATTTTAATTATCTAGTAATAAATTGCTTGTTGATTTTTTACTTGATTTGTTGGTTTCACTTTCTTTCTGTTACATTTTTCTTAGACCATAGAGTCGTAACACTTGAGAGAAATACTATACTAAGACTGATGTGCCCTACCTATTATTTACATGTAATTGGACCAATCAGAATAAGGATGCTGTATTCTTCATGTTTTTATAATGTTGCTAAGAGACATTCCATACTAAGGCCGCTGCATCCTAAATGATGTTTCAATTTAATCAAGAGATATTCCTAAGTCTGCTGTGTCATACATTATATTGATTAAAATCAAAAGAAATGCCAAACTAAAACTGCTGTGCCCTAACTATTTCTAAGTGATAGTGAAGAGACATACCAGACAAAGTCTGCTTTGTTCTGCATAATACTAAATTGTAATCAAACTAAGTTTGATGTGTCCCATGCTAGATATGGGGGTCTCATTTGCATATCAGTGAAGAGTCGGACTGGACTTTGATACTAATTAATGTGTAATTGATGGATTGCCAGAGCAGAGGTAGCTCCACCTACTGTTACGGAATCATGCCTCCTTTAATTTTTTTATAATGATTTAATTTATTAATTAACGATATCTGTTTTTAGTCTGAACTGCGGTTGTCATATGAGTATATACGACATCCTTTCGATCAATAAGTGGTCACATGATCAATTGCGCGGGAAAATGAAGTCGACCTAGCTCTGTACTTTTAGAAATCAACATTGAAAGGTCACATTTCATATTATAATAACATTGTGTTTACTCTTTAAGATTTCAGTACGCTAGACCTTTGGGTAAATGACGTGTAACCTAGTTCCTGATTGGTTCTTAGAGGGTTGTGTTATTTTGTAATACCATATTATTAAAGACGGAGAAAGGGTTTTACAATTCAATATCTGCGCACTTGTAATGTATATATAGCAACTCGTCCAGTGATAAATCACTCTTTACAATTGCTTGAATGAAGAGAAGTTATTGAAATTATTCAGTTCAGTGTGGAATTTATTTAATTAGTAATTCATCTGAATTACTATACAGCTCCGTGGAATTATCGGACATTATTCTAAAACTTGTGAGATTCCAGACTTGCAAGGATTATTTTGGATTTAATCAGAACTTATCTACTTCAGCACAGTGCAGGTTAGTTTCATTCGGAATACTTCATCCGGATTACTCGGATTAACATCAGGAAGTGAACTTTAAAACATTTTAGGACTTTTTAGGATATTCTATACTGTAAGTTATTTTAATTCTTTCACTTTGATTGTTTGTTGAACTATTTTAATTCTTTTAATATTTTAGGAAATTAAAGATTTGCATTTTAATCTTGAAACCTTGTTTGTGTCTTTTATTCTGTTACATTACCCCTAGAGTCGTAACAGGATAAATTGGGGAGCTCGTCTCGGGATTAGAAATTAGAATAATTTCGGGATCCGAATTTAAATATTTTGAAATTTAGATTTAATTAAATATTTTCGAAGTTTTAATATTTCAGAGATTTTGATACTTCGGAAAGTTTTCTTTTTGGGATTTGAATTTCATTGTTTGAAATGTTAGTGGTTTCTTGATTTCCAGATTAAGAAATAAAGAGAAACTAACAGGCTTTCATAATGACATCCAGAGTAGAGAGTTTCTTAGCTGATCCTACCCAGGAGAAATTTGAGTCCTTAAAGAAGGACGAATTACTTGAAATTGCTCAACATTATAGTCTTACTGAAGCGAAGGCTTCCATGTTGAAGCAAGATATTAGAAGTATCTTGATTCAATATTTGGTACAATCAGGTATTTTTGAAGAGGGGGGTTTCAAGTGTTAAGAAAAAATCTCCGTCTGGTTTGGGAAAGAAATTACAGATAGCTAAGGACATAGAGATTGAAAAGATCAAGCTTCTGTGGGAACAGATGCAGATGCAGGAAAGAAGAGAGGATAAAGAAAGGGAAAGGGAAAGGGAAGATAAGGAAAGGGAAAGACAAAAAAGAAGGGAAGATAAATTAAGAGAGGGAGAAATACAGAAGGAATTAAGAAATAGGGAAGATAAAGTAAGGGATAATGAGATACAAATACAAGAGAGGGATAAACAAAAGGGAATAGAGAAGTAATTAAGAGAAAATGAGATAAGAGAGAGAGATAAAGATAGGGAATTCAGATTAAGGGAATTAGAATTGATCAGCAAAGGGCACTCTCATGACAATCAGGGTTCATACTTTGATTTGGCCAAACATTTGAGACAGGTTCCCCCTTTTAGAGAAAAGGAGATAGACAAATATTTTCTCAGTTTTGAGAAAATTGCCGAGAATCTGGAATGGCCAAAAGAGAAGTGGGCCTCATTATTGCAGAGTGTGTTAACTGGCAAAGCTAGTGATGTTTATATTGCACTCTCATCTGAACAATCTGCTGATTATGAAGTGGTCAAAGAATACATTTTAAGAGCTTATGAGTTGGTACCTGAAACTCATCGTCAAAACTTTAGAGAATGTAAGAAGGAAACAAATCAAACTCGTGTAGAATTTGCTTGGGAAACGAAACGTTTGTTTACAAGATGGTGTACATCTAAGAAGGTTGAAGGCAATTATGATAATCTTGAACAACTGGTATTGATTGAAGATTTCAAGAATTGTGTCAGTGATAATATTAAGGTGTATCTTAATGAGAAAGGAGTTGAGACTTTAGAAAAGGCAGCCATCACAGCTGATGAATATTCTTCAATACACAAGGTTCCATTGATAACTAAAACTTTTCCTCAACAATCTTATGTTAAGAAATTATTTCAAACTCGTTCGGGTAGTTTCAGACCTCAGGGTGATGTGATTGTAAGGAATCAAAATTCTGATAGGGAATATCAGAAAACCTTATCTCTGCCCACGTGTTCATATTGTAAGATGAAGGGACACGTTATTTCTGATCGCTTAAAGTTGCAATTTAGGCCTCAGAATTATAATAGAGCAATTCCAAATGCTCTAGTTATCAAGAAGTCAAGGTCAGGGTCATTTATCAATGATGATATTTGTTTTGAGGCTAGCTTACCTCAGTCTGATTTTATAATGAAGAATTACGAACCATTCATGTCGAAGGGTTCTGTGTCACTTGTTTGTGACTTGGGTAAGGCTACTCCTATTAAGATATTAAGAGACACAGGAGCTTCTCAGAGTCTATTGTTAGATAGTACTTTGCCGTTTTCTGAGAAGTCTTCTACTAGTGAAAGTGTATTAATACAGGGGGTAGATTGTGGATATGTTAATGTCCCTCTTCATTGTGTTAATTTGTCATCAGACTTAGTTTCGGGACCTGTGACCATAGGAGCAGTGGCTTCTTTGCCTATTAAGGGCATCCATTTATTACTAGGTAATGACCTAGCTAAAGATAAGGTCGTGGTTAATCCATTTGTAACTAGCAAGCTTAGTATGGATCAACGAGTTGATCATATTGAAGTAGAAATCCCTGGTTTAAATCCAGCTTGTGAAGTTACTAGAGCTATGGCAAAGTATGCTCTTGAGAATATTGTTGTTGAATAGGATGTATTTCCTTTAGCGGACACCTTTGTGGGTCAGGCTTTTCATGAGGTCACTTCTGCTCCTCAATCTAGTATTGATAGTGATACTCTTTCAACTACTATGTCTCATAAAAATAGTCAGGGTGTAATAAGACAAACACTAGATGTCTTACAACAGGGAGGTTCGGATATCTCCTGTTTGTTTCAGGGGGCTATGACTGAAACTGAAGCCACGCAATAAGGTACTTGTTACTTCTTGACGAGTGAAGTCCTTGAACGGAAACAGAGATTGCTTAGGGTAATTGCTGGTGATGAGTGGTCAGTTGGTAAAATAGCAGTTCCTAGATACTATCGTCAGGAATTACTTAGTGTAGTCCATGAAACGTCGTTGTCTGGTCGTTTAGGAATAAATGAGACGATGTTAGGCAACCAATGCTTGTCGCCGAAGTGTGCGTCTACAAGTTTTATAAAAGCTATTCCTTTGTGGAATATTAAAACTGAGACCATAGTGAGAGTTTTGGTCGGGTTCTTCACGCTGTTTGGTCTTCTGAAGCTGATACTATATCAGGCTTTAGAACGAATTATTGTAACATATTGTTATGAGATGGTATATAATTGGGAATTGTTGTGGAACAGGAAGGGAGTAGGTTGAAGGTCTCCAATTATTGTTGTTTGCTGCGAGGGGTCAGTGTAGGAGTTTTTTTTTAGTCAGATAATAGAGTATTAGTTTTGCTACCTATGCCCCAAAAATCCTCTTTAGGTTAAGTATTTTGGTCCTTGTACTACTGACAAAAGGTTAGGGAATTTAAATTATTATTAATACTTCTGGGAGGAGAAAGCAGAAACAACTTTGTCAAAATGTTAGAATGTTAGAACAATATGTAGATAGAGATAGCCATATAAATTATCGATTACTTTAGTAGTACTTGTCTCACACATTGAAGATTTGAATGAAGATGAGAAATCTGAAGAGATGATTTGAAGTCACTACACTTCGCACATACTGCTGCCTGAGATTTACGAACTGAAATAGTTAATAGAAGAAAATGAATATTTATTTACAGACATTCTACACGAACCAAATAAAAGTGACTGGAGTTTACCATGTTTCAGTGCAGAAACAAATTAACACTTTCCGTACATGTATAGAGTATAGAAAGTAAATGGAGTCACCGGGACATATTCATTTCCAGTTTCTAGACAGGATTGGAAATGACTAATACGTCGCAAGATATTGACCTATTTGAAAAGGTTCTACCAAATTTCACTTACGGAGAGAAAGAAAAATTTGCATTCACGACTCCAGAACTTTACCAATACAAAGTCGTACCATTTGGGATGAAGGTTCCCCAAGTTTCCAGCGTCTGATGAATATAATAACATCCGAATAGAAATTGCGATGCATACATCGATGATGTCATCATCTGCAACGACATGTGGCAAGATCTAATAGAACCATTCTTCAAGAGATTCAGCGAAGCGAACCTGATCATCAATATTAAAGTGACTTTTATCGTGCCTGTGTTACCTTCTTAGGGCATGATTGTGAGACATGGACAAATAAAATCAATAGAAGCTAAGGTTACGGCTATTTCTTAGTAAAATTGAATCGATGATGTATTTTCATGTGTATAATACCACCGTTACACTTTTTTGTATACATGACTGCATTAAGTATTAATTTTCTTTTGATTTAATTACTTATATGTTGGAAGTAAATATTAAAAAATAAGCTTTTATTGCTTAAATCCTTATTTTTTTGTTGATGGGTGAGGGTGTTACGGAATCATGCCTCCTTTAATTTTTTTATAATGATTTAATTTATTAATTAACGATATCTGTTTTTAGTCTGAACTGCGGTTGTCATATGAGTATATACGACATCCTTTCGATCAATAAGTGGTCACATGATCAATTGCGCGGGAAAATGAAGTCGACCTAGCTCTGTACTTTTAGAAATCAACATTGAAAGGTCACATTTCATATTATAATAACATTGTGTTTACTCTTTAAGATTTCAGTACGCTAGACCTTTGGGTAAATGACGTGTAACCTAGTTCCTGATTGGTTCTTAGAGGGTTGTGTTGTTTTGTAATACCATATTATTAAAGACGGAGAAAGGGTTTTACAATTCAATATCTGCGCACTTGTAATGTATATATAGCAACTCGTCCAGTGATAAATCACTCTTTACAATTGCTTGAATGAAGAGAAGTTATTGAAATTATTCAGTTCAGTGTGGAATTTATTTAATTAGTAATTCATCTGAATTACTATACAGCTCCGTGGAATTATCGGACATTATTCTAAAACTTGTGAGATTCCAGACTTGCAAGGATTATTTTGGATTTAATCAGAACTTATCTACTTCAGCACAGTGCAGGTTAGTTTCATTCGGAATACTTCATCCGGATTACTCGGATTAACATTAGGAAGTGAACTTTAAAACATTTTAGGACTTTTTAGGATATTCTATACTGTAAGTTATTTTAATTCTTTCACTTTGATTGTTTGTTGAACTATTTTAATTCTTTTAATATTTTAGGAAATTAAAGATTTACATTTTAATCTTGAAACCTTGTTTGTGTCTTTTATTCTGTTACATTACCCCTAGAGTCGTAACACTACTCATTAGCATAATAATTTATGTAAAAGTTGATGCATTTACTATGGCAAAACTTCCTTTTATAGTAAAATGAATTCTCTGCATATACTGGCAATTTCACAAAAATTGGATGAGAACATTTTAAGTTGTGACTTTTTGAATTTGTATGTAATGGTAATCATGAAAGTGTTGAAGCCACTCCGACAATCCAGGCAACAAGCTTTTGGTCTAACTGCTGTAAAACAGTCGATGTACATGGGCACCTTAGAAAAGAACCAACTTTTAAAGATCTGTTGAGAAATAACCACGTTTTCAAATCATTAAGTATATCATTTCTGAGGAATAAAGCAACTACCAGATGTTTGGCAGGTAAATATGTGAAATTTTACAGCTTCTAAACTGTATTTTGATCGATACACTAATGAGAATACACACAGATTAATATAGACCAGACGAGTTGAAAATTCACTTTGCATGCATTGTTATTTTTATTGCTTTGAATGAAAATTTGTGTTATCTGTGTGACTGGAGAACATAACAGGATTGTTTTAAGCCAATACTCACAATGCGGAATTTAGACGTTTGTTTTGGGTGCAGTCCCAGTAAAAGCTTGAGTATAACAACACATTTGGGGCACCAATGCTGTGGAAAATCCAATACTGATACATGGATACACCTTATCCAGCAGTGATGCGCATACATTTTTACTTAAGAATATGCAACACTTGCACCTTGCTAGTGATAATATTGGTCAGCGAGCCATTATTTCATAAAAATGCACACAGTATTGTTGGACAAGGTGTATCAATTTTGACTTTAGAGTCGCCCAAAAATTCAACTTTCAACCCTAATCATATGACATATATGTATACATATAAATCATAGCAACGTCTTCTCAAGCAATAAAAACGTGCAATGTCATTCTCTGTCAAGGACCCTAAATTCAGATCTAAAGCAGATCCTAAATACAATTTTAGGGTGACCTTAAGAAATAATATAATGTGACCCTGATTTTGAAGTTAGGGTGGCCCAAAAATAATTTATGGTGATTCAATATTCCATTTTAGGATTTTCCACTAAAACACTTCTTATGATGTCTACCGTAGTTGGACATCGAACATGGCCATATAGCAGTCGTCCTAAAAATCTGGTTATCACGACTCGCCAGAACGGATGTTCATACTTGGAGTTTTTCACTAAAAGACTTTTTATGCAGTATAGTTGGTCCTGAATGAAATCGATGCAGATCTTACATCACTAATTGCCACCATCATGGTGGCCATCATGAAAATCTTGTTATTGCTACTTCTCCTGAGCAGATGGTCGTATCTAAATCGAATTTTCACTAAAATACGTCTTATTATGTCTAGTTGGTCCAGAATTAAAATGGTGCTGATCTAACAGCCAACATGGCGGCAGACTTGACAATCTTGTTATCCCTATCCCTCCTGAATGGTCACATCGACATGGTGTTTTCACTAAAAGACTTCTCGTGATGTCTGGTAGGTCCTGAATCAAAATATATGCTACTCATAATGAATGGATGGTCATACTGACATGGGGTGTTTACTAATAGACTTCTTATGTTTAGTTGGTCTGAAACGAAATTGATGCTCATCAGATCTTTAATTTAATGATCATGGTGGCCATCTTTAAAATCTTCTTATAACACCTTCTCCTAAATTGACAGTCATAGCAAAATGGGTTTTTCTTTAAAAAGCTTCTTACGATATGTAATTCGTCCTCAATGAAAATGTTGGTGATCAGACTTCTAGCTATCTTGAAAATCTTGTTATAGCTTTTCCGGAACAGATAGTGATATAGACATTGGGTTTTTACTCAAAGACTTCTTATCTTGTTGGTTCTAAATCAAAATGGTGGTTGTCAATGGTGACCATCTTAAAATTCTTATCATAACTTCTCTTTATTGGATGATTGTATCGACATGCGATTTTCACAAAAACAGTTATCACTATTTGTATTTGGTCATAAATGTAAATTATGTCAATGTGATGTCACAAAATTTGAAATTACTAATAACAACTAATTCTTCAGATGGCAATGCCAACATTTTAAAAAAGCTTCTTTCATTGAATATTTTGTTCCTATATTAACATGATGTTGTTCTAACTTCCAAAATGGCTACCTTGACAGACATTCTGAAAATCTTTAAATGGCTACTTCTTCTGGATGGATGGTCATATCAATATTGTGTTGTCACTACTATAGCAATACACAGCTGGTTCTGAATGAAAATGGTGCTCATCTGACTTTCAATATGACACCATAGTGGCCATGTCGAAAATCTTTTTATCACTGGTTGATGTGCATGAATGGTGGCATTGACATGGGATTTTCAGTAAAACACTTCTTGCAATATTTAATTGGATTTTAATGAAAATGGTGCAGATCTAACCACGAACATATCTGCACCTTTGTGATTCATTTGAAAACCAGAGCTAACTAACATTGGGGTCACGTCAACAGTGAACAAGTGAATTTTGACTAGACAGGATACTGAGTTGCATTACGATGAATTTTCCATCATTTGTATTAATTTAGACAACGCGGGTTATTCCTCCTATTTGACTTGGACGTAGACTAAATTTAGGACATCAGAGCATTGTAGGAGGAGGGAATCTTGCAATAGTGACAGGTAAGTACTACATAATTATTATTAGTCACCCCCCACCACCACCACCAGAAAAAAGAAAACTACATTTTAATAGTAGTAATGCATTACCTGTCACTATTGCCCAACGAGAAATTGCCTTTTCTTAGGTGGCAAAGACCGAAGGTAAAAAAGGAGGTGAAAGTAGTATGTGACCGCCAAAATGCAGCTTTCATAACATCCTCCAATAATGAATGATTAAGATAGGCACATGAAGTAGTCACAGTCCTAACTTCATGGCCTTTAAATTTCATAAAAGAAAGGTCCCTCTCAGTGGGGGACTAATAAGTTCTCTTCATAGTGAGGACAATCCACCTGGAAATGGTGGATGCTGAAATATCAGCAGAGCCCTTAATATGTAGGAAGAGACGTTTTCGATCTTTTCTTCTCCCTTTTGAAGCAGCTAAATAGAACCGTAAGGCCCTAAATGGGCAGAGAAACCTATCTTGATCATCCCCAGCACAGATACGTCTGAGACTGAGGATCTCAAATAGAAGTGGAACTACTGAAGTGAGATGGTTCTTTGCTAAGAACCCCGGTTCGCAAAGGAAAGAAACTGACTCATAATAACCACTGAAACGTAAACAATCTTTTCATACAGACAAAGCATGAAACTCACTCCTCGCCGACGCTAAGGAGAGCAAAAAAACGGTTTTAAGGGCAAGGTTCTCAAAGGAAGCTTCACTCCATAGTACATATTTTTTTTTTTTTTCTTTACAAAGACCACAAAACTTACAAGAGATTCCATCTCAGTATTAGTGAGCGAGATAGCGGTCTATGTAGCTCAAAATATTTGGTAAGATCGGAGAGGTATAGGTCCAATCCATAAGATGGGCCCTTAGAAAACTTGAGGGTGTTAGACAGGGCTACCCTACAGCCCTTAATGATGGAGACCGAACATTCTCTCTCCTCGAAAAGGAAGAGAAGAAAGTCTGCAACTGCACTCAAAGGGGGGCAATTAGGATCAACGCGTTTCCTACTGCACCAATGACAGAAGATTCTCCACTTCACATCATAAACCCTGGAAGTTGACCACCTTTTAGCAGGGAGATGCAGCTTGCAACTTTGCTCAAAAGTCAGTCTTGGCGGATTGATCGCTTGATATGAGCCAAGCATGAAGGTGAAGAATCTGTAGGCTGCTGTGAAGCAGAGACCCCCTGTGCTGTGACAGCAGGTCCTTCCTCAGTGGTAATCTCCTGGGCTGGTCTATCAACAGGTCGAGGAGATCGTTGAACCATGACCATTGGGGCCACAGAGGAGCTACCAGAAGGAGACGAGCAGTGGAGGACCTGACTTTGTGAATCACTTGCAGAATCATTTTCAGGTGTGGGAAGGCATAAGCGAACAGACGATCCCACCCTAAACTGAAGGCGTCCACTGCCCAGGACTTCTGATCCGGGACTGGAGAGACGTAAAGTGGAGCTTGTTCTTCAGTCTCATCACAAACAAGTCCACCGGTGGTCTCACCCACATTGGAAAAGTGACTCTGCTACCTCCTGAGGCAGAGACCATTCCGTACCGCACAGCCCTTCCTAGACAGACTGCCCGCCAAGATATTCATATTGCCGGGATTATGAAGGACTCTGAGCTTGATCTCTGAGGAGGCTGACCAACGGAGGAGGTTCTAAACATCCACTAAAGAAGAACGGTCATTTGTGTCTCCTTGTCTCCTGAAGTATGCTAGACCGACGTGTTGTCTAAGGAGTCCATGACAGAATATCCCCTTAGTCGGTTGTCAAACCCCTGCAGGGCTAAAAAAAAAAAAATTAACTACCAGCAACTCCAAGTTGTTTATGTGAAGGGTAGCTTCTTCCTGGGACCACGAGCCCTGAAGAAGTACCCCTTATGGCTCTAGGTGAGCACCCCAACCTGAATCTAACGTGTCTGTTTACAAATAGAAGCGGGGTTCGGGGGTGTGAATTTGGGCTCCCATCAGTAACTGGTCCCAAGTGGACCACCAACTCAGGTGATATTGAAAATTGGACCACAGAACGATCTGAGCTGACAGAGGGGCCTTGTGCAGTCTCCAGTTTGCCATCAGAAGAAATTGGATAGGGTGCAAGTGAAGTCTTCTAGGGGAACCAATTCCAACACAGAGTTTAAAGTCTCCAGGAGTAAAAGGTATAGGCGAACCTACGAGAACTTGGCTTAGAGTGCCGACGAAAGAGACAGGATTATGTCCATCGTGTCCAAAGCAACACGAACTTGCCCTAGGTTGGTGGGGAAGTTCATCCCCACGAAAGCAAAATCCTGAGAAGGGATTAGATCTGATTTCTCTAGGTTTTGAATAAGTTCTTGCCGATCTTTCAGAAGAACTCCCTGAGGACTTTGTCTATCAACCAGTCGTCAAAGTTCTGAATGATGGGAGTCCCCAGAGACCTTATATGGGCTGCAACTACTCCCATCACTCTGGTAAAAGCTTCGGGGGCGGAGGCTAGGCCGAATGAAAGAGTTTGAAATCAAAAGACCTCCTGCTCCATCAAAACCTGAGGTATCTCCAGTTCACATCCTGCAGGTCGACATAGACAGCCCAGACGCCAGGCCTAATGGCATTCCTAACTGAGTCTCCATTTTGAATGGCTTTTCCTGCAGGAATGTGTTTAAGGCAGAAAGATCGATTTATAAGCCATAACTTTTCACCATTCCTGGATACCAGGAAAATCCGGGAGTAGAAAGTCAGAGACTGGTCTTTTTCCACCCTTTCTACTGTGCCCTACTGCAGAAAGGTGTGCACATCTTCCCTTAATTGAAACAGCCCTTGACTGGTGAAAGAGGATGGGGGTCCGCAAAAGAGAATGATGTTCCCAGAAATGAAGCCAGTAGCCTTCCTTTAAGGTAGAAAGGACCCACACATCTTCCGTGATGCCTGATCAGACCTCTGAAAAGAGGATTAGCCGAGTGGCCATGGGGATGTCGGGAAGAGGAATGCATGTCAGGAAAGAGGGCGGGTTCTGCCGACTCCCTCCCTTGGCCCTTCCAGCCGACTTGTCTAGCGAGGAGAGGACGAGGTGGTTGTTTGAATTGGGATTGCTTCTGGGACTGTTGGGGCTGTAACCTCTTGAAAAACGTTTAGAAAGGAACCAAGGGGCAGTCTGGATGAGCGCGCTACTTGGCCTGCTTGTCATTTTTGGTAGCGAGAGAACAAGCGGCGGGGGGGGGGGGGGGGGGTAACCTGACAAGTTAAAACAGGCATATCGTATTTGCTTTCTGCAGTGTCTACTATGAACTCAGTCAATAGTCCATTTTGCTATAGATCTATCAGGGAGACTGGAAATGCGGTAATGTGTCCAAAAGTATGGTATTAATAACTTGCATTACAATCACATGTACATCCAAATATCTCTCAAGTCTTAGTCTTGAAATACTAAACCTATATTGAGAAAAATAATTGTACAGTTACTGCCTCCAGGTCTTATCATCACACCCTCAGTCTTTTCATCATGTGACTCTGCCTTTTTAATTCCCTACTGCCTTATTGTGTTGTTATTGATATTACTAAGGTTCTCATTTATTTCCATTTCAGGATGTTTTTATTATTTATTTAATATTCACATCAAATTTGCTCCATACTGAATTTTGTGTTTCCCTTATTATGAGAAGCAATGTTTCCAGAAATAGTTTCTCAATATTATTAAAAGTTAAACCTTTAAATGAAACTTTGTCAATATCTATATCATGTTGAGATCAGCTTGTTTATATGTAATAACAACATGTTTTAAAGTTTGGGGGGGTTGACGGGGACAAGGCTGATGTATTGATGTATTCTTTGTCTTTCAACTTGAAATTATTCACTTCCAATAACCTCTACCCCCCTTTTTTTCAGTGTAATATGAGTTTTTAAACAATTCCAGAGTGATTACATATATATTCTGGCACAATGGATGTATCCTAAATGTATTAAGTTAGATTGTCAGAGATGAAAATATAGTCTAATCTTCTTTGTTTTAGCTCACTTGGCGATAAGGCCAAGTCAGCTTATGATATGGTCCTTCATCCGTCATGCATCGCCCGTTCACAATTGCAAGCTGCAACTTCTTCCCAGAACCGCTAAATAGAATGTGACCAAAATTTACAGAAAGCATCCTCGCACGAAAGTCTTTCAAATTTGTTCAAACGATGCCATTCTGCTTTCAGATGTGGCTGGAGTTACTATAAATAGAAGGCAATCCCCCCCCCCCCCAAAAAAAACATTTGAATGAATTCTTGTCAAAAGCTGCTCAATAGCAGTGGGTAAAATTTGATTGGAAGCATCATGGTACAAAGGTTTTTCAAATTTGTTGAAGTGATGACGATCCGCCATCAAATATGGCCCCCATTACTAAAAATAGAAAATCACCAAAACTACTTGTTCTTAAAACCCACTCAACATAATTTG
Source organism: Margaritifera margaritifera (assembly GCA_029931535.1). Taxonomy (NCBI): domain Eukaryota; kingdom Metazoa; phylum Mollusca; class Bivalvia; order Unionida; family Margaritiferidae; genus Margaritifera; species Margaritifera margaritifera. The sequence goes on along the minus strand of JAQPZY010001647.1, from coordinate 4,309,535 downwards.
AATAAATTTGACAAAAAAACATCCTGGCATGAAGGTCTTTCAAGTTTGTTCAAATGATGCCTTTAAACGAATACAACAACAACAACAACAACAACAACAAAAAAAACACTCAACAGAATGTGATCAAATTTGACATAAACATCCTGGTATAGATGGCTTACAAATTTGCACAAATGATGTCATCAGATATGGCCAGCATTACTAAAATGAAAACAAAATTTTGAAATGACTTCTCGGAAACTGCAAATCAAAATTTGACCACATTTAAAAGAAAAGAAAGAAAAAAAACGAAAAAAATTAAATTAAATAAAATAAAAACACAACAGTATCTGACTAAATCTGACAGAAAGCATCCTGGTATAAAGGCCCTTCAAGTTTGTACAAATTACTCAGATCCGGTGTCAAATGTGGACAACATTGCTAAACATTTTCTAAAAAAAGAAAACTTAAAATTGCTTTTCAAAAACCTCAGAACAGTATTTGACCAAATTTGACAGAATGCATCTTGTCATAAAGTGCTTTTAAGTTTGTACAAATTAGGACAATATGCCATCGTATATGGCTGCTGTTTTGATAATTAATAATCATAATAATAATAATATAACTTGCCGTAACTCTCTTTTAAAATGCTGCTGAACAGAAATTGATTAAATTTGACAGAAAGCATCCTATCTTGAAAGTCTTTCAATTTTATAGAAATGATGATGGTCCGCCATCAAATATAGTAGCCATTATTTAAATTTAAAAAAAAAAAAAATACAAAAACATTTGCTCAACTTTATCTTTAAAACAAACCGTTTAACATAACTTGACCAACTCAGACAGAAAACATCCTGGCATAGAGATATTTCAATATTTGTCAAATGTTCTTGATGTGCCATCAAATATGAATGGCAGTATGAAAACTCGAGAGACCTTGAAACAATTGTTTTCGCAACATATGCAGTCAACAGCACTTGAATTTGGCTACTAGGCAGATGTCAGCCAGGTAAGAGATATTAGGCCCACTTGGGCCTCTTGTTTTAGGATTATTTCTCTGCCATGCACTGAACCTTTCGCTTTCATTACAGTTTCTCCAAATATGAATCCAATCCTTTTTGTCCATAAAATTTAAAATGGTTTTCCTGGCAATAGAGTCACATAAGTCTTTAAATCTAGATTAGGCTCTGATACAAAATTCCAGTCGCCAGCAATTATTATTGATCATTTTCAGAATCATCAGTTTTCTCTTTCAAGCATTTTGTAAAAATCAATGGTACAGTATTATTGTTTGGACCATAGTGTGAACATTGCAACTGTCTTTTTTTTTTTAAAATATTATATCCAGGATCATTAAGTTCTTTGGGAATCAATTTGGGATCAGTGGAATTTAAACTCAAATCTATTAAACAAAATACACACACCTCTAGAATTAGCTGCAAACGGAAACAGAAATGACATCATAACCCCATTCATCTTTCAAATATGTCACAAATTTTTCATTGTCCTGCAGACAATATATTTTTTTGTTATCAGAAAATGAACCACATTTCTTCTTTTTTGTCATTAATTGAGAATATATTAAGATTATATTAGTCATCTTCAGATGAAAATATGTGGTAGATATATCTAATGATCCACACATTATTCCTTTTACTAGAGGAAAGGTTTCGACAGGTTGTAGGAAACCAAGATTAACATCCAATTGAGGAGTAAAGATGAACAGAGTGAAACAGATTTATATTCCGGTTGCCATATATCAGAAGGATGCACACAGTATATTTGCTTGTGTAATTATTAGATAGTAAAACACACACACACACACACATACACATGTATAAATAAATAAACACTATTTAAGCTGAAATAACTTTAGAATTATATACCGGTATATATATATATATATATATACACACACACACACATATATAGATAGATATATATATATGTATATATATACACACATATATAGATAGATATATATATGTATATATATATATATATATATATATATATATATATATATACACTTATATAAATATATATATATATATATATATATATATATATATATACATATATATTTTTATATATATATATATATATATATATATATATATATATATATACACACACACACACATATATATATATATATATATATATATATATATATATATATATATATATACACACACACACACACATATATATATATATATATATATATATATATATATATATATATATATATATATATATATATATATATATATATATATATATATATATATATATATATATATCCTCTATAGTGAAACATGTCTGAATTTGCACAGGAAAGCAACTCCAGAAATAATAAATTAGCTATCTTTTTAATATTTCTTAGAGAGTTGCAAGAAAATTACTAAAACAAGTTTTGATTAGTGTCAGTTTCTACAACACTTAAAACAACATGCTTTATCTCAAGTATTTCACATGCAAGTTACACATATAGAATTTCTTTTGAATAAGGAGTAAATGCAGTCCTCCATTGCAGCACACTATATATACGAAAAGATAAATTAGGCAAAAGAAAAATCTAAACGTAACAAAAACAGAATAGAAGCTAATATATACAAAATTATAAGCTAATAGATACAAAATTCTAAGCTAATATATACAAAATATACTAATATAAATTAAAGTTAAACTAAATAAAATTATGCAAAAAAAAAGCCTTTTTCAGCATAAAGCATCAAGCTGCAAAACAAAATCCAGAAGAATACAGATAAATGAATTGCACAAGGGTAAGAACAAAGCCATACTAACACTTTCTCGCCTCTTACCACGCATATCTTGAAGTCTGCAATAAATTACATGAAGCAATTAAATTCCAATATTCTATGACATTTTACAGTTACATATAATATTAAATAGTCATATCAATATAAAAAACACAGCCCATTCCAAAATCACCCTCAGCTCCACCACCATTATTCTCCTCCTCCTCGTCATCTTCTTCTTGCTTAATTTTTTTACCAATCTACCTTACTAATTTGACTTCAGTTTCAATTATCATAACATTCATTACATTACACTGTATCTCAACGTCACTCTTCCTATTTCAAATTTTGGTTGCTATATCTATTATTCCATCTGTTGCAAATATTTCCCACCACGATCATTACACTTTTATCATCATCATCATCATCATCATCATCATCATCACTAATATTTACACTTTCACCCCCACCTACATCATTCTGAAATCTCAACCACCGCGTCAACATACTGCCCTTCTCTAACTAATAGTTTCCAGTCTGACCTCCAACTCCTTTTCAACAATCCTTGTGTATAATTCTCATTATTTTGCTTGGCACTTTGTCTACGTTCATATGCTAGCTCAGATAATTTTACCGTTCTTTTTTTATTCAGACCGATTCAGTGAACAAGAGAGCAGGGCCGGCGCAAGGGTATTTTGGTGCCCTAGGCAAACCTTCAGCCTTACGCCCCCCTCCCCCCAATTAACGTTTGAAAATTAATATTGTACATTTATTCTTTCCTTCTGTTTTTTTTTCTTTCTATTTTTTCTTTATTTTTTTTATATTCATTCAGTTTTTTGCTGCCTCCCAAATTTGGCCGCCCTAGGCGACCGCCTAGTTTGCCAAGTGGTTAAACCAGCTCTACAAGAGAGCACAAGCTCCACATCATCAAATGAAGCAAACTGACTAAGATGAGTTTTGCTCCAGATTGTTGGGTGGGGATTCTATGTACATTGACAAAATGCATTAAATCTACTCGACATATATCTATCTGAACACTCCTATACTAATAACTCTTCTAACAATCTCATACACATTTGCATGTTTTTATTCCCTGGTGTAATATAACAAACAATATGTTATATTTTCTGTCATTTTACTCATGTAGTAACAGCTTCTATACTACGTCTATACTTGGAGTCTGCAAATTTAGTTACTTTTTTTTCTGATTTTATACACTCTGCATGTCTCACTTTTTTTCTTGTGTATCACTGTTTCTAAATCTTTGATGGATCCAGAGTTGAACTTGACATTCACTTCCAGCTCATCACACTTCTCTGCCTGAATAATCACATCAGTCTCTGCTATCATCATGTCTGCCTTTGTCTGTTTCCAATCTCCGTTTAATTAATCACACCAGTCTCTGCTATCTTCATTTCTGCTTTCATCTGTTCTGATCTCCGCTTAATTCCACATTAAGATTTGAAAATTTACATTCTACTTTGTCGAATCTATCACAAACCTTTTTGTCAAGACATTCAAACATGTCCTTCATATCCTTTGGTATCTTATTTCATTCTGCTTCTATGATCTAATTGTTTACACTCATCAAAATATCACTTTCTGACATCATTTTTGGATTTTGCAACATCAGAACTGCTTTGACTTCCATTACTTCTGACTCCATAATTTGTTTTATTTGTAGATGATGTCATACCTTTTTTCCAACTGAAAGTTTAAAGGTGGTTGGGGGTGCCTTTACTACACAAAACGCATGGCCCACACAAAATACTGTTAATGGAATGACCACCTAAGACATCTCAATTTACATTTTATGCACTTGTTTCACTGTACCTATATGTATGTAGCCCTTTTGGTGTTCAAAATCACTACTTTTGTCTTTCATTCTACCATTGCACAACAAGTACCCAGTATTTCTAATAATAAAATTTAGCTACCTGTATTTTCTACTGATAAGGAAAGAGAGAGAGAATGTGTGTTTGTGTCTGTGTGTGTGTGTGGTGTGTGTACCATCATGTTGTAAGCACCAGGTCTGATATTAAAGGAGCATAGCGGATTGTCTCCCATGGCTTACGATGATGCAGGTACAAATAAATCCAATGTTTTGTTGTTTTCATTTGTTTTAAACTGACAACTCTAGTAACAAATGAAAAGCCGTTTTGAACCATTTATTAATCCTGACATCAGTAGATGTTTTCTTTCTTGTACGAATAAACACAAGATTGTCAATCCAGTGGTCTACTAGAACATGGGATTATTACAATTTTCCCAGTGTGTATGTGAAGTTACCATGTTTCTCCCCTCTTCCATCTTCTCTCGATCTTCGTTCCATGGTGCAATACCAGCAAGATGCTTCTTCCATACCCCAATAAAAAAAAAAGTAAAAAAAATTTCATACATACATTTGCGATAGGTGATGAGCGCAGGTTTTGCTACAAAATTTTAGTTTAAAACTTTATCAGTTCAAAGTGAACATATGCTGAAGATTCCTCATTGTTGTAAGGGAAAATATATTATACTATTCAAAAACATATTCAAAGATTCAAGATAACAACTTATGTTCTCTCTCTCTCTTTGAGATAGATAGATAGATAGATAGATATATAGATAGATAGATAGGTAAATGGATATACACTGTCTGTCTGTAAGCAAGGATCCTATATAAATTAAACGCTTGTGGTTGCAAGATTCTTTTTAAGTTTTTGTGTGCATATTTTTATAATTCTGGGTTTAGGGCTAATTATTGCAGCAGTAAGACGCCTGCTTTGCACCTATAATGACCTAAGTTTTCTCCCCTGTTTAAGAGTAGTTGCCCGTAATTTTGATCTTGAGGGGATTCCGGTGTACCAAGGATTCGGTTTTAAGGGGTTTCTATATATTTATTATCATTTTACCACACTTACATATAAACCTTTCATAATCAATATTTTTCAATATGTTATATGAGACCACTGAATATCCATGAGACCTACTTGTGTTGCTGTGCCGGAAAACAACAAACCCAGGGCTCAGGAAAAAATATTCCAAGTACTCATCACTGGGATGAGTGATATGCAAGAAATACTCATCCCGGTCATCACATTACTCACCACGGTAAACTTATCCACTACACTACTTACTACAAAACCACAGGCACCGAATGCAAGTTTGATACTAAAATGGGCCCAAACCATGAAAATATTATGTTCCGAATGAAGGCAGAGAGTTTAAAACCATTCGAATACATGGCCCCTTAAAAAATATATAATAAGAGACAAGGTTAGTTAACTCAAGAAACTGTAATTTTGCACCTAACCCACGATTTCTTAATGGCGCTTTTTTTGATACTTTTAAGTAATTTTTAGATGTCATTTCAATGTGGAGAAGTTTTGCTTTCAACGAGCTCTCACATATCTTGTAAATTACATGTGGGAAGTACAGAGCCAGAAAATGTCAAAATGTTGTCATTTTTCATCTGGTCAAATTGTGTTACAAATTCAGCCCAGGTCACAGGTATTTTCAAGACTGCGCAGCTTTATTTACACATTGTCATGCCAATGCAACAATGCCATCAGATATTTTTTTTTATCAGTATGTAATTACTTTTCACATGAAAAATGTCGCTAACTTACATTTGAAGGAAGAATTCCAGGTGTCTCTGCAAATTTCACTAACTTTTGTACTCAGTAATCAATTTCAGTAAAACCATTTCTAAAGAACTTCTCAAGGTGCTCATTAAGCTAAATATTCATGATTTGTTACGTCATGGTCCTGCTTAAATTAAGACCAACCAGATGTTATCTCAACATTATGTGCTTTCTAAATAGATCACATTAGCATGCATGTTTGTAAAATTGGTGGGAACCAGCAGAGACACTTAAAATGCTTCTTTCAAATGTAAGTTGGCACAATTTTCTTGCAAAAAGGAATTACAATCTTATAGAAATATCTGCTGGTGTCTTCACTTTGCTGTGACAATGTATCAGTAAAGCTGTAGTCTTGAAAATTCCGGTGACCTGGGGCAAGAGTAACTCGGACGAGACGAACTATCACAAAATTTTGACATTCTCAGGCTCTTAAGTTATAATAGATCTAATTTATCAAGATGTGTGATTGATCATTGAAAAGGAATCTTTATCCACATTAACATAATGCTTAGATTACCTAAAAGTGTCTCTGTAAACATAAATATCGTTAAGAAATCAGAGTTTGGTGTGAAACTGCAATTTCTTGATTTAGAACACAAACCTTGTGTCTTCTTATATATTTATACAAGAGGCTAGGTATGATAAGGTTTTTAAACCCACTGTCTTCACTCGTGACAATATTTTCATGATTTGTACCTATTTTAGTATCAAATTTGCGCCAGGTACCTGAGTAAAAAGTAAAGTCGGCTTCCTTTGCAACATGTTCTGGACTGACAAGTAGGCAAAAGTTTTCAATAATTGACCCATGCTAGATGGTGAGCAATGTTGAACCAAACTCAGCTCTTGTTATGGGTATCAAAACACAGATTTATTCAAATGGTGCGAATCTGCATCTACTCAGCCCAAGGACAAGTAAGTAATAAAGTTTTTTTCAGCACAGCCAATTTTCACCCAGTCAGTACAAGAGGACAAGTGGTTTTCCTGAGCCCTGAAACCAAACCAAACCAATCTTATGGAAGCCACGCCATTGCTAGGGAAGCCACCCCGGACACAACTTTGATAGATCTTGTCCTAAGAAAGTCATAACAACTGTGATCAAAATCGGCTAGGTCATTCTGAGACAAAGTTGAAAATATGTTGTACATGTGGTTGCAAGGGGAGCCACATCAGACTTAATTTTGATAATGCGTGTCCAAAAAAAACCACTCTTACTATGTTTGACTGAAATTGGCTGAGACATTCTTGAGAAGAAGTCAAAAACAGGTTTTCCAATTGGTTTCTAAGAGAGCCACATAATTTTGATAGGACATGTCCAAAGAAAAATTCCTACTATGTTTTATCAAAATTGGCTCAGTCATTTTCAATTAGTTGAAAATGGTTTCTCCATTTGGTTGCTATGGAAGCCACACTGTTGCGAAAAGAGCCACCATAGACATAATTTTGATCCTAAAAAACATTCCTACCAAGTTTGATCAACATTGGTTCATCTTTTCTGGCGATGTTGAAAATAGTTTTCCCATATGGTTGCTATGGAAGCCAAAGCATTGCTAGAGGTGCCACATCAGACAAAAATTTTTGATAGAGCATGTCCTAACAAACATTTCTACTAAGTCTGATTCAAACTGGCTCAACTATTCTAACAAGACGTTAAAAATAGGTTTTCCATATGGTTACTAAGGAAGCCAAACTGTTGTTAGGGGAGTCACCCTGGATATAATTTTGTCAGAGCATATGCTTAGAAACATTCCTACCAAATTTGATAAAAATTAGCTCTTCTGTTCTAGAGAAGAAATCGAAAAATGGCTATCCAGCTTGTTTGCTAAGGAAGACACACTGTTGCTAGGAAAGCAACTCCAGACATTTTTTTTATACAGCTTGATGTAACAGACATTCCTGCCAAGGCTGATAGTCTGAGATTGTCTCGGCCATTATGGAGAAATTACTAATAGTTGTTCCACTTAGTTGCTAAAGCAACTCCATTGCCTTGGAAGCCATTCCAAACATTTTTTCTTATAAAACATGTCCTGACAAACATTCCTACCACGTTGATCGAAACTAACTCGGTCGTTGTAGAGAAGAAGTTGAAAATAGGTTTTCCATATTGTTGCTATGGAAGCCACACCTGTGCTAGGGTGATAGAGCATGTGCTAAGAAACATTCCTACCTTGATCAATCAAAAGTGGCTGAACCATTCTGGAGAAGTCAAAGAAAGCTTTTCATTTTTGGCTGCTGTGGAATTCACACCTTTGCTAGCAAAGCTACCCCTAACTCAATTTTGGTAGAGCATGTGCTGAGGAACATCCCAACTAAGTTTAATTGACACTGACCAAGCAGTTTTGAGAAACTAAAAATAGCAATGTTGATGGCTGACATGTGACAGATGGGTGCATACTGGATACAGGACCATCTGATAAGTTGACTGGGCTGTATGGCTATGTATTGTAAAACTCTGATTATCCATACCCCAATTATCCAGACTTATCTCTCATTTGTACCATTAGATGTTCCAAAACTTATACTATTGTTCTTGATATTATTATCAATTATCTGAACAATTGTTTAATTGAACAAATTCTGTCCAGGGAAATCTGGATAATCAATATATGACTCTAGCATGACTCAGTTTACATAATGACACAATAAAGAAGAAAATAAAACACAAAGAAAAAATTAAAACAGAACACCAATATGATTTTGAATAGTCTTGAATAAATTGTGCAAATATAAAATGTAAAGAATATTTTGAATAAATAACACAACTCAGAAAGAGGAAAATTGCAAAAGACAAAAATACATATACTTTACGTGTACAAGTTGCCACTATATCAAAAGAAAACAAATCTAGCAAGCATAGGAACTTTACAAAATATGAAAGCACATAAAGTCAATATAACACAACAAAATGCAATATATATTTTCGTCATTTTCTATTTTAGAACTATTGTAACATCCAGTACAAACATAAGTTTTATACAGTAAAATTTTCCTTAACTGACTCTCTTTGACCAGCTTGTTCTGCAGAATATTTGGCCCCAGTAATGTGTATTTATTATTGGATGATAATACATGTACTTGTAAAGTTTGTATATAGTAGAGACCCTTTAGATACTGATCCTATTATGTTCCTGTGAAGAAAATAAATTGGTCTTCTTCCTGAAACCATGAATTTAATTGCCAAAGACACTAATTGGTTTGCAAAACCATGAAAATTGCTATCCATGAAAATAAATGAATTCGCGGTATAACTTGTTGTAGTTACCATATTCAATGGTGAAAAGTTGTTTCCCTTGGCCTCATCACTCGCTGATGTGGCCAAATTTTGGTAGGCAACTTTGTATATGGATAAAAATACTTGTCACTTTTGTGTACAGTACAGAGCCTCATTAGAGATCAGTTGTACTCAATTAATTAAGCAGACTGACAATGCAGATTTGCAAATTACCTGCCCTTTATCGTCATTTAAGGAAGACAATCATCATTTACAATCCTCACTTCTGAAAATTGATAAGGAAGCTGGTAAAAGCAGCACAATAAATCAAGATACTAACAATTTTTGAGCATTTTTCAGCAATTCACCCCTTGTCTTGCAATATTTTTAATTACTAAAGAAATATTGAAAAGAAAATTAAGCCATACATAGTTTTGAAAGAAATTACAAGTTTAACAATGTAATTTTAAACATTTTAAAATATCCACTCTTGTATTATCCATCCATATTTCTGCAACTATGATGAAAAATCTGAATGCAGAAAAAATATACAAGTGATCAACCTGATTTATTAACCCTCTATAAATAACGACATTATTATTATTGTTATTATTATTATTAGAGCACACAAAAAGTATTAATTTCTTTTGAGATACAATATGAAAAATATCTACATGAACTACATGAATGCTATCAATAATGTACATGTATATTCAACCATATTTGAAGATCAGTTGACATAGGACCAATTAGATTATCACTAAATAGCTCTGTATGCATTATCAATTCTCCAATGTGCCCCATCCATACATCAACAATATTGCTATTGCCAGCCTTGAAGCTTTATTTCTGAGCAAAGTTTGATGAAACTTGGTATGCAAGATTATATCTAATTCAAAAGTTTTCTTTTTTATATACCATATATGTGACAATTCCTGATTTTCCTGGAAAATCCCTTTTTTTAATGACTCCTGATGTAATATTTTTTCTTCAAATTTCCAATTTTTTAGCTTCTAAAATGAGTATTTTCATAAAAGATTCTTAGTGAATAGTGCATGTAGAAAGCCAGTGATTTATTGCTGAACATGTTTCAAGTCTCAAAACATACACAAAAGCCATTAATTATCTTGTATAATCAACAGTTCATGACACCTTCATTGTGATGCATACTTGAATTATTACACTGCTTCATTCATGGCAGATCTTGTAAATTTTTCAGTAACTCAGGCAAAATAACATCTAAAGTATCCAAAACCTCATTTCTACAATACATTCTTGATGCATGATCACCATTATTAAATAATGGAAGCATCTTAGATTAAATGTAAATATACTTCTTACTTAATATGCAAACCGTCTCCTCATATAAAACTATACTTGTGAGCAGATAAATATCTTCAAGTTTTGACTGAATCAAATGCTTGTTCTTTGTTTTGCTTAACATTTAAACTAGGCTGATAAATCAGCCCCAAAACCTGTACTGATTCTGAATGACCGTCAATCAGTAACAGTGCAGATTGGGGATGATTTATCGGCCTACATTTTAACATATCCTAAATTGGAAGCTGTAGCTCAAGGAGTAGTGTGCTGGACTCCTCCAGACTAGTACCAGGTTCAATTCCCAAGCCAGGCCAGGTATATTATGTCTTTGGGCAAGACACTTTACTCTCATTGCCCAAACAAACTAACCAAAGCTTGGAGTCAAAACACCTTAAAGTTGGCCAAGCCCAGTCAAATCGAAAATGTTACTGAATACCAATTTTTTTTTATATATAGAGATTGGATGCAGCATGTATGTTTTGCATTATTTCACGACATATTTTTATATATATAGAGATTGGATGCAGCATGTATGTTTTTATATAGAGATTGGATGCAGCATGTATGTTTTGCATTATTTCATGACATTTTTTTTATATAGAGATTGGATGCAGCATGTATGTTTTGCATTATTTCATGACATTTTTTTATATATAGAGATTGGATGCAGCTTGTATGTTTTGCATTATTTCATGACATATTTTTTTTTATACAGAGATTGGATACAGCATGTATGTTTTGCATTGTTTCATGACATATTTTCCCATCAAATTAATTACAGAAATAATGTAAGGTAACAAACTGAAACCAGTTTAACAAAAGCTTTTCAAATTCATGTGCTTTAAATCTGTTTTGGATTTTATCAATAACTCCTATGAGCAAATATGCAGACATTTAATTTTCCACCCTTAGAGAGTAGGAGAAAGATTATTGACTTCTTATTTCTATTTAAATGTATACACAATCATTTTGAATGCCCATATTTAGTAAGTCAAATAGCTTACAATGTTCCAAGAAGAAATCTTAGACACAAAACTTTTTTATTGCACAAATATTCATCTAAACACAGTCTTTGAAATAGTTCACAAAGTAATTTTAACTAATTTTTCAAAAAAACACACAACATCGATAATATGACAAACAATAGTGCATCTTTTAAAAACTATTTGAAAGCAATACTTTATGATTTATGAATAGACAAATACACAGGTTCTTATTTGATGTTATTTGTGCATGAGTAAATAGATGATATAGGTGTAAATCTACCTCATAATAAGTTGCTATATGTACTTTTATTATCATTTCTGTCAGTGAACCATGGTGGTCTGTAGAATTTATTAAAAAAAAAATTAAAAAAATTTGATGCAGGGGAAAGACTTAATTGTATTTCCTTAGGAATGCAATACAAATTAGAAAATGAACATTAGAACATTAAGGAGTGGCTTTGTACAGAAATAAATTCAAAAGGTCAATATGCAAATAAAAATTCCAGATTTTAGGTTACAGACTTATCACAGAAGAATTGTCGAATCTAATCAATACATGTATACCTTATTTTGGTATATATATACACTATTCTTTGCACAAAATCTAAAATTCATTGCTGTGACCTATTTTGATAATGATATTTACATACCTTAGGCTAGTACATGAAATACATCTTGGTTGAAATTTTACCTGTTACAGGTAAATGCACCCCAGGTTTATTAGTGGCATAGCTAACCATATGTACTGATGCACCTGTGTAAAATAGAAAAATCAATCTACATGTACCATGGGGGCAGTACACCAGGCAAGTTCCATTTGCATGAAAACTTTTTTTGACAATAATCCTTGAAATCAAAGAGAGAAAAAACATTCTACACTCCGATATGCAGGCGCATCATGCATTGACCAGGGTTGACACAGTTACCATGAAAAGGTCTTGAATTTGAGGACAGCTCTTGAATTACTGGAAAAGTGTTTGACACCGCTAAGTACGAGGTAGTCCTTGAATTTTGAAGCAAATGCATTTCATTGGAATATATTTACTGATATAAATATCAAGAAAAAAAGATCCATAAAAAATATCAGAAACTTAATCTTCTTGGAATTGTACTTTTGGCAGATTCTTCCAGAGACAGGTGCCATTTGCAAAATTTAGTGTCACACATGAGCCAGAAGTAAAGTAAAATTTGCATGAGAAACATTTTTATGTTTTAAAAAGTATTTGGCAGTGTTTCATGGTGGATGAAATTACCCCAAAAATGTCATGAGGGATTTACATGAATTTCATGATTTCTGTCCATCAGAAGTCTATAATATACTGAAACAAATAAAAGCTGCATTAATATTCAACTTATTGCTTTTGAGTTTACAAACTCTAATTTGTTATACACAAGATAAACAATTGAAATATATCATAGTTTGACTCATTACTTATATAAATCATAAATTTGAAGCAAAATGCTTTGTGCGAACAGTCTTATCAGGCAGACGATTCCCAGTCTCCAGCTTCTTATGAAAACATGTCTTAGTTTTCTTCTTTTATTTATTGAATCAGAGTGAAATAAATGCATAAACAGGAGTATAACTAGGCAATTTTCTGATCTACACACAATTAGGGATCTGGATAGGTATAAAAGGGTTTGAAAAAAGCTGTATTTTTAAGTGTGTGTGAGAGAGATCGAGAGAGATGTTTATGTAAAAGAACTTCAACTGAAAAATTAAACAACCGATAACAATATTCTAGTCAGGGATACTCATTAATCCATGATGACCAGAACTTTCTTGCACTTGACATAGCATCATACTGGTTATTTTTCTTTAAAACAGGTTCATTAGAGCTGGAAACTTCATCAAGTTTCCTTTTTTTGTGCCAAGATAAGATAGCAGACTCATCGCATCAACTACATCAACAATAATGAAAACCAGACTGTTTGTATTGCTTTATTTATACTCAGAACAGAAGGATTTGTGAACACTTAATTTATCCATTTACTTAACAATTAGCTAGTCACCTTGAAATTGGCGACATGCAACTTTTGAGATTGAGAATGCTTATTTTTATCCATTTAATTGTTTGCCAAGCAGTATGTATGTATCGGTCTCCTGTAATTATCACGCAAACAATCACTTGTGGGTGCTACATTTTCAGTATGTCAATCACACTTTCAACAAAGTCCTCCTGGTGGTTAAATGTTAGAGATAAGTTCCTTTTATTTCCAAACACAACTGTCAAATAAATCTCACGAGTTATATTAGTAACAAATAACACCTACTCACCTTAAAATCGGCAACATGCAATATTTGACAAGCCAATTGTTTATAGTCGGCAAGCTCATAAACTGCCCAAGGTTAGGGAAGGACCTGAAAGTTAGTGAATCCCAGATATGTACAAATATTATGATTAAACTGTAACTGATAAGTTAAAATATTAATATTTATTCCTTATTTGTCAAAACTTGCTTTAAATAGCAAATATTCACAATATTCAAGTCTGCACGAACAAATGCGAGACTGACCTTGACATTGACTACAAGATTTGAAATGACTTATGATGGATGAAAGAAACTGTGGTCAGTTACGTAATAGATTAATGTGGTACATATAGACACTAAATAAAGGTGCTTATATACTGGTATGTACTGTGGTGAGATCACAGGGTATAAGCCTTGCAGAACATAAAGCATTACTATCGGAACACGACCACTTTCTCCCTCTCTCTCTCTCAATTTTTTAGACTTGCCCATGGCAAGTACCTTGGAAACTTGAGCTTGCCTGAGCTGAATTTGAGCTTGTCCCGGGAGTCAGGCAAGTGGATTTGTAAATCCCTGGATAGACAGACAAATAGACAGACAGACAGATAGATAGATCAACTTTTTCAAGTGAAATATATAATTACTTTATGAATACAAGAAGATCAGTTAGTAAGTACACATGTACTTTAATTATATACACTATTCAGTTGCTAATTTTCTTATATGTGCATGTACCAATGCTTATCCTCTATGCAAACAATTAAATATCAAATACATAAACAGTTTTTAGTATTTCTTGTTTAATATGCATCAGTTTAGGTTGGTTACTGTGTCACTGAAGCGCGCAGTTTTGGATCCCCCAGCCCCTGTTCTTGAATATGGAAGAAGATAGGCATGCAATATTTTCGGTACTTAACTGACTTGTCTTGATATTACACCATATGTTAGTTACATCACACAATGGCACTTTGTGGTCCCTGACCATCATGTTAAAGTGGGGTTTCACTGTATTTTTTCCCCTTTTACCTTGGAATTTGATTAAAAAAACATGTTACCATGGGGGTTGTGATAATTTGGATTTCTGCTCTGCATAGGTCATTTGACCAAAGTGCAACTTGATTAATATTACCATGAACCAACTGGCTCCTGTTAGTAGAGAATAAGTCTTCCATATTGGATTGCTTACACAATCAAAAAGACTTTTTATTGGGTCTTTTATGTACTCATTACTACTCAGCCTCATTTGGGATTGTAACAACCTCAACATGTTTAAATAAATGGATGCTGTATTGAGTTATGTTTGGGCCATTATGGCTTATAGAAAAATGGGTGAAAGTGCTATGAAGTCCCATGGCACGAAAAGAATGAAATTTCAAAAATAGGAATGAATTTTACCATAATTAACATTCTTCAAAAATGTTGACTCAGTTAATTATAGTGCTTCAAAATTATATTTTTGTTCTTGAAAAGTCCTTGAAAAATTGCTTGAATTTCATGAGAAAAGTTCTGTAAAAACTGTGAATAACAGATCAGGGTCTAAGCTATTAATAGACAGGGATACATTATAAATGTACCTTACACAGAAGATACAACAAGCATTATTTTGTTAATTGTCTCAAGTGTTACAGATCACAACACCAAGAGCAATTAAAGCTTTGAATTTAATCACCATGTTATGGTACACATACTTGGTTGCCACCAGCCTAATTTACCTTTCATTAATACAGAAATCAATTTATTGATTGCATTTTGAACACTGTTTTTATCAGTAGCTGTTGTCTCTGCAAAAAGGACTCCAATTTCCTCTGCTTTTTTCCTCCCCATTACTGTTGAAATTTCTCTCTGTACCATGTCAATTTTGTTTCCTAACAACAGTACAGTAGTACTTGACCCACACTGTTCTTTTATTCTTTTAATCTGACTGTCCACCTCATCAAATGACTTTTTTGAAGTCACATCGTAGACTATGATAATAGCTGCTGCTCCCTTGTAATAGGCAGTTTGTATAGCATGAAATCTGTAAAAAAAAGAAAATAAAGCAATGAGTTCATTTTGCGCTTGTAATAGGCAGCTTGTATAGCATGAAATCTGTAAAAAAAGAAAATAAAGCAACGTGTTCATTTTGCGCTTGTAATAGGCAGCTTGTATAGCACGAAATCTGTAAAAAAAGAAAATAAAGCAACGTGTTCATTTTGCGCTTGTAATAGGCAGCTTGTATAGCACGAAATCTGTAAAATAAGAAAATAAAGCAACGAGTTCATTTTGCGCTTGTAATAGGCAGCTTGTATAGCACAAAATCTGTAAAAAAAAGAAAATAAAGCAATGAGTTCATTTTGCGCTCCCAACTAAACATTTTCAAATTCTGATCACATAACTCTACATAAAAATAAAGAGAAACTTCTACAAACCAGACAGAACAAACATTTAGGCTGTTTTATTGAGGTGACCAATATACGATGCTTTGATTAGGCTTAGAATGGCTTAATGGGACCAAAATGATTGGCCAATCTGCAGAGAAAGCTCAGTTACAATTGGGCCTGGTTTATGAAACTTGCACTGTATATTGTTACCTACTGATATATATATATTAAACATTAATTACATGTCCATAAATAGAGAGAGAGAGAGATTTCATAACTGGTTACCTCAAGTCAAGAAGCTCCAAGGTTCAAAATTCTGTTTTTTCCTTTGGTGCACATTTGCACCAGATTTCAAAGTTTTGTATGCACACCCATTAAAGTGATCTCTCACTATAAAGCCAGAGTATACTGCTGCCCGTCTCATACTGTGGTTACCTTCATGGATCCCATTAAATTGGTTACATTTTATTTTATCACTGTTACTTAATTTACATTGCTTCATTTTAGCTCTTGGCTACTGAGAGCTATTATAATGTAATTTCACATCATTACTACCTTAGTTTTGTGTTGATTGCACTAGTATGACATGACCTTGTTGAAACATACCTCAGTACAAGAATCTTTATTTATAACACAGGTCACTTACATGACTCCCATGAACAGCATTACAAAGAGGGAAGCACTGTACAGTACTCCCTCATTATAACACTGTCCATGGGAGCCATTCTGCTTTAGAGTGAGACTGCCTTATAATGAAGTACATTATACATATAATTTCTTTACTACATAATGAAATGGAATCCATAAACATACCCACCTTATAACAGGAACAATTTTATAATGAAGGGCCTTACATTCTGGGAGTGCTGTGTAAAATATTTGGTGCACTGACCAAAAACATGGTGCATGTATGCACTCATGCATTTTGAACCGTAACTTTTAAAAAGCAGTTGCAGGATATATGGTCAATCCTGTGCATATTGGTCACCCTAGCCAAAATTGACATTTACAGACAGATGACCTCTAAACAGAGGTTCACCAAACTGGGCATCCTGAGAGGTGAGGGATACAAGGGGGAAAAGAATACTGCTAGGCTCAATGTGCATGTATGTTTTCTGATGGTTATAAATGCCCTTAAGCACTTTTTGGGCCTTTGGGTAGCCCCATGAATTTTAGAGCACAAAAAAAAAAACACTTGGAGCTGATTCTTTGGTTGAAAGAGTGGGGAGGGAGGGAACACAGTCAACTTAACTGAAATTAAAGAAAGAAAAAGTTGAGACCTGAAAAAGTTCATTTTCAAGGGAATTTCGACTCACAGAGGTCTAAGACTTTAGTGGAGAGATTTTATTGCAAACTGTTTTCAGTAGAAATATATGACTGTGTAGATTGTAAATAAAACTGAGTGTAGCTTTGGAGTTTTCCTCATTAATAAAAGTTTAAAACCCATTGATGTATGTGTTATTAGACTTTTGACATGGGGACAGGTATAACTAACATGGCAAAGTGTTACATTTTTCTTTCATTTATTATTTTACCCAACAAATGTCTTGGAACTTTACACATATCTAATCTTTTATCTGAAACCATGTAAAACATTGACCAGAAAAAATTAACCCTGTGGTATATTGCATAAGACTGCACAAATAAAATGTGAAATCAGTTAAAGTTCTTTAAAGACTGTTAAACTTGCAAACTCATGGATAGATTAGAAACAACACATCAAATTACCTTTCTTGTCCTGCAGTATCCCAAATCTGGAGTTTGACAACTTTTTGATCTACTGTGATATTTTTCATACGAAAATCCACTCCAATAGTTGGAATATAGTTTTTATTAAAATCCTGATCACAGACAACTGACATAATGCAGGATTTGCCAGATTCAGCGGCACCAACTATCAGAATCTTCATAAGACTGGATGGCGTTTCATCCCTGTCTTTGCCCTGTATTTGTACTTCCTCCATTATCTAGGCTTTTTCACCTGTGAAATAAAATAAAACTATATTCAACTTTTTGAAATAACCATGCAGAATACAGTCAGATACGCCTCAAGGGTACAAGGGTGGCTATTTGTAGAACTTACAAGTACATATCTTAATTTTCAAATTTCTCTATACCTAAAGGCATATACATGTGCAAGTATTATATATTTATAAAGGTCTCAGAAAGGAGAATGCATCTCAATTAAGAGACACAGTAATAACTTCTTGAAAGTAACTTACTTTTTATTTAATTTTAAATTTATAGACACAAAATTCTAAACAACATATCTCAAATACTATGAAATATATCTTCCAAATTTTTGATATTGTAGATAAAGATCTTTTTAGAAATTAGTGAACTGTGTCATGGATTCTTTTTATAAATCACTTAGATTTGCAGATACTTTTGAAAAATTTAATTTAATTTATATATTTAAATAACTATAATATAAACAGCATATTGTTTTTAAATAAATCCCGTACTTGGTTCACTAGAACATATATCCTGCTATATAATCATCAAATAGTGTGTCAATATGTTTGATGATTACAGAGGAGCCTTCGTGAATTTTTTTTTTTAAATTTAAATTTGTTAAAATTTAGATTTCAAATATTTCTTTCACTCGGAGAAATATGTCAATATATGATTCATTTTGCTTACCAAAGTACACATTTTTATCAGTGCCTGTCAGATCTCCATTATGCTGGAGATCTTTATTTTAATTACTTTGAATAATTACTGATTGCAAAAAACAAATATAATTACAACAACAACAAAAATGGGGATTACAAAGTACTCTGCTATCTGCCATTAATTATTGGGATTGTCTGGTTTCAGATGATAAATTGGCATTTCATTTTACACGATGGCTTAGAGAGACATCACAGGGTGGGAGGTGTTGCTGGGGTGTGTGGTAATGTCTTCAACAGTTATTGAGTGGAAACATAATCTGGGATGGATGGAACAGGATTGGGCAGGATGCAGCTGGACATGGGTAACACTAAATGTCTCCTCATAAATATGGCAGATGTATAAAAAAATAACATACTTAATTAAAGCATATTGAATATACTGTTCACAGTGTCCTACAAGAGAAAAAATAGCTTAGTACTTGTAAAAATGAATGACCCTACTTAGGGTCTATTCTAGGATGCACAATTTCATGATTCTAATTAGGGTCTATTCTAGGATGCACAATTTCATGATTCTAATTAGGGTCTATTCTAGGATGCACAATTGCATGATTCTAATTAGGGCCTATTCTAGTATGCACAATTGCATGATTCTAATTAGGGTCTATTCTAGGATGCACAATTGCAGGATTCTAATTAGGGTCTATTCTAGGATGCACAATTTCATGATTCTAATTAGGGTATATTCTAGGATGCACAATTGCATGATTCTAATTAGGGGTCTATTCTAGGACGCACAATTGCATGATTCACACTAATTTCTAAAAAAACAAATTGCCTAAATATCATCCACATGCTTGAAAGTCTCTTGTAATATCAGGGTCCACACTAGAGGGCAATTCAGGCAAAATAGTCATCCTCATTCTGTCATTTCACCTAAACATGTTTAAAAAGTGAAGTTCACTTTGCCTTGCCTTGATTTCATGCCATTAATACCCCCATTTTGTTTTAATACAATGCATTAATACCAGTAATCAAAGTAAAATATCGACCTTGTGTTAGTTTTCCCTTCAAAAGAAAGTTAAAAAAAGAAGTTTTATACTCTGTAGTAAATTTTGGTGCTAATTTTAAGATCATAAATGTTAAAAATTACATTGGTATTTATGAAATTACCACTGAAATTCACACATCTGATTGAAAAAAATGAGTGAAAATTTGAATTTTTGATGTGTAAATGGGAAGCAAAATATGACTCAGTGGACGTATCCAGGTCTATTACTAATAAAATGAATAATTTATCCAATATTTCATCCATTAAACATAAATTTACCATATCTAATTGTAACCATAAAATTTCCCTTATAAAATCCATGTTAGTGGGAGCAGAGTGGCAGAGCATTGCAAATGACCACTGCAAAGTCATCTGAAATCCTGCCCACTTGCACCCATCCCTCCCAGAACACACAAGGATTTCACTGAATAACACTGGTGAAAAGTTCTGCTTCAGTGTTGCACCTAGTCTTGCTTGAGACTCTGAGGCTTTTTTAAAATATGGTTATTATTATTCCATCTGTAACCATATATTAAAAAACATTAGAGTCTCAGTCGAGACTATGTTGCAACTTAAGTGAGCCCAGGGGACATTATCCCACTCAAACGGCCAGTGTCTCCTTAAATTTAACAAATCCCCATATCGTGATTATTCGAGGGGGGGGGGGGGACAATGGTACTTAAAATGTCCCACTAACAGCTCAACCAAGGTGCAACACTGCACATTTTTGTCAAGCCTTAACTTGAATACAATAGAATATTCTATCCTCTCTCTCCCCCCCTCCCCCCCCCCCCCAAAAAAAAAGAAAAAAAGTGGTGAATAAAAGTTAGCCTATGACAAGGAAACGATACATATATATCTCCTCTCCCCCGGAAAAAAAAAAATATATGGGTCGAGGAGGAGGGTGTCTCTTGACTTCCCCCAAGGTATATAAAGGTGAAATACCTACCATACCCAAAGAGGGTATGAGGTGGGGTGGAAGTTGTTTAAGTGGTTGGGAATGTCTGCATATCATATAAAACCTTTGCGTTATTTTTCAATAAATAATGAGTATGAGATTTGGGAGAAGAAGAAAAACATCCTCAAAAAAGGCAAAGAAAAAAGGATAGCCCTTTAATATTTTCATGATATACGAACTTTCAAAGGCCAGCGAATGCACGCTTGGACCAGCGGAATCCTAATTATACAATTAGAATACCCACCTCTCCTGAGGAAAGCGTGGTTTAATGTTAACATTTTATGATAATTTTGCCTACGTGAAAGACGTATTTCAAAATAAACAAAACCTGAAGTTTCTGCTGTAGAAATGTCCTCCGTGTCTTCAATATAGTGAAAAAAGAAAAGAGACCCTCTGTCCCGGCATGTGATTACCTTGACAACAATGTACGTATTTATAGGTGCTTGTCAGAGAGATGTAATAGAGAAAGTGTTTTGAGAACCCGTCCACTAATGGAAGTAGCAACAACATAACAAACACAAGCTCAGAAACCGTTGTAACGTATTTCGTATTAGCAAATATACAGGGTTATTTAGCTGTAACACCAGTTTTAATATTCTTATGCAACGTATACCCAACATTAACATGTTATAATACACAATTTTAAATTTGTACTTAAGTAGCCAAATATAATTTAAAATTTCACTTTGTGGCGATGTAGATATATCAGTTAAACCAGAGACATACATAGTACATATATGTTTCTGGTTAAATCGAGTGCAATTTTGTGAATTTCCAATCAATTAGTTTCTGCAGTTCTGTCAATCCATAACAGAGATTCCAAAGTAAACCGTTGCATAATCGGATAACCGGAGAGAATCTCGCACAACCGAACAAACAGTATCGGAACCTGTTCCCCTGGATTCTTTTATTTCCGGTAGATAGGTACGAGTGTGTGTGTGTGTGTGTGTGTGTGTGTGTGTGTGTGTGTGTGTGTGTGTGTGTGTGCAGTGGCGTACGGAGCTAAAATGCCTCCCGGGGCGGAGGTCCGAGATGCCGCCCTCTGCCGCTTATTTTATTTAGCTATACCCTTGTTAGTTATTTGAAAAACAATCATTAACAATATTAGATGAAAGATATGACACGGCTAACGTCCCAGGCGTAACCGTGGTGAGATGCTCTCTCATAACAGGATCGTAATTTTCTAGCAATTTCATCAATTCAAGAAAATTCCCCGAGTTAGTGTCACTTTCCAAAGATATGGTTTCCCTGTGTCCTCTAAACGGGAGGTTTTGTTTAGCCAAGAACGTGATGCCATCCAAAATTCTTTTGAGAATATCTCTCCACTTTGCAGTTTCTCCAACAATTTGCTTCTGAACTTGTTCATCAATCGTGGAACCAACTGCAGTCTCATTGCCGTATCTTTCCATTTGTTGAAGGCAGTCATATGATGCCGGCTTTTCTCATGTTCTCCAACTTTTGGATTGAGTTTTCTCCAAGCACTGAAGCCTTGGATTTTGCCAAACGCACTCTGATTTTAATTAAAAAGTCGACAACAAAAGCAGTAGAGGGCTCCCTTGAGCGGGAGTACAGCATCCAAGACCTCAAAATATTCTCTCCATTTCCTAGCTTTTTGAAGAACCAATCTTTTGACAATGATCTGTTCTCATGTTCACCTTCACCAAACTCGCGTTTAACTATGGCAAATGGTCCATCCTTATTCTGAAGAGTTTCAGAGCCTCTCAAAACAAGCTCAGTTCTAAGTTCATCCATTATAGTTTTGGGCCAATGACCAGCATCACTGAAAACAACCAAACTGGCATTGGTAGAGTCCTGATTTACGTTTATTTCTTCATTTAAATGTTTCTGTGAAACCTGCTGATAATGCAGTGCAGAAATGTTTGCTGTTTACGTCATTGACACGGCTGTGGCGCCGTCAGCTGAACCATCATTTGATATTGTTTCATTCCGACTTCGTTCACCTTCAGCTTCATTGGCATTGATAATATTGCTATCACAAATGTCATCATTGTTGTCAACTAAATACTCAATTGAAAATGAACAGCCAGAACAGGATCATCATTAAAGTTATGCAGCTCAGCACTGTCAGGCTGATTGTCAGCAGCTTCAGTTGCAAGTGTAGTCGGAACAAAATATCGACTAATAGCTGCAGCGCCACATGCCCATGTTTTTTTTTTTTTTTTGTTTGTTTGTTTTTTTGTTTTTTTTTTGCGATTTTCTCTGCGCTTTCTATATTCTGCCCCACTTAATTTCTGCCGCTTGCTCACGACGAGACTGTTGTAACACGGTTAATGTCGCAGATTGAAAAGTTAGTATCCGATTAATTAGATTATTTTCGTAAATAACTAGTAAGTTAAAATATTTTTAATCTTAATAACCACTGTACCCGAAATTACCCACGTCTCTAATAAGCCATAATTGTCATTGGTCCGTATCAACCATTGTATTTGGCTAAAGTACATATGACTGTCGAATTTTCCTTTAGCACTAAAGTACACATGACTGTCGAATTTTCCTTTAGCACTAAAGCCACCCAAGCATATCAGTAACTTGATCTCTGTAAACGCAGCTCACAGAAGTCAAGCCGTCCAGGGCCGCACCGGTACCGCCACAGGGCGGCGGCATCATCAAGGGCGGCATCACCAAATTTTCAAAATATTACCCTTCACTCCCTCTCTCTCTCTCTCTCTCTCTCTCTCTCTCTCTCTCTCTCTCTCTCTCTCCTTCTTTTTCCTTTTCTTTTCCTTTCTTTTTTTCTATTTCTTTTATTCTTTTTTCCTTTTTTTGCCGCCCCTACAGAAGTGCCCCCCAGGGCAATTCGCCCCCATTGCCCCCTATTCGGTACGCCAGTGTGTGTGTGTTATTGAGAGTCTGTAGGACAAGTTTCCTTTTAATGGTAGATAAACTGGTAATTAGTTAAATGATTTGTACCCTCTGGAAAAAAGTAGCCTCAGAGAAATGAGCGCAGCATTGGTCGTGAGTACTCTCTGACATTTTACGTGTAGCGACTGGGCGCTTCTACATACATTGGAGGCCAGACAACAACAACAATATTGAGGGACGTCAAACAAATGTTATGTATAGGAAACGTGCAACTTCTTGGCCTATGCAAATGAACTGATTTTGCGTTGCGTGGAATGTTAATTTATTCGATAACGAAAATATATAGTACGTCATGAATTTATCATATGAAATAGGAAAAGCCTAAGACGAACGCAGAGATGGCTGACTTCTCGTAACGTAACTTACAAGCATTGAGCGTCCCACAATGGATCTAGAGATTTTGCCGTCAAAGGGGTTAAGGAAGTATGGTTGTCTTGCTCTTAGATTGCTACCAGACATTTGAGGCATATATCTTCCGACGGAGTGTTAAAAGTCTTATGTATTCCAAGAAATGTTGGATCTCCAATAAGTCTCAGTCGTTGATAGGATTAAATGCTCTCTCTCTCTCTCTCTCTCTCTCTCTCTCTCTCTCTCTCTCTCTCTCTCTCTCTCTCTTCGTTTCGTACTTAATGTAAGGTCATGCGTATAATACGTATATTGTAACTAAACAAATTTGTGAAACCTGCATATCATATAAAATCGAATACGTGTATTATTTTCATTATCGATTTAGGGTTCAGTCCCTTAAAATCTTTTAGATGCATTGTCAAATTCGAAGAAACTCTGACTTATAATTTCGAAAATTAAAGTCAGTTTTTTAACATATATTTTTCCAGTTACTCTTAATGTTCAGTAGAGTCAGACAATAAAATGAACACTAGACGATCCACGCGTCCCGCGGAATCCGCTTCGCGTGTAACAGTGGGAAAACTAATTAATTTCTTAATTAATATATTAACATGTTATATTTTTGTGCAAGCCTACAGATTGTGACGGTTAATAAGAACTTATTATTCTATGTTTGCATTAAATACGTATGTAGGATTATTATTATTCTATGTTTGAATTAAATACGTATGTAGGATTACTATTATTCTATGTTTGAATTAAATACGTATGTAGGATTACTATTATTCTATGTTTGAATTAAATACGTATGTAGGATTACTATTATTCTATGTTTGCATTAAATACGTATGTAGGATTACTATTATTCTATGTTTGCATTAAATACGTATGTAGGATTACTATTATTCTATGTTTGCATTAAATACGTATGTAGGATTACTATTATTCTATGTTTGCATTAAATACGTATGTAGGATTACTATTATTCTATGTTTGCATTAAATACGTATGTAGGATTACTATTATTCTATGTTTGCATTAAATACGTATGTAGGATTACTATTATTCTATGTTTGCATTAAATACGTATGTAGGATTACTATTATTCTATGTTTGAATTAAATACGTATGTAGGATTACTATTATTCTATGTTTGAATTAAATACGTATGTAGGATTACTATTATTCTATGTTTGAATTAAATACGTATGTAGGATTACTATTATTCTATGTTTGAATTAAATACGTATGTAGGATTACTATTATTCTATGTTTGAATTAAATACGTATGTAGGATTACTATTATTCTATGTTTGAATTAAATACGTATGTAGGATTACTATTATTCTATGTTTGAATTAAATACGTATGTAGGATTACTATTATTCTATGTTTGAATTAAATACGTATGTAGGATTACTATTATTCTATGTTTGAATTAAATACGTATGTAGGATTACTATTATTCTATGTTTGAATTAAATACGTATGTAGGATTACTATTATTCTATGTTTGAATTAAATACGTATGTAGGATTACTATTATTCTATGTTTGAATTAAATACGTATGTAGGATTACTATTATTCTATGTTTGAATTAAATACGTATGTAGGATTACTATTATTCTATGTTTGAATTAAATACGTATGTAGGATTACTATTATTCTATGTTTGAATTAAATACGTATGTAGGATTACTATTATTCTATGTTTGAATTAAATACGTATGTAGGATTACTATTATTCTATGTTTGAATTAAATACGTATGTAGGATTACTATTATTCTATGTTTGAATTAAATACGTATGTAGGATTACTATTATTCTATGTTTGAATTAAATACGTATGTAGGATTACTATTATTCTATGTTTGAATTAAATACGTATGTAGGATTACTATTATTCTATGTTTGAATTAAATACGTATGTAGGATTACTATTATTCTATGTTTGAATTAAATACGTATGTAGGATTACTATTATTCTATGTTTGAATTAAATACGTATGTAGGATTACTATTATTCTATGTTTGAATTAAATACGTATGTAGGATTACTATTATTCTATGTTTGAATTAAATACGTATGTAGGATTACTATATTCTATGTTTGAATTAAATACGTATGTAGGATTACTATTATTCTATGTTTGAATTAAATACGTATGTAGGATTACTATTATTCTATGTTTGAATTAAATACGTATGTAGGATTACTATTATTCTATGTTTGAATTAAATACGTATGTAGGATTACTATTATTCTATGTTTGAATTAAATACGTATGTAGGATTACTATTATTCTATGTTTGAATTAAATACGTATGTAGGATTACTATTATTCTATGTTTGAATTAAATACGTATGTAGGATTACTATTATTCTATGTTTGAATTAAATACGTATGTAGGATTACTATTATTCTATGTTTGAATTAAATACGTATGTAGGATTACTATTATTCTATGTTTGAATTAAATACGTATGTAGGATTACTATTATTCTATGTTTGCATTAAATACGTATGTAGGATTACTATTATTCTATGTTTGAATTAAATACGTATGTAGGATTACTATTATTCTATGTTTGAATTAAATACGTATGTAGGATTACTATTATTCTATGTTTGAATTAAATACGTATGTAGGATTACTATTATTCTATGTTTGAATTAAATACGTATGTAGGATTACTATTATTCTATGTTTGAATTAAATACGTATGTAGGATTACTATTATTCTATGTTTGAATTAAATACGTATGTAGGATTACTATTATTCTATGTTTGAATTAAATACGTATGTAGGATTACTATTATTCTATGTTTGAATTAAATACGTATGTAGGATTACTATTACATTCTGGGTTACATCTTTAGCACTCACAATATTTCTAACATAATTAATTTTTTAAGTGTCTTAGCACAATATTGCACTTTTGTGTCTTCAGATTCCATTTGGGTGATTCTATATGCATATTTTTAATGTTAGACACCTTAATATTCTTACTTGCGTCTTTTCATCTCTAAATTTCATCTTTGCAATTGACAGATTTCATTTGATAAAACAATGTTAAGTATTATACTACTAAAACGTTTGACATCCTGGAAGTTAAAATATAGCACAATGAAAGTTGCAAATAAGCTATTAGCATGAAGCAAGTTGCAATAAAATAATGTCCCATTATGTCAACAGAGGGTACCGTGATGTGACTAAAAGCAATAACCGCAGGTTTAATATATTACACATTCTAATTATGGGGTACTGATCTGAGTTGCGTCAGCAAAGCAGAATTTTATGTATAATAAAATGCGCTCAATCCTTCTTTATTTCAATACTTCCTATACAGGACTCCCGGTAATAATGATATGGAAGAATGGGAACCAGTCTAGAAATGGGTGATAAAATAGAGTATATATGGGTTTGGCTGTCCAGGATTGGTTGATAATGAAAGTAAAATTTTAGTGTAAAGAACCTTTTGAGAGTTTATCCTAGTTGTAACTGAAAAGAAAAAAAATAGAGACTATGTTTTACTGATGAATTTCAGTCCTTTTACAGACCGGAGTTTGGAAAACTCGTTACTGAAATTAGCACCGGACTCTTTGATGCGGAATTGAAAACACATGTTTCAAACACCTGTAGATCCAGAAAATGCCGCGGCTCATATGGTTTTCTCTACAGAGAAGCTTGCATCGAGGATATTTCTATACTGATAAATATAGGTTTGATCATGAGCATTCAAAAATTTAAAGTGAGTGAATTTTTAATATCATGATGTTTCCATAGGTTTACTATGGAAGCTGAATTAGTAGCGTGAGTCCAACAGGTGACGAAGGGATGCTTAACCTTCATCATTCCTTAGTAATTCCAGGATAGCTCCATCTCAGGTTTTCTTATTAATGTTTTCTTTCTTTTGTTGTAACGTCCATGTTTAAATTGACGATCAATATACAAATTAGTTTTCAGGTATATTGAAAATAAAGACGACTGTTGTGATGAGTTAAGCACACACACACACACACCTGCAGTATACAGCATCTCTCTCTCTCTCTCTCTCTCTCTCTCTCTCTCTCTCTCTCTCTCTCGTGGTATATATATATATATATATATATATATATATATATATATATATATATATATATATATATATATATATTAAATCAAGGACCTATATCAATAAGACAGGCCTCTGCTGAAATAAATGGTCAGCATGACAACAGGACTATTTGAGACATTCTTGGTCAGAAACGGACGAGTTTACTTCTATAAGCTTGTGCTGGCCTTGCGAAACAGCCATATAACTTGATGTACACATGCATGCTTCAAATCGTCCGTTTCTAACCTAACCATCTGTCGAATACCAGTGCGACTGATTATATGGATAACTTCACAAGAGAACATCACGTAATGGCTTTTTTTAAAAACGCATTTAGCGAAACATTTATTGCGCAATGATGTTTAATCAGTTTGTGAGACTAAATGAACACCTAGCATTGTTCATATTTTGTTTCATTCTTTGTTTATAGATATAGAAATATAATAAAATAAAATCTATCTTCTTGGTCAATAATGCAATATTATTTTATGATAGCCTGTGAGTTACTGGATTTTCAAATTGAAATTATTTTGATAATTCACTGGAGTGAATTACGAAAAATATTTTTTTTCACTAGATATCGATAACATTATAAACAGGAGTACCCGTTTAAAATCCCACAACACCCCTTTTATTTTATTTTTCTTCATTTTTAATGTGCTTTTTTGCTTTGAATTAGCAAAGGGAATTATGTTACTACTGATATTTTTCGTGAGAATATACAAAACACAGCAGAACATACACGGTGGGGCTGACATTATCGCGCTGGATACCATAAGAAATCTACTATTTCAATCTGTTATGCATATTGCTAGCCAATATGTTTGAGTATAAAATAAAACAAAAAGTGCTCGTTCCGAGTGAACAACGGATATATCTGATCTCGTGGGTGAAAAAGTAAAGTATTTTCACGAGAGAAAATACTTGAATTATGTTCACCCTCCTAATGAAATATTATCCGTTATTCACTCAAGTGAACCAGATATCCTGAATATTATAAATCATGAATCATACGGAATTATGACCTTGTTATTTTTAATTTAAATGTAAGTTTTGTAAAAGTTTTATATTTTGCATTCAGCAAGACATTTATTTGAAAAATTAAATTTACAGATCATTATTAATTTGTTAAATTAGATGTCCATTAGGCGGTTGCGATGTGGAAGATGGCATACAGTCTTGTCAAAAATATCAGCTAACCAAAATACGATATTTCTCATATAATCGAGATTACATGAAACGCCTAAAACAATAAAAAGAAAATGAAGTAAAATTAAATAAACTAAGATAAAATTTTAGTTTAAAGGAGTGTGTGTGTGCGTGTGTTTAGGCACAGAAATGGCAACTAGTGCAGCTTCGTTAGATCGCTAATGCAAATCCCTACGCATTTTATTAAATATTTCTTTATTTGAAATGCCGGTAGTTACATTTTTACACCGTCAAGTCCCTCTCTCTGCCCTCCGCCATCACCCTGGACAATGACTCATCAAAATCCGGTTATATATATCCGATTTCCACCGGATTCCATGGAGAGAAAGCTAAAAGCCTTTATCCCTCATACATATATTTATCGTCCCAACAACTTATGAAATAAATTTTGCGAATTTCCAGGCAGAGATTTAGGACGAGTTACATTTACAGACATACCAAACAGAAGGAGGGCATAATTTAATCACTTTACCAGTTATAAATGATCTTATACATGTATATTTTATTCCCGATCTATAACTAATGATAATGTAATTTTATTGAGATTGTCAATGAACAATCCCTGAACCCCGATCAACATGTTATGAGGAATAAATAAATAAATCCAGGGCTTGTGGGTGGAATCAGGGATCCGCGGATACCCAGCTAATAATTCAATGCTGCAACAATGCTGCACCAAAGTTTTGGCAACGTTGTTATATAACGTCGTGGAAACGTGATTTCGTGAACTTGCTGGAATGCTGCTACAACGTTTAACATCATAATATAACATTCCTATAACATCCTGACAACATTTAAAATCTATATTGAAAACTTGGAAGAATGAAAGCAACTTGTGTTTCTGAAACACATATGCCCCACTGCTGGCAAGAAAGTCCAAATCTACAATTAAACATTACAACAATGTCAATATGACCATCCATCTAGGAGGAGTAGCGATAGCAAGATTTTCAAGATAGCTGCAATTGTGGCCATATTGGATGTCAGATCGGCTCCATTTTCATTTCGGATAAACTAAATATCATGTCATTTGACCATCCATCAAGGAGGAGTAGCGATAAGATGACTGAGCGTGCGAGTGCGCAAATCACGCAAAAATTGTACGAATTTGCGCACTTGGAAAGCAGTGATGAGTGAAAACTCCCGCAAATTGGTACAAAGTCGCACATATAAAAATGCACCATACGCAGCATACAATTTTTATTTTACTGTTGAGATAAACTTAATAAATAAGGATCTTAAAAAAAATTAAATAGTAAGGATACTTATTTGATCAAAACATTTCAGTCCATTCTAAAGTATGCAGATGTAGGTTAATACAAAAGGGGATGGTTGGAAATCCCCCTGATTATTTATAACAAAAAAGATGTGACAATTTGGGAAATCTCCCCTTCAGATATAATTCTAAGATTTTCAAGATGGCTGCCATGGTGGCCATATTGGATGTCAGATCAGCACCATTTTCATTTGGGACCAACTAAACATTATAAGTTAATTGGTGAAAACTCCATGTCGCTATGGTGGCGCTCTACAGATATTACGTACTTCTGAGAGAGTGACATGTGTAAGGTGAAGTTGTTTGCATTTGCAACATACATAATGGAGATAATGTTGGCATAACTCTATGCTACTTTCATGCACTGTGGCTGAATTTGTTTAACATATTGTACTTGAGGAAATTGTACATGCTCTAAGCACACAGCTGACCAAAATGGCTGCTCCCATGTGCTCACAAAATCAGCCTGAATTAGTCCAAAGTACACTATCTTTAGCAGTTATTAAAATAGAGAAAACGAATCTTGTCAGAGAAGGCAATACCAGCTTCTGAAAGTGCAATGAATGAATTGCAAAATATATATTTAAAAAAATTATCGTCTCGTTTTTGTACAATTTACATTTGAAGTCAATGAAGTGAAAATGACCAATCGGAGCTAGCACTTTTCTGATAGGTGCAAATCTTAAGTAAGTCCAAGCTGTATACTCTATAACCCAAATTACACCCATCAATCATACACCAAAATAAAGGAAATTAAAAGTTCTTTTAACGATACCTAAGATATACAAGGTATTTTTAAATAGGCAGGATAACCAGTGAGGAAAACCTGGGAAATTCTTTTTACTTTAAAAATCTATGCAAAATACGAAACTGTAAAGCGCCATTATAAGTTAATTGGTGAAAACTCCATGTCGCTATGACCATCCATCCATGAGGAGTAGCGATATTTTCAAGATGGCTGCCACGGCGGCCATATTATTGTCAGATTGGCACCATTTACGTCTTTTAGTGAAACCCCATTTTGGTATGGTCATCCGTCTAGGAGGAGTAGTGATAACAAAATCTTCAAGATGGTCGCTTTGGCATTCCTGTTGGTGTCCGAGCGACACCATTTTCATTTAGATCCGTCTAAACCTCACGCCGAATCTGTGTGTAAAGTTTCATGGCAATCCTCCAATTAGTTGAGGACGAGTAGTAATAAGAAACTTGTGTTAACAGATGGACGAACCATTCCATAAACTCTTCTGGTCAATGACCATTAGAGCTAACAAGAGGCTGAAAACGTAACTAGAGCAATATTTGGCTCGAGAAGGTAAACACTATTTTACACATGTTTCGTAGTGAAAATCGTCAATTTTTGTATTAAGAGGGCTATTATATATATATATATATATATATATATATATATATATATATATATATATATATATATATATATATATATATATATATATATATATATATATATATGCAATATCTTCAAACTTGCTGAAACTATGCAGAAAGAGGACCAGGTGTGAAAGTAATGGCCAGTCAACGAAGGAAGTCAGGTACTAATATTAGTAGTAACGAAATTACTTTTCGTCGACTTTAATTGTTTTTGTGCAGTCACACTTAATGAAACTGTTGGGGCGGATGGCGATACAGCAGGATGGACAGGATCCCATTTAGACGCTCTTAATGCAATCAGTGAGGATACAAAAATGAAATTCACTAAACTGGATACAATTTACAGATCATCTAGTTATGAATGGGGAAAATGCTTTCTGAATTTGTTTGCCTAGATCAAGCAGTTTCTGTGTAATTGTTCTAACATGATTTACATGCAAACATTGTTTACTGTTGATGGTATGTAAACCTTTCTTCACGTAGTTTTGCTAACAAGCTTTACAGGCCGAATGTACATACATTTGTATTTAAGAAGAGACAAGTGGGTATAAATTAGAAAACAATACAGAATATATTTTACTATCACTTTTTTTTTTATCTGTTTATTTTCTGGATTTTATTAAGATTCAAAATCAGAATCTGTATCTTCGACAGCAGAGTCAGTGTGTGTTTTCTTCTTCTGCTCAGGCTTCTGCTAATTGAAAAATAATTTTAATGCTTGACCAATAGCATATATTATTTCATCACTGATTGCATATGTTGAAATTAAAGTTAACTAGTGTAATAAAACTGTCTTCACTCTGTCTGTGTTTCCCGTAATATCGTTAAGCAGGGTTAACTTTTGGACTCGCTTGTCCATTTAGGCAAGTGGATAGTAAAATCAATTTGCGCAAAAGTAAATTTATTTGTCTGAATAATTCACGTCAATAAATTTCCAAGTGGAAGCACTTGCCCGATTGAACAAGTTCGATGTTAATTTGAGTTGTCTCCCATGGTGAAAATCTGTAATAAACCGGACCCGCGACAGTTATTGTTTCAGTGAGAGATATAACAGTAATATCCCATTATGACAACAGTTGGCGTTGATTACGTTGTTCCAACTTGCGTTAAGCTAGCATATTACTTGCAACTTTCACTATGTTACATTGTAACTTGTAGAATGTTAACTATTTTTACCGTTATATGTTGATTAATATATGTCATCAAATGAATTGTCAGAATTCAGAGAGGATATTTAGAGATGGAATGATGCAATTTAGAATGCTGACGTGTGTAATATTAAAAATATGTACATATGATCACTCACGTGGAATTGAAGATACAAAATTGCAGTGTTCCAATATCACACATATGTCAGATTTAGACAGAAAGATCGGCAATGCAACAATGCAAACCTGAATAGAACTTGCAAAATAGAGTATACATCGTATATTATTAGAAAACATATTCATGTACATAGAATTATGGCGGCGATTCCCCTCCATAGATAACAGCTTGTAATATTTTTGCATGACGGATTTTATTAATTGGAACTTTAAGACCAAAACTATTTATGACTTAAGCCAAATTTAAAAATAACTCAGACTGCTATAGTCAATGCCTAACAATTCAAATTTAAACCATGCGATGGTACCAATATGAGGTTTGTAATAATCAATAAATAATCAAATATGTATGAGAAGGACTGGGAAAATTGTTAGCTGTTCACTATAGACCAATATGCACTTTCCACGAATGATGTCCCTTTGCGTAAGGCCAGAGGTCATTCATGGTAGATAGACATTTTGCTCAGGGTAGAAATACATTATGCTCAGTTGTCATTCATATTTGTCATAAAAATTATTTATGAAAAAAAAGCAAGAATCTATTCTGTCTCAGGTATTGACAGTAGACATAAACTTTTATATAATATACATACAATCTGCATTATTTACATATATAACTGTGAAAAGTCCTTCTAATTGGAGACTTTACTCAGAATTACCCCCTGACCTTTGGAGCTCTTCAATGGGTAAACATTATTGCCAGTGATGTGGCAATTCGTCTATTGTAGACCTGTATATTAAACGGTTTCATAAGATTATTCCTTTGTCGTAACTTCACTCTTAAGTTGATCAATCATTTGATTTTCTCCCTTTGAGCGGTATATTTAATCCTCTCTTCCTCCCCTCCCTCCCTCCCTCCCTCTCTCTCTCTCTCTCTCTCTCTCTCTCTCTCTCTCTCTCTCTCTCTCTCTCTCTCTCCAGTGAGAAAGAGGTAGTCGTGGTAGCTCAGTTGGTAGATCATCGGACTCGTAATCCCAGGGTTGCTGGTTTGATACCCGCGCTGGCCAGCCCGGGTCGGCTGCCTCGGTGGGTTCTTGGGATAGACACTTAGTTTCCATTTCCTCGGCATGATATAGTCAAGTCAATAAAGTCGTAAAAGTGGCGTTAAAAAAACAAAAAAAAACAACAACAACAACAACAACAAAAACAATGAGAAAGCTTCTGTATATGCGATTGGTATTGAAGTGCTCCTACTCTCAGATACCATTTTGCAGCGTCAGTTTCACAGCTGGCCCTAGCTTGTCACTCTGCATCATCGCCACTAATAAGGGAAAACACAGAAACTTATGAATTGGGCTTGGTCTCTATACCAAGAAATGGTGTTCATGGCCGCTAAGGTCTAACTGGACAGGTTTTTGTGAATTTTCATCGGACTAAGATTGCAGAAAATTGAGAATAATTCTACATTGAAGATACAATAAAAAACAACCAATGATTTTTGCGGAAAGCATGCTTGTAAGATTTAAATTAAGGTATTCAGATTAATTCATTGTACAAATGATAGCTTTTACACCGAATCAACACTACCCCCAACCCCTCTTTTATAGTGTTAATTTCCGACAGTCAAGGGCTATTTTGAATTTTTCCTCTGACAAGGTGGCTCAAACGACCAATATAGGTCATATGCATGATTGAAGTTCACTGTTATTGGAACAAATTGGCATGCTTCTCATTACCCCTTAACCATCTCGATTTCGAGATATTTATATCCGTAGCAGACATACATAAACACGTAAACCAAGTTGGCCGTTCATTTAAAGCCCATGTTACGCATCTCCAATGCTAGTCTAACTGTCCAAGGTAGTCACCAAATAAACCAATCCATTTTCAAGTCTAACTCAAAGTAAATGCAAACCAAATTACAGATTTAGTTTCTGTGTGAATTTATAAACACAAGACCCATGATTATTAGGCCCATCCCCGCCCTATACCTTACAAATTATGTGTGTGTGTGTGTGGGGGGGGGGGGGGGGGTTAAAAATACAAAACTCTCCAGTCAGACCTAAGTTAGCGTCTGGCGATTTAGTATAAAATTTTGGACAGGTATATATTCTAACAAAAATAATTCCAAACATTTGGCCCCTTTATATTATTTGTTGTGATGACTTGCTAAGATCAGTCTTAATATATGTCTTGATTGTAATTTTAACTAAGTACAATTCTTCTTAAAAATGTGTTAACATGTCTTTTTGCAAAACTTAATATTGTCCATGCTCATTGGAGCACTTCCATTGTCAAATCTACAGTTTCTGAGGTGCTAAGTTTTGCACGTTGTCAGGCTCTTCAGTTTCGGAGGTAAGTAAATCTTGCAATCCCATAAGGCCGAAATCGATGTGATCGGTTTTCAAAAACACCGGAAATTTTGAATTATGGGGCAGACCCAGCATCATTCGCAACTTCGAGGTCAATCCCACAGATCATACCAGTCAGAACATCCTCGGCCTTTTCTGTCAGGTCGAGAAGGAAATATCGGATAGTCATTAGTCGCCATTGAGAACTATATTCTGAACTACTTTTGTTCACATGAAACAATATGGCGGAGGAAGGAGACAAAGTCACAACCAGAACATTGTCGACCGTTGCTGTTGCAACATGTGTTGTGCACTCCGAGAATCATCAGACATATGAAATTGATGTGTATTCCTACAACTACTTCCGAGGTTATTTCACGATCTTGCGGAAATGGCTAAGAGATGTTCCGATCGGAATCATACCTCAGGTATATTTATTTTTCTCGCAGAAATAGCCGAGATGGTCAGAATGACCCAATATGTCCTTTATGTACCTCGCGCTCTTTTAGAATATCGCTGCCTGAAGGCTGTTTTGGCCCCAAGGTCATCTAAACCTTATTATATCGTATTGTATGCATTTATACACGAGTACGTTGACTGGATCCTATCTTTCATCTATTATTGCAGATTGAAATCCAACGAAAAACGAGGTATAAACAAACATACCATTTCAGGCTGTTTTTATGTGCTTTACTGTGATGTTATCGGTATATTGTGACGTCTGCCGCGTGCAATCTTGTAACGTCGTCAGTCCTGTTCTCCATCACTGCCTGATATTTTCCTCGTACGTACGAGGTAAACTCTTCACATTCTGCACTAAAGTCATTGTAGAGAAAAGATCGCAGAAAATGTAATATGAATGAGTGTGA
This sequence comes from Margaritifera margaritifera, assembly GCA_029931535.1. Classification (NCBI taxonomy): domain Eukaryota; kingdom Metazoa; phylum Mollusca; class Bivalvia; order Unionida; family Margaritiferidae; genus Margaritifera; species Margaritifera margaritifera. The sequence goes on along the minus strand of JAQPZY010001647.1, from coordinate 4,272,722 downwards.
TTCAGTCATCAAAGCGTACGGTTTTCTCCAAGTGGCATTTGACCACCAACTTTACATCGTTGTGGCAGTGGTTTTATCTTCCAAAGGGAGGTAATCCACTATGCAGAGCATGTATGCAACGTATCACTCGGAATATCCTCGGCCTTTTCCGTCAAGTCGAGAAAAACTCGACTGAAATGGCAGTGATGTTCCGATCGTGCACGGTCTGGTACCGTGCCTTCTTCGCTAAGTTAGGTTACAAAGCGTTCGGATTTCTCCAGGTGGCGTTTTTTTGCCACCAAATGTTGTTCGATAAATCAGCCCCCTAAATCTGTGTTGATACTGATGGACTATTTGTGGGTGTGATATCACCTATTCATAAAATCGAAGAATCGTTTGGAGACAAATTTGTCCGCAACATATCGGTGTGCATTTTAGACACTTACCGGTATTTCTCGCGTTTAAGGGTCCTTTTGGCAATATGTACAGACTATTTCAAATCAAATCCTATATTTGATGACTCGTAAATCCACGTGGAATAACACAACCCTATATCATGTGGCCATTTTGAATTTCGTAGCTACATACGGCTGTTACCAAATACCGGTACGTGTCTAAACTGTACGCGAGTATGTTCCGGAAAGTTTTGTATGAAGCGAAATTGTAATTTTAATGAACAGGTGACTCCAGACCAACAAATCATCCTTCAGTATAAACACAGATTTGGGAATACACCAAATGTACAGCGTTAAGGGTGCAAGGGACAGTTTTTATGCACACATCTGATATAGCATCAACATGCCTAATATATAATTTCGTACAAAAAATAGAGTACACCAGTAAGGTCAATAAGGTCCATATTTTTGGATGGCTATAATAAATCAAAACATAATATCAATCATTAGCCTTGACAAGTCAAAGGAAGCTCATAGCAAAAGAAGTGTATGGACCCCAGCCACAGCCCCAAATTCACACATGCATTTTGTCATGTCCGAAGGTCATTTTTGATATACAGTGATGCTCACAGCGCAAACGCAAGTCCTGTCCTTATGTGATAATTTTGAAAAACATTGTGTACAAAAACAGCGTGATGCAAAATAGTTGCCATCCAGGCCGTTTCTGAACCCAAGGTGGCAACTGCTGTGAGTGGCTAGCTCTGATTTTGAGCCGACCATTGGTATTTCGCTGTCTAGATACTGTTAAGTAACTATAGAACGTGTACATGCCTCGCATCAATATCATGAACAACACAAGCCCAAAACACCTAATTCACAAATATATGTATATCTTTAATTATTAAACAATAACAGCCGAAAAGTCAGATCATAGCCTTAAGTTAAGATTAGAAGGGTCCAATTTACGAAACTATCCCCTGCTACCTAATGCAGTGTTATTATCGTTGCAAAGGGAGGTAACCCAATGTAAGGAATGTGGTTTTAGATATGGGTAGTCTAAGCTGACCTTGATCTCAAATGACCCACTTGTTCACCGATTTTACCGCAGTTACAAGAAAATTTGCAGAGTACTTCAGAAGTGCCGAGCCGACTCGGCTCATAGCGCTTTCCACTAGCTTATTACATGTAAGAACTCGAAGTAACAGAGGCACTGAATCTTCTCTCTTTCGTTTTCACCGTAAGTATTTTATTTTTAATTTAGTGGAATTCTGATTTCTCAGTGTTAATAAGCGTGATTTTATTAACATTAGTGGCTAAGAAAATAGAATATAATTAACATTACTGGCTAAGAAGATGGAACACAATTAAACCTTGGTACACGTGAACCTTATAAGTTGAACGTTCTCATTGTTGACTTCACGTTGTTGAGGGTCAAAAAGGGACATGTGAGCATTTGTCTAAATGGTCAGATAAGATTACGGCGGTGATCCAGAACAAAAGTGCTTGAAAAAAATGGGGGTGGGGGTGGGCAGAGAGAGAGAGAGAGAGAGAGAGAGAGAGAAGCGAGGGAGGTGTCATTAGGTTGTTGCGATGTGGTAGACGGCATACCGACTTGTAAAAAATATCAGTATTTATTGTGTGCAGGTCGATAAAACTACATCGATGATGTGACTGACGACTTATATTCGATTAAAAAAAAAAAAGACGGTTCTCCGATGTAGTTTTTCCCACTAAACAGTCACGTACAAACAGAGAGGAGTTTCGTACATATCAAGAGATTTTCCTTTAGTTTTTAACTGAATGAATGCTTTTAGATAACAAATATCTTACTTTATTGGTTAATTTTATTCATGATGAATGGACAGAACAGAATGCTGTGCAGAAATGGATGACGTTAGGTTTGGTTTTATGGGTTTAACGCCATTTTTCAGCACATGATAGGCTAGCTGTACATGGCGGCCAGTATATCTGGTGGAGGAAGAACCCGGGGAAAATCCCGGGAAGAACCACCGACCCACGGGAAGCTACTGGCAAGCTTTCTCAGATAACCACATTGGCCGAGCCCGAGACACGAACCCGCGCGGACAGAGGTGAGATGGCAGTGACCGGTAAAGGCGAGCGCCTTAGATCACTCGGCCACCCGGAGCCCCCGGATGATGTTATTAATCTACATTAGTATCTTTCTTTTCTTTCTTGTTTCCATTTTATAGGAAATTAATAAATCGATTGTTCCTTATAATTTACCAACACCATGTTCATGAGAGCGTTACTGTTTTACTGATTTATTTATTTATTTTTATTTTCCTCTAATTTCTCAAGTGTGATGCGACTTAGAATTTGATTACTTAAACCAATATAAAATCCGAAAGTAGATTTCAGTTAAACATATTATGTGGTGAAAACTACATACTTTTAAACTTTTTAAAAAACAACAATATTTCAGAATATTTCTTTGTTTATTTACATTTTTTTTATTTATTTTAAAAAAAAATGATTCCCAGAGTATACCTATAATTTTGAACATATCAAATATAACCCCGCCACTTCTACTTACTCGTATTTACATCTTAACTCGGCCCTGGCTATTCATCAATTTAGGTTTCGCGTCAGATTCGAGATCAACACACTGTAAACATTATCAAAATATTTTAATTTCCCCAAAATTATAAAAAAAATATGTAAATTAAATCTGAGTTAAAACCCCAATCCACTGTTTAAATGCATCGGGCGATTACTGCAGGATACAAGTTTGGAATTTTTCTCGAGACCCCTAAAGTTGCGTAACTTTTATTCGCTTTAAACTAGGGGTGAAACGATACACCTCTGCCACGTATCGATACGATTCTCGATACACAGCCTACGATTCGATACATTATCGATACACATATCAACTTGATGGTCGTTTCGTCTTTAGAAGGTCTGTCAATTGGTAGGGTGGTGCCATTTTTATGTTGACATATTGGGTGTATTTCCAGTATGCAGATTACAAGCAAACAAAGACTTATCAGCTGTTCATATGCCATTTTCATCCTTGACACACACACACACACACACACACACAAAATTCTTCCATACAGACTACCTGTTAGCTGTTATTTATTTTTATTCAACCTTTTAGGCCATTTCAGGCTGCTCCATTCAATAAAATGCATGACTCATCCTGGTCACCACGCCCTTTGTTTTGCATTGAATGAATGTTTTTAAAACATCTTATTACCAATTTCATGTCTTCACTTAAATTTTGATGGCATTACGGTGTTATCTTCAAAACAGAAGAAACTGTAATTTCCTTGTGCAAGGAAAATCTTATCTAGAACAAGTCCGAGTGTGGGAGCGGAGATGACTAACAACCAAATCCTTCGCATTGTACTTCCTGCAGATGCAAAACAACTGCCGCGGCCACAGACACTTGTTTCTGTCAGTGAAAAAGGAAATTATTGACAACACCCACTCACTTTCTACAAATTGACATAGTGGCTATAACTCGTGCGGTTTGGAATCTGCCCCCTTTCGGATTCTGTGCTATTTTTTTTTTTTCTTCAGATCGGCACGTTCGGGCGCTGATTACATATATCAACGTAAAAGGAGACATTCCAAACTTATTCCCCATGTACGATTTAAGTACTTTACAGATCATTTAATAGTCACTTTTGTGTACAGATTTTAGTTTGCTTTGTATCTATTTGGATGCCAATATTTCCGGTATGTAACGCAGTGAACACGCTTCAGTTAGTTATGATTGGTGGTTATTGTTTTACCCTGGACTTGAACAAACTATAAGCACTAATCAGAATTGCATGTAACATATTTCACTGCATGACACACTGGAAGTGTAGCCTTGAATTTGATCCAGGTAGACAAGATGCGATACAACAGATAAATTTCTCGTAAAAGTGGTTATTAAATGATCAGTAATGTACTTAAATCATACATGGGGAACAAATCTGCAGTGTCTTCTTTCCGTTGATGTATGTTATCAATGGCTGAAGATTCAGACGGGATAATCTAATTAGCATGGAATTGGGACGGGGGAAGGGGGCAGATTTCGAACCACGTGAGTTAGTCACCGTGTGTTAATTTTTAGAAGGCGAGTGGGTGTTGTCAATAGTTTTTTTTATATTTTACTGACAGAAATGCGTGCCTGTACTTTCTACGGCTGTCTCATATGAATTCTCAATTTAAAGAATGAAAAGGCAAATGACTAATAATTATTCACGACTGCTGAAGATTAAAGTAACCTGTATAGATTAAGTATCGTTTTGTATCGATTCTTCCCCTTTTGTGTCGATATGGGTAGCGATATAGAATAAGTATCAATACATCGATATATCGATTAATCTTTTCACCCCTACTTTAAACTGTGTATCTGGATTCATAATATGCCTTTTGCCAATTGAACATTTGCGATTTTTTTTTTTTTGTCCAGAAGACGCTAGTAGTAATATGTGGAACTTGGGGCACAAAAATGGCACTCTGGTGCACATAAGGGTAATTAACATTACGGTGCTATCATGAAACTGTGGCATTTGGGTACTAGTGGAATTGAAAATTAGTCCATAAGTTTAATATTAGTATGGCACTTTAAACACAACGGAATTGCTAATATAAAAAATGTCCATAAGTTTGAAATTATGAGTCTGTATAGCTTTTCCCTTTTTGCAGAGTGCCATTTTAAATTTTAACATGATAGGTCTATCTGGCCACAAGGTAAATGCTAATGTTAAATAGTTATATACTATCCAGTATCCCGCATTTACTATCCAACACGCTCTCTGTAGTGACCAATACTTAGCGATCTTTTATCCAGCACCCCACATATACCATCCAATACCCCACATTTACTATCAACACGCCGTTTGTAGTGACCAATACTTAGTGACCTACTATCCAACACACCACATAGTGACCAATACTTAGTCATCTACTATCCAACACCCCATGCTATGCCATCCAACTCCCCGCATTTACTATCCAACACGCCGTGTGCAGTGACTAAAGCCTCACACCTACTATCCAACACACCACATAGTGACCAATACTTAGTCATCTACTATCCAACACCCCATGCTATACCATCCAACTCCCCGCATTTACTATCCAACACGCCGTGTGCAGTGACTAAAGCCTCACACCTACTATCCAATACCCCACACTATACCATCAACGTGTCGTGCTTAGTGATCAATACCCCACACTATACCATCAACGCGCCGTGTGTAGTGACCAGTTCTTAGACATCTACTATCCAGCACCCCACACTATACCATCAACACGCCGTGTGTTGTGAACAGTATTCAAGACGTCATTTGTAGTGACCAGCACCCTATACGTACTATCCAATACGCCAGGTGTAGTGGCCAATACTCAGTCATCTACTACCCAGCACCTCACACTATACCATCAACGCACTGTGTGTAGTGACCTACATCTAGTGATCTACTATCCAACACTCCACATTATATCATCAACACGCTGTGTGTAGTGATCAATACTCCACACTTACTATCCAACACGCCATGCGTGGTGACCAGTACACCACTCTGTGCCATCAACACGCCGTTTGTGGTTCGTCATTCCGCTTAGCATATTCCCTACTCGTTGCAATATATAAGCCGGTGATTGTATAGCCGCGCGTTCATTGTTCGAGAAGCTAGCCATGCAATGTTTGTAGTCCTCTACTTTCTTTATTTAAACCAACTTTAATGTTTAAATCATAAGTGTCTTTTATTTATTTAATCAATACGAATGAATAATGCAACCTAAAGCAAATTATCAATTTCCAAAGAGGACTGTGAATAGCTGCAGAAGTACATTTTGTAGTGGACGCACTGGGCGGGGACGTTAACTCCTCCATCAATACATAGTTTCCTGTAGTCAATGTTAACTGTTGAAAACGCGAGTACGTGTATTTGTATGTGTTATAAATAAACTATGTGTATATGCATCTCGTGTGGTATATCAAAGATACAGTGTACACACACTATGGACCATTTCTCTTCAGCTTGTGACAATTTCGGTCTCACAACCAGTATAAAGATGACAGTGATGATGCACCAACCTGCACCACAAAAGCCTTACGTAGAGTCTAACATCACAGTAAATGGCCAGACCCTTGTGGTTGTGGACAAGTTCACCTATCTCGGCAGCACACTGTCACGTGCAGTCCACATCAATGATGAAACCAACGCCAGAATTGCTAAAGCAAGTGTGGCCTTTGGCAGACTACATGCAAATGTGTGGGAGCGCAGAGGCATCAGTCTACAAACATAACTTAAGGTCTACAAAGCCATTGTGTTGCCGACCCTGCTGCATGCTTGTAAAACCTGGACGGTGTATAGACGCCATGCCAAGAAGCTGAACCATTTTCACATGGGCTGCCAAAGGAAACTGATGAGGAGAAGATGGCAGGATAGGGTCCCAGACACTGAGGTTCTCACACGGATTGGCATTCCAAACATCCACACTCTGCTGATGAAATCACAGTTGAGATGGACAGGCCGTGTCACCAAGGGCGACTACCAAAGAAAATCTTCTACGGCGAGCTGAAGGAGAGAAAGCGATCTCAGAGTGGTCAGAAGAAACGCTTCAAAGATTCTCCTCTCAAGTCATCGTTGAAACACTGCAACATTGACCCTTAGTCCTGGGAAGATCTCACACAGGATCGCTCCACCTGGCGGAGTCTCATCCATACTGGAGCTACAGCCTTTGAACCGGAGGAGGACTCAGAGGCAGTGCAGAAGCACGAGCAGCGTAAATCTCAGAACCACAGCACGTCCCTATTGATCAAGGAAACCTATGTGGCATTCTCCTGACCTGACAAGTGTGCCAAAGACAGTTCAGAGCATAAATTGGCCTGATCAGCCACCCACGTACTCACAGAAACCAAACCAGTTAGTGATGTCATATTCATCTTCGAAGGACGAACAACACACACACACACACACATATATATATATATATATATAGTTATATATAGTAGCTGTTTTCCTCGGAGCAACAAAATGATTAATACAAACAATAATGTTTAATTACCGTATGCAGAATTTTTGCAGCTTTCTTTCCACATGATGTTTCTGTGGGTCTGTACCAATCTTGAGGGCGATTTAATTTGATCGATGTTAGCTGCAGTTCGCACACACACACACACACACATCTAAGGAGGTTTAATCCGCAGCTGCCGTGAACCGTTACCTTATCCAGGCAATCACATCTCCGTACAAGTAACCTGTGAAAAATGGCCACAGAACAACAATACCGGTATTTATTTCCTATGACAAGTCTCATTCGGGAACCCTGTTGTATTTATAAACAAACTTCTTCCAATCTTTCTTTCTCTCTCTCTCTCTCTCTCTCTCTCTCTCTCTCTCTCTCTCTCTCTCTCTCTCTCTCTCTCCGCAAGCAACAGCTTTTTAAAATATAGCTCTTTCTTTCTTTCTTTTTTTTCTTTACTGTGTCTTCCTCGACAGCTAACTTTGGAATCAATCAAATATTCAGATCACCCCACTTCTATATCCAGGTGATTCTGTTGGCTCAATATGCTCAACTTCTGATTGGCTGATGCAGGACCTACGGCAAGTAATGGTTAGAGAGAATCCCTGTAATCTGATTGTCTAACAGTGAAGAACAGTTTCAATCCCTTTCTGATAATGTTAAAGATAAACTGGAGATATATATATAAAATTACTTAATTTTTTTTTTCTCGAATTTGTTCTAGATATTCTACTAAGATGAGTATATACTGGGCCAAGAATTACTTGGGTTTCAATGTCCCGGATGAAGAAATGCGACAAATTCCATATCCCATGGCAGAGTTATCGATGCACGTGACCATAAAGACGATTCAAACATTCGGATTACTTGGCACTGTCCTGGCTGGACCAATTGTTGCAGTAGCCAGAAAAAATACGCGTAACTGGGAAGGAATAAAGGCGAAAATGACACGATATGGTCGCGGAGGGCTTGTCCTTGGTGTCGTATCGGGGCCCCTCTTGACTTATGCTAAAATGAGAACAGTGAATGATCCCGACGGTGCATACGACAGGTGCTACAGGCTGAGATACAATCGGAACCAAGTCAGAGTTGATCAAGCCTCGTTTTTATGTTTTGTAGGTGGCGCTGGGATTGCATCTGGCATAAAGGGAAATGCTATGCTTGGAGGACTTGTCGGTCTTTCTAGTGGGATCGTATTGTCAGCTATGTATAATAGCATGATTTCAAAACAAAAATGACTTCAATAGTTGCTTCAAATGTACATGTATACTTAATGGTAATTTTATCATAGCATATATTGTTAGTTTTTTTTTTTCGTTTTTTTTTTCTCTTCATAATATACTTCCACGAGGTGCACAATTCTCAGGAATATTCAGATTTCTCAGGGTCTAGGGCAGCCACTGCACTTATCAAAACTGTGTTTATTTTATTTGATGAGATATATTTACCTTTCTCGCAGTTTTTAGTATACTTATTGACCATGGACTCTGGGATTAGTGTCGGACTACTGAAATAATAATTTATTTATCTTTTTTTTAATCACCAAATACAAATATCAATAAGTTTATTTCCATAAGGCATCTGGCTACTGTGGTCAAAATATATGTAAATACGCACTGGTAATAATCAAAAGAATGTTAGCAATAAAACAACATATTAATTTCAGGTTGATGTACATTATTAGTGAACTATTTCAAGTTAAAAATTCCAGGACGTTATATGTTACTGATTGTGCTATATACATATATATATATATATATATATATATATATATATATATATATATGTATATATATATGTATCTTGTATTGTTTTTAAGTTTTAGCTTCACTTCATTTAATATTCCACCCGATTCAAATAAAATCTTCATATTCCGATATACCTTGTTTATAATAGTTTGTACTGAAACTAGACCAACAACCAAGTTGTTGATTTTATTTGTTACTTTCTTCTTTCTTTCTTTTTTTTCTTTCTTTGTTTTAAAAAAAACATCATCATAAAGCATATGAATATGACATTCTGTCGTTTAAAATTGTCCTAAAATTAAATATTATCCCAATAAATACTATTCTAGGCCTATTTTAAAATTGTCCTAAAATTAAATATTATCCCGATAAATACTATTCTAGGCCTATTTTAAAAGGTAGAACGTCAGATTTCAGAGAAAAAAATGTCGTCATAAAATCCAATCACATAATAATCCACACCATTTCTTATCGCACTGAGGTTTCAATTAAAGTGGTTTCTTCGGCCCTCAGAGGGCATGCATTTCCTCATAAATTTTTCACTTCGAGTGGTTGTGTGACTCCAGATAGCCAGGCCCGTCGAGAAGGGGAGGGGTGGGGGCAGTTGCTTAGGGGCCCGGCGATTTAAACTCCGTTATAAAAATAATATTTTTAAAAAATTTCCTTCAAAGAGTCTAAGTTATGGTAGATTACTACAGGTTTTATATGCAAATCTGTACACAGGTTTATATATATATATATATATATATATATATATATATATATATATATATATATATATATATATATATATATATATATATATATAAAATCAACTAGTTTTGGGGCCCATGACTGTTCTGCCCCGGGATCCTGAATTTCCCTCGTCGGGCCTGCAGATAGCATATGTGGTTGTTGTATATATCGAAGAACTATCACAATGGATGTAGAATATAGATTTTTTTTAAATGGATTATGATTAATATTGTTATTAGTAGTAGTTGTACTATTATTATAATTATTATTATTATTATTATTTATTTATTTATTTTTTAGGGGTTGGCATAATTACCTTTTACGGCACATTAGCTCTTTAAAATTTATATCGTGCCAAGACGAATAGAGTAGAGTGCCTTGCCCAAGGACACATGACAATAGCCGATTAGGGATGATCCGACTGTGGGAATCAAATCCACATCATTTCAAGGATGTCATGATGAAACACATATGACATGGCCTGTTCCTCGATGATAGATGTTAATGAAAACAGTAACTTTTTTCTTCTTCATTTTCCATGCATTAAAAAGCTCAGACCTTGTTATTCTGTCCTTTTGTACTCACATGATACCATTGCCAGACTCAATGCCGGTATGTATAAAAGAATCATAGCCCTGTATTTTCAGAACGTTTAAGTATTCAATTCAAGATATAGCTAAATAATAATAATAATAATAATAATAATAATAACTTTTATTATTATTATTATTATTATTATTATTATTATTATTATTATTATTATATGATGCTCGGAGTGTATTTGCATCCTTAAAATTCTTAATATTCCTGCTTGGGAAGCGACCAATCATAAAAAAAAGTTCGGACAGTTTGATCATTCTGACTTCATTCTTATTAAAGTTACAAACTGCACAAAAAAAATAAGAACTGAGTTTGAACACGAGTTTTGTTCTTATTTTTAGAATAAAGGTCATGCTGTTATAAACGTCAGATAGCACGAAAACAGGGCATCATTTTCAACGAGAAGGAAAACGGATGCTTTTATCGCACTAAGTTGTATATTAGTGCAGATTTTAATCAATTTAACCTTTCACAAAGAACACGTGTTTGACATATATAGATATTATAATAAAGGCTTTTGAAAGTCATATTAAATCTTCAATACTGCTGTTCGCAGGTCAGACATGGTATGTAACTGAACTTTTGTTAGATAGTGTGACCATCCTTTCTACTGGTCCCTCTACCTATAGGAGAACAGAATACGTATTTCAGTGCCGCAATTTAGGTCACCACGTACTATATAGTATGTATTTTTTATTTCGCTATTAATTATTATTTTATGTGTACAAATAATTATAAGAAGAAAAAAAAAGAATTATCATTGATTTAAGTTTCTAAAATTGTCCAACGTTTTTTAAGAAGTACCCAAAATTAGCAACAACAAAAAGTTATGGATTTAAAGTGTATGAAAAAATAGAGCATATGAAAAATTACAGACGATACTGTAAATACTGAGATATTGAATCAAGACTAATACGCATGCGCCAGAATAATAAAGTAAATATTGAACTATTGAATCTATAGTATATAGACTTTTCCATTACGGTTTTAATTGGGGGCAGCCACAAGTGTATCACGTGATATTCCGCCATTACGGTACTGGTATAGCCCAGCGCTCTGTACAATGGAAGCTATATTCGTACGCATTTACTGTGAATATCATTTATTTGCACAAGCATTTAGGTAAACAGTACATCCTTGTGAAAACAATATTTAGCGAAATGATTGCCCTAAAGTTTCATTGTTGGCATACTATTTAACTTTTTCTGTGTATTTTTGTATAATTGGTTCGTTTTTATCCCGAGGTTGCAATCAGTTATTTATTTCATAGTTCTAAAGTTTGAATTATATCATCAAATTGTCTTCAAAAGAAATTTTTTATTACTTTTTTGGTCGTTATAAAAAACGACAATTAAAATAGGTAATAATTTGCGTATCTTCACTTTCGCTCATAAATTTTTTCGTTCACTTATCCTCATACTTTTTTGTGAGAAGATCACATGCATCGGTACATTATTGAATTATATATATACCGATAAATAAACACACAGATGAATGAATTAAATAATTACTAATTTAAACAAAATTACATTCATTTATTGATCAATAAATTCAATTCTATTCACTATGTCGATGAATGTCAAATTTGTAAATGTCCTGAAGACTTAAAAGCTATTAACGAATTTGCCTATCAAAGACTTCGGTATGCATTTGTATGCTCTTTGTTCTCATTTTGTAATCGAATTCATATATTGAATTAGTAATTATAAAGGTGATTATTTACTTATCAAAAACAGTATGAAATAAAAATGTTACTTCTTCCTACAAACTACTTATATTACAAAATCGTAAAAATAAGCTGACATTTCAAAGATTTTTTTTTTCTCGAAAATATTTTATTATAGTAAGTGCTTTTACAATTTTCAAGAAAAGGAGAAAAGTAATCACAAAACTCATATATATATATATATATATATATATATATATATATATATATATATATATATATATATATATACAATGAAACCATCAAATGTACCAAATGGGTGATTTTCCAGATACTTAGGCATTTCGATCTCTTTTTCTTTTACAAATAATTTTTGTCAAATTTCCTCTGCAAGTCAAAATTTTACAACTTCTTTTAAATGAAAGTTCTTGCTCCATTTAAATTAAATGGATAGTAATTGCTCAATTTTCCAGCGCGATAATCTTTCAGAAATAAGGACCTCAATTTTGTAAACATAAGTATCCTAATTAATGTGTATTGTTTGCTTTTACTTACATTTTGACATTTTGATGTACCTGTTTTCTGTAGTATTTGAGAGTATACATGTGAAGATTTATGCGGAAATAAAGTTGATTTATCGCAATAAAGAAACATGGAAGTGTTTGCGGCATGTCCTGTTTTATTCAGTCTTTCTCGTGTCAGGCATATGTAGAATGAGTACCTGTACGAGGTATCTTAATGGCGGACGCGTGTAGTGACACGTAACGGACATAGGGAGGTAAATATGTAAGAAGCTGTCCATAGGAAAGGTGTATACTCATCAAGATATCATGTACCGCGAAGATCTGGAGATAACCACAAAGCACAATATGCCAATAATCCATGGGCAAGAAACCATACACTGTTAAGCACTGAGCAGAATCCCTTTGAGAAATTCACACCTAGCATGGCGTGCATCTCAAAGAGTTCCCATATAGTATTTTGAACGAGACTAAGAACGATAATGCTCAATTGCTTTTTAACAACATGAACGCTAGCCTGGGTTGTACGGTCAATTTTCTTAGAGTTTTCAAAACTGACGGCCTGGGCACATGCAAAAATTGAGCGCAGCGCCCTCTGTTTTACCCATCTGATTAAATGGGACAATTTCACGTTCGATAACTCTGATCAAGTTGTCCCGAAATAGACCTTTTTAATGATATATCCACATTCTATGGAAACAACCTGTTCACGTTTTTGTTATCAAAATGTCCGAATAAATTCAGTTTAAACACGACGATAGTGCAAAATTATCTCCGTGCAATTGAAACGTAATCCGATTACAAAAAATGGCGCGTGCAGCAGCATGCGTGCCTCGTTTTGGATAACGTCAACGTCATGTGTAAATAGGCTATTAATAGGATTAATCATCACGGAAAACACCTCGCATGTCCCCAGGCGTCGATATCACCACAATCTCATTAGGGTGACATTAATTATGATAATCTATTTTCGACGGACTCTCAGCGGGGGAATAAACAGAAAAGAACATATTGGCAGAGCAAACATATATCGACGACTGTACATAGGCTACGTGAACGCGTACAAGAGTCGTTAACACACTCAAACAATATTGATCTTGCATATTAGATAGAATTGTTAAATAGCTATTAAAATTTGCATAAAAAATATCAGTCCCATTAGCCTCCTCATACAACATTCCACATAGACACTAACATAGGATTTCTTTCTCCTGGAAATTGTTCACCATCCGGATGAAATGGATTGTCAAATAGTAGAATATTATTTAATTTTAGAAACTGAATTAATATTAGGAAAGGATTTCCTGATATTAGATTGTCTTAATAAAATGATTTGATAATATCAAAGAGTGCTTATATTTCTGTCCAGCTGCTTGCCATAGATCTAGGCCTATTTCAAAATATGCCACACAGGTACCATATCTACGGTAAGACACATCTTATAAACATATATATATATATATATATATATATATATATATATATATATATATATATATATATATATATATATATATATATATATATATATATATACTATTTACCTTGCTTGAAATGTACACCTTGTTTAACTGTGTGTACATGTGTACATGCAAGCTACAGCAAGGTTACAGGGCACCTACGACATTCCAACGGTTTACGTTACACACTAGTGAAGTTCACAACGTGCAGCTTGATTTATATATCATGGTTCATAAACCTCGCTTGCCGTGCGATAGAAGCATGAATATAAACCACCTGGAGGTTGTATGTTTCCCATTTGGGATTACAGAGCTTGTTTTCTAGTCTGTACAGATAGTTTTACAAGTGTTTGTTTGCTTGTACAATCAAAATCTTGTCAAGAAGGTTACAGCGTTCCACTCCTTATTTGCATGAGACACACCATGGCAGTGAAAGAAGAGCTAGCCATTACAAGTGAAGAACATGCGTATTGGCCAAGAAACCAAATCGAACACTTGTTGCATCATTATGAAAAGAAGGTTGAGTTGTGGGACGTGACCAATACAAATTATTCCAAGAAAGAGGCCAGACTGAGGGCCTTACAGAGGGTTCAAGAAACCCTTGACTACAATTATACAGGTATGGTACTTAATATCCCCCTTTTTATTTTTATTTTTGTTTGAACAATCAAAAATAAAACTGAACATACAATGGTTGACATTTCACCACATATGAGAAATGTACAGACCTGTATGATTTATTTTCTGATATGGAATGTGGCCATGAAGGGTGAGGGATTTGAACAGTGATGAAGTAATAGATACTTCCATACTTTTCTAGCTGTATGAGGAAATAATTGTTAGAGGGCGCTAGCGTCCTTGGCATCCGGCTGTTTTGGGTTGTTTTTATTTCTTTCAGTAGAAGAGTGCTTCCTTGTTGGACTGTCTGTGTCAAACGTACGCATAAAGAAAAAAATGTAATAACTGAATACTGTACCCGTCACACACCCTGTAAATTGAATGCAATGAATAGAGTAAGTAGCCTACAGATATGAAATAGCTCATATAGCAGGGTGTAAAACAACCGGATTACCTTCAGCTTTCTTCGCTGAATGCAAACTGCTTGGGATGCTCAGCACTGCATCTAGTGAGATGAGGTGTTTCGTTCATGTTCAAATTAAAACTATATCCGACAACGGAAGCGGTGTAGGTAGATACAAGTTCTTCTGAATTAATGGTAGAACATATATAAAGAAATAGCAACAAACAATTGTATTTCCCTTTAAATATGTATAATTGATTAAATATTATGAATTTATCAATGAATCTTATAATTAGAACTTTTCAGCAGTGTGACAGTATCCAAACAGTGAATCCAGTGTTTCCTTTTATTGACGTTCCATTTCAGAATTAATTTTGAATTATGAGCCTTAGTACAATTATTGTTCACAGTTTTTAAGATTGTAAAATTTTATAAGACCAAATAAAAGAGAATTACAATAGTCCAGTCTATAGAGTACTAAGGAACAGACAAGTGTTTTAGTGACATCACCTGAAATAAAATTGCGAATGGAGCTGATATGTCTCAGCTCCAGATATGCAGCCTTGCATATGTTCATGACATGTTGGTGTCATGAGAGAGTACTGTCGAGAGTGACACCTAGGTTTCGTACTGATTGTGTGAATTTAATGTTGGTGGTGCTGATACTTATCGTTTGAGGTAAAGGATGGGAATGAGAAAGTGTTTGTGTGGTTATCAGAATGGCTTCAGTTTTATCATCATTTATATGCAGCTTGTTACATGTCATCCAGGAGTTCACATCAAAAATGCACCTCTCTATGCCTTGGATGGTAGCATCAACTTTAGTTGGGTGGCTAGATTTGTATATGTTGGTGTCATCAGCGCACAATTGGTGAGACACAGGATGAAGATCTATAACATTTGACAGGGGCTGAGTGTATAGAATGAAGAGAACGGGTCCAAGAACAGACCCCTGTGAAACACCAAAACATAGATCAACTGGGCTGGAACGTTTTCCATTTATGGACACAATTTGTGTCCTGTCGACTAAGTATGACTTGAACCATAGTAAGGCTGTATCGCGAATGCCAAATACATGCTGGAGACGGTGAAGTAATATATCATGGTCTATTGTGTCAAATGCTATAGACAAGTCAAGTAGTGCGAGGACTATAATCTTTCCACTACCCAAAGCAGAGAGAATGTCGTTAACTAGTTTCAGAAGGGCAGTTTTGGTGCTATGGCGAGGGCGATATGCAGACTGTACATTGCTAAAAAGACTATTTAAATTCAGATGAGATTCCAGTTGGGACATAACAACTTTTTCTAAGATTTTTGACATGAATGGGAAGTTAGAAATAGGGCGGTTGTTTTTTAAATCGTTAGGATCAAGTGGCTTCTTCAACAGAGGTTTTACAATGACAGTTTTGAAAAATGATGGGAATTCCCCAGATGAGAGAGAAGTATTAATAACATCGGTTAGTGAAGGTAATATTGAATCTAAGCACTCAAGCAGCAGTGATGTCGGAATCGAATCAAGTTCACATGACTTTAGAGCACCTCCATCAGGATTGTACGTAAGAAATTAGTATTGACATGCTCAAATGCTGTTAAAGGTTGCCTTGAAAAATCTGTATCACAACTGTGTGGTTACGATAAGTCGATTGAAATTGTGTTGTCAAGCTGATCTCTAATGGTTTGCACTTTGTCACGGAAGAAATTTGCAAACAGGTCCAGAAGTTCGACCGGGTGAGAAGGTTGTTGGAAGTGGTGTCCATTTGTTCCTTGACATTAGCTTCTTAATAATATCGAAGAGCTCTTTGCAGCTGGAGCTTTCAGTGATTTTAGTACTGAAATATGTGGATTTCGCCGCATGAACTATGTTTGTGACATTCTTGTTAGCGGCTTCATAGATTTGTTTATGAATAGTAAGACCGGATGAAAGCCAAAGCCTCTCAGCCTTACTGCGTTCTCTTTTAGCAACGCAAAGCTGGTCCCTAATACTAATGTACCATGGATAAAACTTCTGAATGGATACTCTGCACTTGGTTGCTGGGGCATGTATGTTAAGCAATGAACGCAAGTACTTGTCAAGTTGTTCTGCTATATGAGATAACAAAATTGTTAGGTTTCCTTGAATGTCATGCATTAGTTGGGTTCTATTAATCGTACAGATGTTTCTCTTAGTAGCAAACAAAGATGGATGATTAGGAACTGATACGTCAAGATGGCATATGACACTGAGGTGATCTGATTCAAGTTCGTGGGACACCAAAGAAGACTGTAGAATATTACCATCAGGTCTATGAAGAATCCAGTCTAAAATGTGACCATGTTTTGGGGTGGGTTGGCTAACTGACTGTTTGAGGTTGAAAATGTGAATGGAATCTAGGAGTTTTGATGTGTATGGGTTTCCAGGACAGTCAAAGTGAAAGTTAAAATCTCTAAGAATAATCAGGCTGCCACCTATCAAATTTCCATATTGTAAGAGGTTAGGAAACTGTTCCAAAATGAGATTCAGTCAGCTTGTTTTTTCGACGTTGCAAGTATCTTGCGCTTGGGGTGTGAACTAAACATACGGCTTTTCAGTCAAAAGGTCGAAGGTCCAGGCTATTGCAACAGAAAGAAGAAACATGTTTTCTGCAGAATATATTTAGGTACTAAATCACGTACCATCACCAATCGTTCTGGATGGCCTGCGCCTGGGATAAGAAACCTACATATTGATCTTGGGGTCCAAAGGTCAAAGTCATTGTGGCTTAAAGTGAGACATAATCACTTTAATTCCAGACCACCTAACTTGACCAAATTTTGTAGCTTCATTATGGGTCAGTATAGAAATATATCGATTTGGTGGTCAAAAGGTCAAGGTCATTGTGACAATCGGGAAAGTTTATCGTAAAATACCTAGAATTACACATAAAATAATGGCGCCAAATCTTGAGGATGGCATGCTGATATGAAAAGGAAACAAACCATACATACTGAGCTAGACAGATTACTGCTCAAGTAAGTAAAAATGACCAAAGTAAAAACCGCTGGTCTCGTTTTGAGAATACTAAAATGTCTTGTTGGCACACATGTATCAGTAACAAATTTAATTGTACGTGTAATACGTCTTGTTATATTAATTTAGTATGTTTCCACAGTTAGATTCAGTGGTTAAATATTTTTCCTGCATTTATTTGCAGTGAAAGAAATCAATGACAAACTAAAACATTTGAGATCATATTATGCCCGAGAGCTAGCAAAAGTGAACAAATCCAAGAAGAGCGGAGCATGCACATACATATACCGGAGTAAATGGGCATATTTTAATACATTGGATGGGTTCTTACGGCCCCAGATTACACCTAGAAAGCCTGTGAGTATCTTGGTGAGTATTTAAACTACATTCTATTGTCGTAGCACCGAAAATGTGTATATTTGTTTTAATTATTTTTTTTAATAATATAAAGTATGGTAAGAAAAGTTTATTAAAGTGTCGTATATTAATATAATAAATATATATATTTTATAAAATTCTGTCAAATTTTAATATCCAATTGGCCTCAGCTTATAAGACAATACAAAATTAGTTATATACAATAACTAAACAGTTATAGCTATACATTAAAAATGGCAAAAATAAATCTATATAAAAGCCTTTCTTCAGTAAAACATATTAAATATTGTTGAGGCAAAAGATGTTGTTAATTAATAAATTTCATATCTGTAATGTTGCTTTTTCAACCTTTTGCACAATGTTTTAAAAATATTCTTTCCTCGAACCGTATTTCTAGTCACTGATTGTTTCGTCTTTATAAAAGATGTCCTCTGACGTGCTTGCTTGTCTTCATACGGTTCTTGATCTTAATAAAAGTGAACGCCACAAAAGCGACAAGAAGAAACGTGACTACTTTGTTTTGATCAAAATCTAGTGTTCTTTAAATATTGCAAAGATCTACTTGATAAAATGCCAAAAAAATTCTAAACTAATCGCTTTCTTCGAGCCAAGTGGGAATTGAAAAATTCTTTTTTCCAAATAAAGTTGCCTATTCGGGTATGACTTTAAGTTGGTTTTTTATTTGAAAACACATCATATCCAACAAAGATGTAAGGAAAATCAATGTTTTCCTCTAAACGGTTTTTTAGATGGCATATTAGGAACGTTCTCATTCAATTTGCTGGTTTTGTGCTATTTTATACGTTACATAGTTTCCAGATATGTTATTGTCACCCACATCAGTATACAAATTGCTCTTGTTTGCATCAGAATAGTCAAAAGAATGATATTAAACTGTTTTTTATAGTAAAAGTGTGCCGAACGACTTCCCTATTTGGGAGTGGGGGGAGGGGGTTGGTATGGGGGGGGGGGTGACTATGAGATGCATGCCATCGATTGAGCCTACCGAGTGTGGTTCTTTTTTTCTTAAAAATCTTTGAAATATTTTCATGCTTAGGTGTTGCCTGGAGGTTGCAATTAGAAATATATTTTTCATGTTTTCATTTAGGATTCAAGCTTAAAAGAGTCTCAACAAGAAGACTATGATGAAAATGACGATGAAGAGGAATTGTTTGGAAGAGAGACCCCACAAGAGCCCAGACCAATACTTCCTAAGAAAAGAAGAGTAACGGAACACAAGGACGTCGTGGCTGGGGCAGTTTCTGTACTCTCTCAGCTGAAAACGAGAAACACAGCAGCAATACCACCAACAGTAGGAAACACTCAGAATGAGGACGACGATTTAGTCTTCGCGAAGTATCTATCCACCGAACTTAGAAAAGTAAAAAAACCCAGAATAAAGAACAATTTAAAATTAAAACTACAAACATTGATATTTGACGCACAAATGGAGGATGCAAATGTCTAATTCATTGAAAGGCACAGTAAGAGCTCACAAAACCGACAGGTACCCTTCATATCAGGATTTTTTTTCTAGACAAAAATATATATGGCTCCTATAATTACAATTATAGAGACATATTAATGTGATTTTTAAATTTCACTTACAAAAAATAAAATGCAGGGCCCAACAATCAAACAGTTTCAAATGTTCATATATGATGGCTATTAACGTTGAAATATGGCCACCATTAATAAAACAATAGAAAAACCTTTAAATGACTTCTCAGAAACTGTTTAGCAGATTTGACCAAATTTACATAAATCACTCTGCCATGAAGGCCTTACAAGCTTATACAAATAATGCCGATTCGCCATCATATATGGCCACCATTACTAAAAAAACAGAAAGTATGCTGGGATGAGGTGTTGTATGTTTGTTTGGTATGGTTTTGTGTATTTATGTGGTGGAGGAAGAACCTGGGAAGAACCACCTGTCCACGGGAAGCTACCAGCAAGCTTTTTTGCATACCCACGTTGACCGAGCCGACACTCGAACCCACGCGAACAGAGGTGAGATGCGAGTGATCTATAAAGGGGAGCGCTTTAGACCACTTCATTTTCTCGTGAAGTTTTAAAGAAACTAAACATATTAAATTGCTTGCTTAACTGCCTGTTGATTAAATATGTTTACCTATTTGTAATTACAGTACTGTAATCTAGGTACTTCTATCAGTTAAAATTAATTCAAATTATAGTTTATGCTGTGCTCATTGGAAGTCTTATGGCCAGAATACACGGTGTAATAACCAAGAAGGACATATAAACCTGACGATGGTTATACAAAAAACGTTTTTGTCTATCAAGTCCTTATGCGCCATTCTGATATAGTTTAAACTGCTCAAAGGAATATCCAAACAAAAACACGCATTAGTAGTAAACTTAATTGGGAGAACTGGTGAGCTGGATTTTGCTTTGGTGTTTGTATATCTTTTTTAGAGGCACGAGAATACTAAAATATAGAATCCGGTATATACATGCGGAAGCTGGAAGTTTATATTTGTGTGTGTTTACATCTCTAGAGATACGAGAACACCAATATATTTTTTTTAAATGACCAGACCTGTCAGAAGGAAGTATAAGTAATAAAGTACAGTTTTCCAGTGTATGAACAACATACCGGAAAAAAAAATATGAATACAGAATGGCATTTAATAATTGGATAAACAGACTGAGAAAGTGTGTAGAGGTGCATGGAGAGTACTTTGATGGGATGCACTGACGTGCTGTTCACTAATAAAGAATTTTGCTGTACAGCGTACTAATATTCAGAACTGTTTAAATAACCCTCGCATAAACACTCGGAAGTCTTGCCCATATTTCGTTGTTCATGTGGAAATGCGACCCAAACTTTTTGTTTACGCATCGCTCAAAATCGTATGTATTTGTAACAAATAATTTGGGCGGGAAGTCAGTGATAGTATATCTCAGATTTTATACATTTTGAGTGAATACTGAACAACTCCCTTCAACTTAACGGAATAAAAAGTAGAAAAAGAATATAATCTGCAGGATTCCAAGGCTTCATGTAACATTCATAGAATAGAAGACGAAATTGTAATTGCCCACGTTTGATTGGCCTATTTCAGTTACTAATTGTAAGTGCACTTTTAGACCAATCAGAGGTGTTGAGAAATAATGTAAATTTCGTAGTCCATTCTCTTATCTGAGACGATGCATCGTTTTCACGGTGGCATTTAGCAATACGTGCAGTATACCCGTTGGATTTAACCCAGAAAATGTGAAAGCGGCGCTCTGTAGTGAGTAATTATCTGCCGATATTTCGAAGGGAAGCAAAGATGGCAACTATCCATCCTTTTCTTTGTTATATACAAGGTACGGTCCAGAATAAAATGTAAAAACACTATCTATCGTCAATCTCCTGTGCGTTTACGTTAGTTTTCGTAAAAGCAGTACTGTTATTTTTAAGAAATTGTTTCGATTTCAAACTCTATGGATTTACGTAAATGCAAAGTTTAACCGGCTTTAATGATGCTTAAAAAGCATATCACGAAGACTTTTTTTTTTTTAACTTTTGAAATTGTAGCATTGTATTTGACGGATACTCTGTGATAGGTCAGTGAACGTTGGTTAGTTAGTTAGACAGACAGTTGGACTTTTACAGTAACTGATCGAGAAAGCGATCGAAGGCAAGAGTTTTATTCGGTTTGTGCTGGTTGTATGGATTAAGGTCTGTGTCCACAGAGGGCAACGAAACTCAAACTTTTAGTCACGAACCCAGAAAGTGTCAACATTATTAACTGAGAGGAAGATCCAGAAAGCAAACAAACGTATTGATCTGCATAAACTTTGATAGCTTAAGTGGTCCTCTATTTCTTGGGGCATTTACGGAGACACCGGTTATATCCACTTCGGCACATACAAAGTAGGTAGCGGTGAGGGTTACTCGCTATGTAATAGGTGGTAGATATACAGTATTCCGACAGTCGGAGATACATGTACAAGGACTGTCTAAAATGGGGTCATATTTTTTATAGCCGAAATTCAGAATTTCTGACATTGGAATATTTATTTTTTTTTTTAAATTTTTTTTTTTTAACCAGGTAAACTGAAACCAAATATCCAACAGATGCACCAAAAAGAAAAGAAATAATAATAATAATAATAATAATAAATAAATAAATAAATAAAACACCTGTAGTTAAAAGAGCTAAATAGCCATGATGAATATTGCCAGGTGTTCTGATCACTTTAGTACATACCGTACTGACACAGGATATTCAATTAACAATCGCCTGATTGCCAATCAGAACCTAGCACGTGCCTACGGATAGTCGACCAATACAGTCGCTAACGAAGATGCGAGGAATCACGTGATTTATAGGTCCACTGGAAGTTTGTCTGACATTCCGATTTAAGCCTTATGTCGCATTGCCAACTGCCACTCAGTGTCGTACTAAGGGTAAATGGCGCCCGGGGCGACGATGATGGTCCAAATGGCCAGAATACGAGGCCCGAATTTGTATCACCTGTTTGGCGCCCCAAGACCTCTGGGACAACCGCCCCGTCCGCCCCCCCCCCCCCTCCGTTAGTACACTACTGCTGCCACTATATAAGATATACAACTTCAAATCGTCATAATTTTTCAACATTTTTCAACCATTTTTCATAGCATTTTCAGTATGTACTAAATAGTTATCGCACTATATAGTTAACACTAACTCGCATGTGATAAGTGTCAACACAAAATACTCTGGTCTGGCGATAGGTCATCTCTGGTCTGGCGATAGGTCAGTTTCAATGAGTCTAAGTCCTCTAGCGGACCCTTACCCCCACCCCCAAGTAGGTTTTGGATGATGTATTTAATGGAAGTCATATGGGAGCAGTCAATATTGTGGTAAAAGTCGACTAAAGGAGGCGACCTCTTTTGTTCTTAGGGATGCGTCTCGTGATGAGGTTCACACTGAGAAGGTCTTTGACTTTTGTTGACAGTTAGGTGGATATAAAATAATTTGACTTTATATTTTAAGGATTTTATCCCTTTTTGGTTGTGTCTTTGTTTTGTACGCGTTTTTTTTTTTTTTTTTTTTTTTTTTTTTTGTGGCTACCTAAACTTACTCAGAACTTTATAGCCAGGAGTGTGCTGATGTGCCGTTAAATCACATATATACATAATGAGACAGAGGCTATACAATTTCAAATCACACTGCATAGATATTCGACCTCTCACACTCAAATATCCTATAATACAACGACTATCGTAATAGTGTTGGAGAGAGAGAGAGAGAGAGAGAGAGAGAGAGAGAGATGAACAAAACATGTTTTGAGTCCAGAGAAGAAATTATATCCTGTCCCCAAGTTGCACTGCTCCCCTGCCACGCAAGATTTCAACCATTTTCTACAAAATTAACTGTTGTGGTTTTGATACGGTACTACAACTATTTTATTGAAATACCGTTCAAGTCTATTTCTTACGACCTGTAGTTATATTTCTTTGAAAGAGAGTCCTGTTTCATGACCTAGTAAATTTTTAAATACAGGGCTCCTTTTAGGTGTAAATTTGTTACTGGGGATAAGAAATTTGGCTCCAAAACTGGCCACTTTTCACAAATATTGTGTATTAGTTGATATTTGTGTAATTGTCTTAACTTTCATTAAAACTGATATTTCACCGCCATTGTTTGAATTTGTTTATTAAAAGCCACCTCTAATTGTTCAAACAACCTTCCTACCGATATTCCTTACCTACCACCCATATGTATGTATGTATGTATGTATGTATGTATGTATGTATGTATGTATGTATGTATGTATGTATTTACTGGGGCAGGGGTGAAGTGTAATTAAGGGGTAGAATATAATATTTTGTTCTGCGCAGTCATCACACTTTTTGTATTGCTTTCATTTTGAACAAATTGAAATAAACTTTGTTCACGAAATAAGGTCAGACGCTCATTCATATGTGAATAAATAAGTGACTATGAAAATGTATATTTATACTTAGTGGGAATACTTATGATAGTAACCAAAAAATGTTTTTTTATTGGCTTTATGTCTAATGTGAAACACCTGTCATATGTATTTCCTACATGTATATGTGAAAACATTTGTTGTTTTGGTGATAATCATTTCTTTGGATTTTATACCAATAAACTGAACTGTATGTATGTACGTTTGTGGTGGCGGATCCAGAAATATAATAGGAGGGGGGGGGGGATCTAAGCAAGTAGGCTACGAGTCTATGGTACGAAACCCCCGACTGGGGCCCAGGATGCGCCGGCATTTTTAAGCGTTTCCAGGGCATAATTTTAAGCATCTAACTGCAAAGAAAACTTACTCTAAAAAACGTTGCGGTTGTTTCGCACTAATTTTTTTTTTTTTTTTTTTTTTTTTTTTTTCGCCTTTTTTTTAGTAGGAAATACTGCTGAAAATAATAAATATGTGATTTTTACATTTATTATTATTATTATTATTATTATTATTATTATTATTTTCTTTCATTTTACTGTGTGCATGTTCACTTACCTTAAAATTTAAGCTCTTGGTGATTTTCTATTTTTCAGTTACGTGTTATTCTTTGTTTCTTTGATATTTTTTTTTTGTTTTTGTTTTTTTTTTGCCTTTTTTTAGTAGGAAATACTGCTGAAAATAATAAATATGTGATTTTTACATTTATATTATTATTATTATTATTATTAATTTATTTTTTATTTTTATTATTATTATTATTATTATTATTATTATTATTATTATTATTATTATTATTATTTTCTTTCATTTTACTGTGTGCATGTTCACTTACCTTAAAATTTAAGCTCTTGGTGATTTTCTATTTTTCAGTTACGTGTTATTCTTTGTTTCTTTGATTCTTTTTTTTTTTTTTTTTTTTTTTTTTTTTTTTAAATCAAATTATTTTGCAATACCAATTTAAATTGCTTTTATTTTAAAAAGACAGGCAGAGCACATTGCGAATTTCCTCTTTTCTTCTGCATAATTTAAAAGGGTATCTGTAATTTAAAAGGTATCTATAATTTTTCGAACAAATTTATTGAAAAAGTTAAATGGGAGTAAAAGTGTCAGTTGGATAGTACAAATATGCAAGATTTAAAAAACAAAATGTCTACTGTGTAATGCTTAACAATAAGTGTCAGTTGGATAGTATAACTATGCAAGATTTAAAAAAACAAAATGTCTACTGTGTAATGCTTAACAATAAGTGTCAGTTGGATAGTACAACTATGCAAGATTTAAAAAACAAAATGTCTACTGTGTAATGCTTAACTATAAGGAACGGATGATATCTGATGGGCTAGGTAGGGAGTTTCCAATCCATCTGTATGTTAATCTGAACTTATATTGAAAATCAATAGATTCGTGAAAAACAAAGTAGAAAACTGTAAACAAGATATTGGGAAAATTGCGTATGCAGACAATAAAATATATACAGTAAGGTCTGTCCATCGATATTACTACTTTAAACGTGTTTAATGGCCAAAAAAATCGGATATATTTTTTAGAAACATTCACAGCAAGAATATAGCTCAGTAACATGGCTACTTCATCAAAATATGGTATTTAAGACCGAGTTAATTATAACTCCACCAGACATCCCAACCAGTCCGCCAAACATGGCGTCTCCCGCCATGTAATATGCTATTCCAACGCCGCCTACGAACCCTAGGATGGAAGCTCTGTCTACTCTGATCTGAGTGCGGTTGTATCTTAGTCGGTAGCACCGGTCATAAGCCCCGTCCGGGTCTGAGACTGAACGCATCTTGGCATAGGTCATAAGTGGTCCTGCAAGAAGTCCGAGAACTAATCCCACTTGCCCTGCCTGTGTCATTTTCGCCTGAACACCAGACCAATTTCGAGTGTCTTTTCTAGCCACTGCTATCATGGGTCCTACAAACATTGTTCCAATTAATCCAAAAGCTTGAACATTTTTCATGGTCACGTGAGCCGCAAGTTCTAAATTTGGATACGAAATATCTCTCATTTTATCGTCTGAGAGCTTGAATCCAACATAATTCTTGAACCATGGCGCACTCATCTTGAAGAAACTGAAAATGCAACAAAAATATTTTTGAAAAGGATGGGTTTTATGTATTGGTAGTTGGCTATATCGGTATATAATCATGCAATACTTGTTGTAGATTACAAGCTTGACTTGTTATGATTGATGTGCTTTGTTCTGTTCCGAGTTACTGGTTGTCGAAATGAGAAACTGTCTTTTTTTCCGTCAGAAAAAGACATTTGAATCAGAAAAATAAAATATAAATATAATCACCTTTGAACCCCTTTTCCGATCAACTCAGATATCGAGTCACATACAGCATTAGATGTCAAAAATTTGTTTGCGTGATTCAAGGTAACACACGTTTGTGTGCTAAAAAAAGAAATCTGGTAATCTAATCCTGATAAGATAAATTTCCATGTACTTTGTGTTTTGAACAAAATTTTGTTAAGCGAATACCTTTGTATAGGAAGTACATATCTTTTCACATAGGATATCACAGAAATTTATTGATGTGACCTAATCTTTCACAGAAATTTATGTGGCCTAGTCTTTCACAGAAATTTATTTATGTGGTCTAGTCTTTCACAGAAATTTATTTATGTGGCCTAGTCTTTCACAGAAATTTATTTATGTGGCCTAGTCTTTCACAGAAATTTATTTATGTGGCCTAGTCTTTCACAGAAATTTATTTATGTGGCCTAGTCTTTCACAGAAATTTATTTATGTGGTCTAGTCTTTCACAGAAATTTATTTATGTGGCCTAGTCTTTCACAGAAACTTATTTATGTGGCCTAGTCTTTCACAGAAATTTATTTATGTGGCCTAATCTTTCACAGAAATTTATTTATGTCCCTAGTCTTTCAAAAACAAATGAAAGTAAAATGTAGTCGATAACAGAAAAGTGTAATATCCCTCTGTAACACCACATACATATACACACTGTTACTGTATACACGTACATGCATACATACATACATACATGTCGATAGGTTGGTGGATAGGTAGGTAGCTAGGAAGGTACAACAGGTAGGTTAGTAGGTAGATAGGTAGCTAGGATGTTACATCAGGTTTATTCCGGATCCTGTCATTGCGCTTGTTTCAATAATCAGAGGTAAATTGTCATAACCAGATGAAAATAATGAAGATGAAATACAATGTATCTTGGTTTTGTTTTTTTTTAATGGAATAGAGATGCATATAATGGAAATGAAATGTATGTTATTAAAGGAATAGGGCAGACTTACAAAATATTTCCTAATTCAAAATATTTGTGAAAAAATCACTAGTTTGTAAATCAAAATTTCTTTTCCTGAATAAATGGAGCCCTGTATTATCAAATTTACTAAATCATAAAATGGCACTCTTTTCAAAAGAATCATCAGAAATATTAAATGCTACCTCAATATTGAGCTACTTGTAATACGTTATCTAAACTATGTCACTTAATGTGGGAATGGTTAATATTTACACGGAGCAGTGGTGACAGGATATAATTTTCCTGCGCACTCAAAACAGGTTGGGTACATCTCTCTCTCTCTCTCTCTCTCTCTCTCTCTCTCTCTCTCTCTCTCTCTCTCTCTCTCTCTCTCTCTCTCTCTCAGCGATAGGTATGGATGTCGAGTTGTTGCATGATAGTGAGCGATATTTTGTGTAACGGCGCTGTGTAATGCGATTTGAATCACCTCCCCCTGTTAATAATTAATGCTCTATTATCATTTAGCTTAAATACAGTATCCATACATACCTTGTATGTGAAGACGTGGTTGTAACGTTGTGCCGACAAAATTATCGATATATGGAGGAAATTGTAGGCTATCGAAGTTTATGCCGATTAAAGCGGGTGTTAGCTCTCTGGGTCTTTTTGTCACGAGAGGCCTGCCACGGGAACTGTTTATCAATTGCTTCTCTCGGTGATTGGTTAATAATGTGTCTGTATTTGTAAACGGTTACAAGTTTTGAGTCTTGCTGCATGGAAATTAAAATTTTTAAAAAAATCAGGTAACAAGTAGTTACCTTGGATAAACCAGTGTGTGTGTGTGTGTGTGTGTGTGTGTGTCTATATATATATATATATATATATATATATATATATATATATATATATATATATATATATATATATATATATGTTTATTTTTAATATTCTCAAATATGAGGGTACGAGAACATTTTTTTAAAAATAATTACTGGACCACATGCTAATTTCTTGATCGTAAATAAATAAATAAAAAAGTACCGAACCACTGACTAATGTTTCGATTGTAAATAAATTAAACAAAAATTAAATTAAAATTAAATTACTGGACTAGCAAGTCAGTGGAGCCCTCGTCGTTGAAGGTGTGCAGAACCACTTGTGTCGAAGGCACAGTGCGGTATCAGGGAGGGACAAAACCGAAGTATTGTTTAGTTTGTACCACTACAATAAATGCAAACGAAAAAATGTTATAATTGTGGTACTGAAAAATAAGTAGATGAAATTGAACAAAGGAACACTAGTTACTGGCATCAGTTCACCGCCCAAGTTTTCACACTCTATTTCTTCATCAGTAGTTACGTGCGCCACTTTAGGGGCAAACGGGACCCCCACCATGTTAAATAGGTCAAACATTTACGGGGACAAACATGATTTTAACATTAGGCCACCATTTTGAAATGTATGTTTATAATAGTGTAACAATATGCGACGGTCTGCACTCTAACTGAAATGCCGTATTACGTCATACGTTTCACACGAGGATTCTGTCTATTTGTTCTATTTAGCGGAAAATGTTGAGTTTGTCAGCATTCTAAATGAAATGCGGTATTATCGACTTATAACAAGAAATGTAACGATAAAACCACACTGACTGTTTAAAATGTCTTTTGGAATGACTAACATTCGGTCTTTTACTGATCACACAGGGTATGATGTAACAGAAGAGGTATAAATAAAAATATCTTCTCTATAACTTCCCTATGATCCCTATTATAAATAAAGTTTAAATCTCTACCTCTCGATAATGTTCCCACCCTCTTCTACCCTCCTTTTTTTGAAAACAAAACTACCATATTCTTTATTATTCTCATAATCCTTATAATATTACTAGCGGAGTGTAAAAAGAAATGAAATTAGGCTACCATTTTTCTTTTGCGGCATTATAGGACAAGGAGAAATTAACAACATGCCGCTATTTTTGTAGGATTCTGGGACAATGAGAATGAACATTAGACAACCACCCAGTTTATTTAATATCCAGCCGTGACAATGGTCTTACTCAACAGACCGCAACAAATTATTATTATTATTATTATTATTATTCATGATGTGTGAGACAGAGGTGGTTATCCCCCACTACAATCCTCATAGTCCTTACAGCCCTAGTAATATTATCATATATTGAGAGAGAAAGAAAGAAAGAAGGAAAGAAAGAAAGAGAGAAAATATTTGTTATTATTATTTTAATTTTTTGGAGGGGGGGGGGGGGTCTCCATGATATGTGAGAGATGCGTGACATGAGAATGGCACTTTGGACCCAAACGGAACCCCCATGTTAAACAGATTACAAAATGTACGCGGACAAACAGGAAATTAATATTAGGCCGCCTCTCACTTAAATCCAGCTCACGTACAAGTCATGATATCACCCCACCCCCACCCCCCAACCAGATACCCTCAAGTCCCGTGGCGGTGGGCGAGCGGCAAAGCAGCAGGTGTGGATAGACGAGGAGCTGTAGCTGCAGACCTGCACAGGCGGCTCAGGGCATATGGTAGCTTTTCACTGGACCTAAGCAACAGTGGAACTCGGCAGCCGCCTGGGTGACTGAGCAGCTCTATTTAGGATTACACAGATCACCTCCGTAGCACGAGGAAGGGGCTAGAAAAGGTGCCTTAAACATTGCTTGCTTCACCTTAACCCAGATCAGCATACCGCGGCTGACGATGATACCACTTTAGCGGTCATATATCACACAAAAATACAAAGGTGACGCAACTCACCATCAGTGCCTGGAATGTGTGCACAATAATTGACATAGTACATCAGCAGATAGACCAGAGAGAAGAACAGCATTAGTTGGTTGGAGTACTGTTCCTGACATTTCTCCTGGAGTTGACGAGTTGCCAACACCATGTCTGTGGTCCCTCGTCCTTTCCTGAAGTCACACTGACTCTCTGGCAAGAGCCCTTGATCCATGTGATGCACAAGACGATTCAGCAGAATTCTGGCAAGAATTTTGCCAGCTACTGACAGCAAGGAGATGCCATGATGGTTGTCGTAGGATTGTCTATTGCCTTTCCGCTTGTACAAGTGGACGATGGATGCATCTTTGTACTCCGGGGTATAGTTCCTGATCCCACATTGACTGGACGAGTTCAGTCAGTTTCTGTGCCGTGTGCGAGACTCCGGCTTTGCAGACTTCTGCTGGTATAGCATCTGCTCCAGGTGCTTTGCCATTTGACAGCAAGTCGATTGCTTTCACAGTATCCTAATCTTGATGACGTTATCTATAGATACATGATCCATTCATTTATTTTCCAAATCAACATAGACATGAAGTACAACATACAATGTTGAAGGTAGAGAACTAGGATAAATATTACATCAAAGCTATGGAACAGTTATATAACGACATAATCAATGTCATGAAGCCATCTTATCTGTGAAGTAATCCAGCGGGATACTTTTGAGTTTATTCATTCATTCGTCATCATTTCTTTAGTTCGCATTTTTTTATATTCAATCCGCGTGTGTGGGTGAATTTCCCCCTATCAAGTAAGTGCTGAACAAATTCTTCGTCCGATATATTATGAAGATACGAACAAAAAAGAATATCAACGATATTAATAAATGTGAGAACAAAATCGATCCCTCATTCTATGTGTTTTTGAACACGAGATTAGCATATGAGCAATAACATCAGTGTAAGGAGTATCGCAATGTTGACAATTATGAAGTATCATACTGTATGGAGTGATCAGAAACCTGGCTACAAATATTACCTGTTTAAGCTCTTTGTTTGACCGTGGTATTTGCCACAAAATGGTGGGTTTAATACAGTGATGTACGTTTGTAAACCTTTGAAAAGATGGATTGTTAAAACATATGTGTTTGAAGTGATTATTCTCGTATTCATTTATGGTGTTCCATATAATGTGCTTGAAGTGATTATTCTCATATTAATTTATGATGTTCCATACAATGTGTTTGAAATGATTATTCTCATATTCATTTATGGTGTTCCATATAATGTGTTTGAAGTGATTATTCTCGTATTCATTATGGTGTTCCATTATATGTGTGTGGCGGGTACTACCCTCGTTACAAGGTGTCCGCTTTATTTGATTGGTTATCGTTTTCTAGAGGATGATCGACCTCGGTGTTATTGCCCGGATCGAGTAAATAATAATATAAATAATGAAACTTATAGATAGAATAACTAGAGATCTGAGCAGATATATAGAACAGAATAACACGAGCCCCCATACATGAAATATAACAATTTAATCAATTACATAAACAAACTGGGAAAATACATTACATGAGGAAGATACACTTCTTTTTGAAATAAATCATTTACTAAATTTGAAAACGAATATACTTATGCAAATAGCCGATCTGTTTAAACGATAGAATTAGTTCATCATATAATCGAGTGTACAATCGAAGTCATTGTCCCTGCATAACAGCATAACCTGGTTAGCGCTGGACCCTCCAAATTCACCGTTGCTGTTCTCTTTGATCTTTCGATTTTCCCCCCTCCGCATTCTCTCTCTGTCTCGCCTCTGTCGGCCCTCAACTTTGTGTGGGTAGGTGGATACGTAGATACTTAGGTACGTGGATACGTAGGTACGTGGATGCGTCAGTGGAGCTATTTCCCCTTTCAAAATAAACAGAGAAGCAACCTAAATCTTCTGTCAGATATCCTACTGGGAATAGATCATTACTCCACTCTCGTTACATCAGATATCGTCCTATCGGAATTCAAACAGATACCAAAGGTTATCTGGTCAAGCCAAACATGGCAGACCATTAACAAACCTAGTTTCATAAGATTAATGTACTTCCTAACGGCTCTTTCATCGCTGACTCACCTTAACATCACACGAGACATAACAGTTCCGTTCTCGTCTCAATTATACAAATGAATGAATGAAATTCATTACATGGCTTAACTACGTTAATTTCAGCGAATACACACATTCAAGTCTTTAGCATACATGAAATCTCATTTCATGGCTTAACAACGTTAATTTCAGTCAATACACACTCAAGTCTTTATCATACGTGAAATCATCTAAGATCGGTGAATTCACACGGATTATCGTAACTCATATCAACTAAAGTAATGCATGAAATTCTTAGAATACATGATTCCTATAACAATCAAGACGACAATTTCCAATAATTCGTCAAACTTATATAAAGAAGATCATTGTACGAATTCAGATAAATGAACTCAAACAAAGTTATACCCATATCAAGAAAATTGATCTACGAATTTAAACAAATAAATTAATGCAAATATAAGCAATTAAATTCAAGCAAATAATTATATTGCTATCAACGAATTACATGAGATTGACGCAAATACCTTGTGCTTTCAAGCCTTGCTTGCTTTTTCCACCAGAATTGTGTCCGTCAACTTTCCAGACATCCGGTCCCTTGGATAATTGTTTTACGAGAGAATTTCTTCTAAATTCAATCTCGGAGTCTCCTATATTTTTACTCTTACAGAAAAACGTAGACTGGCTAAATTTTGCGATGTGGCATATTAAAACCATGAAATTTCGTGTGGGAAACACGCCCCTTATTCAGCGTAGCCAATCAGATTTAACGGATCTACCGCCTTTGATAAATATGCGACAATTCGGTCAGCGTAACCTTCTAGATTTCGCGCTATTTAGGTAACTGATTCTGGACAATCTCAAAAGATAATGGAACTTCAACTAGCTAACAAAAATGGTTGCTGTACCCTCTCTACTCTGACATTTTCGATACCAAGATAGAAGCTAACCTTTTCCTTCCAATCTGTCTGACCGTTGAATAAACGAATGCTTAATTAAGAATCCATCTCGCCCACAACACGAACATTAAAACCATTGCAGTCTAGAGATTTAATATGGTACCGGTCCTCATAAATCTAATTAATGATTCTCTGTCAAACTAAACTGTGCTCAACAGAAATCGACCGAAATTTGCACCCTTACAATGTGCTTGAAGTGATTATTCTCGTATTCATTTATGATGTTCCATACAATGTGCTTGAAGTGATTATTGTCGTATTCATTTATGATGTTCTATACAATGTGCTTGAAGTGATTATTTTCATATTCATTTATGGTGTTCCATATAATGTGTTTGAAGTGATTATTCTCATATTCATTTATGGTGTTCCATATAATGTGCTTGAAGTGATTATTCTCATATTCATTTATGGTGTTCCATATAATGTGCTTGAAGTGATTATTCTCATATTCATTTATGGTGTTCCATACAATGTGTTTGAAGTGATTATTCTCATATTCATGTATGGTGTTCCATACAATGTGCTTGAAGTGATTATTCTCATATTCATTTATGATGTTCCATACAATGTGTTTGAAGTGATTATTCTCATATTCATTTATGGTGTTCCATATAATGTGCTTGGAGTGATTATTCTCATATTCATTTATGGTGTTCCATACAATGTGTTTGAAGTGATTATTCTCATATTCATTTATGGTGTTCCATATAATGTGTTTGAAGTGATTATTCTCATATTCATTTATGGTGTTCTATATAATGTGTTTGAAGTGATTATTCTCATATTCATGTATGGTGTTCCATACAATGTGCTTGAAGTGATTATTCTCATATTCATGTATGGTGTTCCATACAATGTGCTTGAAGTGATTATTCTCATATTCATTTATGGTGTTCTATACAATGTGCTTGAAGTGATTATTCTCATATTCATTTATGATGTTCCATACAATGTGTTTGAAGTGATTATTCTCATATTCATTTATGATGTTCCATATAATGTGTTTGAAGTGATTATTCTCGTATTCATTTATGGTGTTCCGTATAATGCACTTCCATTCTTTCTTTGGTAGCCGCGGCAGCTCAGTTGTAGGGCGTTGGACTTGTAATCCAACAATCGCGGGTTCGATACCGGTCAATGCCAGACCGGGTCGGCTGCCTCGGTGTGCCCTAGGGAATGACATTTAGTTCCCATTTCATCTGCATGATATAGCCAATAATTTGCTAAAAGTGCTGTTAAAACCAACAAAATACAAATCTTTCTAAGCTGGAAATGTCTTTTTTTGTACAAAGATATAAATAAAGTCTTTCAGGTCACACACACACACACACACACACGCACACACACGAGTAAATGACCAGCTAGTTTACACAACGTATTTTCAGGCATATAATATAATTTGCAAAGGAAATCGAGCTTTCTTTTATCAATTTCAGCGACAATTCTGTTCTGTCCAAGCATTCTTTCGTTCGTTCTAAACCTGGTTTACGTGTAAAACTCTTGAATGTGCTTAACACATTGATGCTGAAATACATCTAATTTTAATGTCATTTCGATCTAATCTTCATCCACACTTTACAACCATAAAGAGTTGGTGGAATAACAATCTTATATATAGGCCTGCAGTATATTTAAAGGTTTTAATTTACATTCCGTTTTCCCCTGGTCACACATATATATATATATATATATATATATATATATATATATATATATATATATATATATATATATATATATATACATACATACATACATACATACATACATACATACATACATACAATAAGGATGATGTTATAGACACAGTACAAGGAGTTGGTATTATTAAAATATTATAGGAAGATGCATGTTGATGAATAGAAATGTCATAAAATAGGTGTTTTCGCATTGGCATTGTTATAGGTCATCGGTCTGTCATAGTGGCCCACGGTCAATACAAACACACTTGGGCAATATGACTGACCTTTGACCTATAACAATGCCAATTCGAAAGCACCCATTTAATAACATAATATTATGACATCACAGTATGTAAGCGCGTAACATAGAAGCGCTCGGTTGAATTTCTGGCTAAATCAATGCAACCATCGAAAGATTGGCGGGGGGGGGGGGGATAAACAGACTCTTACAGCGGTGATCATTTCAATTAAATTTATGTAACGAGTTTAATTATTTTAATCTGTTGCGTCTGGTCCCACGAAAACACAATAGGCTTCCATGTTACCTCTAACCTCGCCATCTTTTTGTGGCGCAATCTTATCTAGATATTTTTTCACTTAGACGAGGCTATTTTGGTTCTTAAAGTCTCTGATTGAGTAATCTTTTAATCTGCCGCGAGAAAAAGAATATGAACTGAATGTTACCCCAGTTACTACCTAAATTGATTCCTTTCTTCACGAGATACAACGGAGGGCGACTCAATGGCATCATAAACAATTTTTCTAACAGGAAAATCGCTTTTATTCGTCAGTGATTTAACTTCCAGTCTTTAAATAAAAAAATAAAAAACTTTTAGCGTTTAATGTTTGTACCGTCTCTCTCTCTCTCTCTCTCTCTCGTTGGTTGACGATTATTCGATTCTATCTCTTCCATTCAAACAGCAACGTACAATCAGCGTCAGACACACAGACCAAAGACATACAGTTTCAAATTTCATCGTACCACGGTCCTGTGCATGTATCTCCATGTATGGAATCATGTTAATCCTTTTTGAAGCTACATTTCGTTAACATTCGGACACTATTTTGACTAGAAGAAACTCTTTAATAGGAATTCAGACACGCTGATGTGTCTGTCAGATAGAACTGACTACGTTTCCGACAGACAATTTTTATCCGAGATTTGCGAGTACTTATGAGCGTTGAGACCATACAAGAGTCCCTCGAAGGGACTTACGCTCCATTGCCTAGAAAAGAATTTTCAGGAAGTCAAGATCAGACAATTTCTTCCTTTTAACTGCCGAGCGTTGAAACCATCTTTGATATTCTTCAGCGATAACAACATTTTAAAATAAGCTGATGTAGTGGACATATTTGGATGTCAGCTTGGCAACATTTTCATTTAGGACCAAGCAGACATCATTAAAACTATTTTGGTGAAAACCCCACGTCAATATGACATTCAGGGAGAGTAACGACAGCAAGATTTGCCGGTAAGGAGTCATGGCAGCCATATTGGATGTACAATTGGCACCATTTTCACTTAGGACCAATTAGGTATCATAAGAAACCTATTGTTGAAAATTCCATGTTGATATGGCCATACATTTGGGAATAGTAGAGATTACAATATTTTAAAGATGGCCACCATGGTGGCCATATTGAGGGACAGTTTGCATCATTTTCATTTCGGAATGAAAAAAAAAGACAATAAGAACTATTTTGGTGAAAGCACATTGTCGATATGGTC
Source organism: Margaritifera margaritifera (assembly GCA_029931535.1). NCBI lineage: Eukaryota > Metazoa > Mollusca > Bivalvia > Unionida > Margaritiferidae > Margaritifera > Margaritifera margaritifera. The sequence goes on along the minus strand of JAQPZY010001647.1, from coordinate 4,235,852 downwards.
AGCCATCTAGGAGAAGTAGTGATAACAAGATTTTCAAGATGGCCATTGTGGCAGACATGCGATTTTCATTTATGACCAACGAGATTTTATAAGAAGTCTTTCAGTGAAAACCCCATGCTGATATAATCATTCATTTATGAGAAATAGTGATAACAAGCTTTCAAGATGGCCACTGTGGCAGGCATACTGAATTAGGATTTGGATTTGGATTTGTGGGGTTTAACGCCATTTGTCAGCACATGATCGGCTATACATGGCGGCCAGTATATTTGGTGGAGGAAGAACCACCTACCGACGGGAAGCTTCTGGCAAGCTTTCTCACATATCAACGCTGGTTGAGCCGAGACTCGAACTCGCGCGGACAGAGGTGAGATGTGTGAGTGATCTGTAAAGCCGAGCGCTTTAGACCACTCTGCCACCCGAGGCGCCGGCACCATTAGGACCAACTAGACATCATAAGAAGTTGTTTAGTAAAATCTAAACATCATAAGAAGTCTATTGGTGAAAATTCCATTTTGATATAGCCATCCATTTGGGAGGAGTAGAGATAACAGTATTTTCAAGATGGCCACCATCATGGCCATATTGAGGGTCAGTTTGCATCATTTTCATTTTGAACCAACTTGACACCATAAGAACTCTTATGATGAAAATCCCCTGTCAAAATGACTCTATTTACGAGGAGTAGCAATAACAAGATTTTCAAGATGGATGTAAGATCGGTACCATTTTAATTTAGGACCAACAAAACATTGCAAGAAGTCTTGTACCAATTCCATTTAGGACCAACTAGACATCGTATGAAGTTTTCTGGTGAAAGCACAATGTCGATATGGCCAGCCATCTAGGAGAAGTAGTGATAACAAGATTTCAAAGATGGTCATTGTGGCGGCCATATTGGATGTCAGATTGGCACCATTTTCATTAACGACCAACGATAAGAAGTCTTACAGTGAAAAATCCATGCTGATATGGTGGCCTTTTTGATGATCAATTTGCATCATTTTCATTTAGGACCAACAAGACAACATAGGACTTGTTCTGATGAAACCGAATCTCAAAATGACTTTCCATTTGAGAGGAGTTGCAATAACAAGATTTTAAAGATGGTCCTATTGCACATCAGACCAGGACCATTTTAATTTAAAACCAACAGAACAGAACAGAATGTTTATTCAGTACTTTATGCCTCCGGCCCATAATACACATCGAAGTTAACAGAGTGAGATACACAGTGCGCCATAAACAATATTATAAAATACACCTATTTAGGTGTTGAGATTGATACTTTCTAACAATTCATCTCTTACTTTAAAAGCAAAATACAGAAATTTTGATATATTCGTAATAACGCTTATTTTCTGAGTGGACATTAGACATATCAATTTATCTACAGACGGGTTCATATAATACATTTCTTCAAAATATTTCCGTCTTAACTCAGTATAAGAATTACATATTCATAAGAAGTGGTACTCTACAACCTTGTTATTATCTTTAAGACATAATTTGCAAACTCTTAGGTCTCTTCCAATTTTAGAGTGTCTTCCTCGTTCGATCATTAAATCATGTTTAGAGCATCGGAAAGATGCCAATGCTTTTCTGAAAATGAAAGATAAATCTAATGTTAAATATTTATCAATATCCAAAAATGACTTGTATTGGTTATAATAAACATTTTTTGTAGATTCGCTTATTTTACTTGACCAGATCTGTAAGGAATCAAGTAAGCGTTGTCGGAATATAGATAGGAAAATGTTTCTGTCACCTATTTCTTGTGCTATCCATGCATAACCAAAACCATCCGAGAATAAGAGGTTTTTAACTTTACTAGCCCATATGCTTTTGCCTGCATCATCCAGGTTTTTAACATATTATAACATTGGGAGGGATATCGGTTTGTCGGCATGTGTATAATTTTAGTCCAGTACTTTACACATCTGAACATATAAGTTGTACTTAGTGGGTATCGCCCACATTCACCAAGACTAACATAGTTATTCACTGTAATTGGTACGTTAAGATATCTTTTGCAAAATTTGTGCTGAATTGCTTCCATTTCTGGTTGAATATTCATACGCCCATATTTCAGAAGCATAACATAATACTGATTTCACCATAGCATAAAATATTTTGAATATATCATGTACATGTAATCTTCCAAATATGAGTTGATATCTAAAAATTCTAGATACAGTTTTCAGTGCTTGTGATGCCAACGTATTTTTTACCTTAGTCCAGCTCAACCTCGATGTGAAGAGCGACCCCATTTATTTATAGACAGACACCGTTTCAATAGGATTGCCTCTATAATGCCAACGCTCATAGTTTCTCAGATAGCCTCCATTTCGGAAGACGATTATTTTTGTTTTTGCTAGATTAATTTCCATTCCTGTTTCAATGCAGAATTCATGTGTGATATTGATTTGTTGTTGCAATAACCGTACAGTTTCTGCACAATTAGCCACATCATCTGCATACAACAAGGCAAAGATTTCTGGTATATTCTCTGTAATGAAAATACCCTTATTACACTTTGATCGCAACATTTTAACTAGATCATCAATAAAAAGACTAAAAAAGAATTTGGCTTAGAACACATCCCTGTCTTGTTCCCACATTGCAATTAAAATATCTAGTTAGTCCATTTGGTGTTCGTACACAGCTTTTTAAGCAACAATACATATTTTTTAAAACTTGTAAGATATTTCCATCAATACCTTTTTGTACAAGAGAAAACCAGTGTTTATTATGTTGTACACGATCAAAAACTTTTGAAAAATCAATGAATAAACAGTAAAATCTACCGCCAGATTTACATATATACTTCCGAACAATTGCTTGCAAACTGAATATATTATCACAGGTACTGTAGTGTTTTCTAAAACCAGCCTGAGATTCGTCTATTAGATTATTACTTTCTGCCCACCTATACAACTGTTTATTCAATATAGATGTGAATATTTTGCATAGTACATTTATTAGGGAGATTCCCCTGTAATTGCTCGGGTCATTCATGCACCCGTTCTTAAAAATCGGACAAATTATACTTTATGACCACTCCTTTGGGAACTCCCCTGTTTCAATGATCTTTTTAAAGAGCACATTAAGAAATGTAACAATGCATGGTAAAGTTAACTGGTAAGAAATGACCGGAATCTTGTCGGGACCAGGAGTTTTATTTTGTAAAGAGCGAACGATATCAATTATTTCTTGATTTGTAATTGGCTTATTCAATTCGAAACTGTTAAGTTCATTTATTGGGGTTCCTTCCTCGTTATTAATATTTTCATCTCTGTTCGACGTTAGTAAAGAACGAAAATAAACAAACCATTCATTCTTTGATACTTTAGATTCGCTTACATTTACCTTATTATTGTATTTTCCTTTTAATACTTGCCAGAATATTTTTGGGTCATTTCTTGATTGTACAAGTTTATCTCTATTTTATTTTTCATGTAATGATTTTTGCACTTGGCACAAGCTTTTGAAAATTTTTCTTCTGTGAACGTATGCGTCTAGATGAATAATTTGGTTTGTGAATCTGTATTTTCTTAAGAGTTAAAATTTTTCCTTTTTTGCCTTATCGCATTCTTGATCCCACCATAGTGGTTGTAATCTCTGCCGTGAAGCTTGGAACTTAGTTGTCTGCATTTCAACACAAATTTCCTTATATAAAGACCCAAACTTTTTTACACATTCGTTGATATTTAAATGTAATAAATCAGTTATATCTTGCACATGTTCATTAAATTTCTGCTCAAAACGTTGCAGAAAAGCTTCTCTATTTGTGTCCTTCATCCGAAAGAATTGCCCATTATTATCGTCGTCATCGCTCTCAAAGTGATCCTGTGTGCCAACCACACTGACAAATTGATTATATTCACAATTACTTGGTCTGACTAATTTTGCTACATTTATTTAATTTATCCGAAATTTTCAGGTTACAGTAGATTGGAAAATGGGACGATTCGTCTCTGTCATCGAAGCCAAAGTTTGTTATAAAGGGAAACAACTCTGTAGATGTTACAACATAATCAACTATGCTGAAGCCATTGTTCGCAATGCATGTTCCATTCCCATCCTTGTCATTGAAAAGTCTACCATTAAGTACATGTATATTGAACATTTTACACATTTCTACAAAAGACAAAATTGTTATAAGTTTCCCTGTCTTTTGTGTTACGTAGCAGTGAGAAATTATCGCTATCGTACACGTCACCTGTATTTAAAATATTTTCTCATCAGGTATAAAATCAAGAAAATCCTTGATCTGAGCTTTAAAATCTCCAGCAAGGATCATTTAGGATCAACAAGACATTATAAGAAGTCTTGTGGTGAAAACCCGATGTTGATATGACTTTCCTTTTTGGAGGAGTAACAATAACAAGATTTTGAAGATGGTTACCATGGCGGCCATATTGGATATCAGATGCACATCATTTCCATTCAGGACCAACTAGACATCATACGATGTCTTCTAGTGAAAGCACAATGTTGATATGACCAGGCGTCTAGGAGAAGTAGCAATAGTAAGATTTTGCTGATGGCTATTGTGGCTGCCATACTGGAGGTCAGATTGGCACCGTTTTCATTTAGGACCAGTTAAAGATATTATAAGAAGTCTTGTAGTGAAACCCTCATATTGATACGAGCATTCATTCAGGTGGAGTAGTGATAACAAGATTTCACGATGGCCGCTGTGTGGTGGTCATATTGGATGTCAGATCGGCACCATTTTCACTTAAGACCAACTTGACATCATAAGAAGTATTTTGGTGAAAACACCACATCAATATGATCTTCTGTTCAGGCGGAGTTGCGATAACACGATTTTAAAGATGGCTGTACTTAGTGGCCATATTGGACGTCCAATCGGCACCATTTTTATTTAGGACCAACTAAACATCATAAGAAATTGTTTAATGAAAACCCCATGTTGATAAGACCATCCATGTTGGAGAAGAAGCAATAACAAGATTTTCAAGATGGCCAGTATGGCAGCCATAATGGACATCAGATTGGCACATTTTCATTTAGGACCAACTAGTCTTTTAGTGAAAAAACCATGTTGATATGACCATCCATGAAGGAGGGGTGGCGATAACAAGATTTTCAAGATGTCTGAGCAGCACCATTTTCGTTTAGGACCAACAAGACCATGGGATGAATGTGTCTGTAAAGTTTCATGGCAATCCTCCAAGTAGTTTAGGAGGAGTAGCGATAACTTGTGCCAATTGACGGGTGGACGACGTACGGACGACAGACCATTCCATAAGCTTTTCTGGTCTATGACCAGTAGAGCTGAAAACCAAACAGTACAAAATTTTTTTGCAACAAAGTAGTACACAGCCTACTGTGTATATGGACTAAATAGCAGGCAAATTAAACATATTCGAACTAAGAAATATATTAACTGAAAGTAGCTTTTGAATCTTTTCTGTAAGGGAATCAATACTCAAGTTTCATGTAAGTGGCTTAGTATTTAGTCACTTGATTCCATAATGTGATATGCTTGTTTTCATGAATGAAATTTAAAATGGCAGTCTCTGCGAAAGGCCGAGTATGTTCTGATGAGCATATATGCTGGTACCATCTGCAAACTGCATAGACCCAGATCTGCCATTGCATAATGCGCCGGCAGATCTGGGTCTATACAGTTTGTAAGGACTAATCAGTAGAACAAACAACATAGACCCTGATGTGTCAGCGCATTATGCGATGGCAGATCAGGGTCTATATTGTTTGCATTTGGACTCGGCTTATACACGAGTATATACGGTAATTCATTGCTATGTCAGCATCATGACATCACTCGTTAAACTTAGGTAGCTTAGTGCCAGGAACTATGGGAAATACTGGACATCATTATGGTGTTGCAATTATGTCATTTTGCTATTAAATAATGAAAGGGATTGATCTAAATACCAACATATCAAAGGAAAGAAATTATTGTAAATAATAATAAAATAACTTCTCTATATGAAATTATTTTGAATTCACAATGTGCCATAGATCCGCTTCACCTGTTAAAATTGTCAAGATTTATTAATACTCCTAATAAAATTGTCTAGATATGTGATTAAAGGCTATAATTTACTTTACTTTTCTAAGTACTGTACATACTTGCGTATAATTCAGGTCCAAATGCAAACAACATAGACCCTGATCTGCCATCGAATAATGCGCCGGCAGATCAGGGTATATATTGTTTGTTCTACTGATTAGTCGTTACAAACTGAACAGACCCAGATCTGTCGGCGCATTATGCGACAGCAGATCTGGGTCCATGCAGTTTGCAGTTGGTATCTGCTTATACGCGAGTATAACCAAACACATACTGTCCTAGTTAGCTAATTTAACAGTAAAACAATTGTTAGATACATGTAAATGGTGTAACTTTGAATTACATGTACATTTTGATCCATAAATTGTGAATATTCATTTTTATTAGGGTAATTATCAATTAAACAAAAGTCAAATGAACAGGACAGGACATTTTGCAAATATATGTCTGCATATTTTAATGTTAAATATTTTTAATTTTATTTACTTCTGCAAGACTTTATACACAATTCCACAGCCAACAGAAACAATGTGAATGAACGATTGTGTTCATGTAAAAGAGTGAAAGAACTAATGTGTTCATGTACAATAGTGAAAGAACTAATGTGTTCATGTACAATAGTGAAAGAACTAATGCATTCATGTAAAATAGTGTATGAACTAATGGGTTCATGCAAAATAGTGAATGAACTAATGGGTTAATGTAAAATAGTGAATGAACTAATTGGTTCATGTACAATAGTGAATGAACTAATGTGTTCATGAAAAATAGTGAATAAACTAATGTGTTCATGTAAAATAGTGAATGAACTAATGTGTTCATGTAAAATAGTGAATGAACTAATGGGTTCATGTAAAATAGTGAATGAACTAATGTGTTCGTGTAAAATAGTGAAGATACTGATGATGTGCCAAAATTTAAGTGACCAAAAAGGGAAGCATACAACTCATATAATATTGGTATGTATAATACTCTACAGAAGAATGTGGAAAACATTCAGGAAAATCAATGTGGATACATGTCATTTATAGTTAAAGGGCACCAAATAAAAGTGTACATTATGTATTTGCACCACCAGTCTCATGTACATTCACTTGCCACTATTTTGTTACAGCTTTAGGCATTTAAGTTTAACTGACTGATCTATTAACTCATTATCCCTGTGTGCCATGTTTATGGGTCATGAGGTTGCACCCAACTTCGAAGCTCTGTAACGTCAACATCATTTATGATACACCAAAACAGGTGGCATTACAGAAAAGGAGAAAGATGTAGTTCTATAACGATACCAAATAATGTAGGCTTTCTACTCACATTAAAAAATACAGCGGAAAAAAAACGTTATTTTTGACACCCAATTCTTTTTAGGCCAAAAATTACCGGCTTTGGAAACGGAGTTTATGTCATAATTGTAGACTTTTTGGCCTTAGATCTAAAGCAGACCAGTCTAATTTTCACCCTTCTGCACATGCGCGGACTAAATAAGCAATCAAAAATGTCTTTTATACACCTAAGCATCTTTTGGAAACAGATGTGTTTTTGGATGCAATCAGAAGTAAAATCTCTTGGAAATAGATGTGTTTTTGGATGCAATCAGAAGTAAAATCTCTTGGAAATAGATGTGTTTTTGGATGCAATCAGAAGTAAAATCTCTTGGAAATAGATGTGTTTTTGGATGCAATCAGAAGTAACCCCAAAAATGCATTCCAGGCGAAAATGAAAGGAATCTCCTGGGGACAATGAGTTAATTGGTCTCTGTTTTAAGGCACATCAGCACATAAAAGACTGCCAAGTGCCAAGAAAATGGAAAGTAAAGTGCCTTTACCAGACTCACATTATGGCATCTGACCCGAGCTAGTCTGAGCAGGATTTGAACCTGTAACCCTTTAATTTAGAGTCAGGCATACCAAAAACTATACCACAGAGGTTCCTGTCCAAGACTAAGTGATTGCTTTTTGTGTAATATAATTTCATAATAGATAAGACATTCTAAATTATCATTATAACTATTTTGCTTTCTTATCAAATGTTAAATAGGGTATCACAGACCCAATGTGAAATGGATTATTTACCCATGAAACGTTAACTTGTGATTTTGATTGGTTCAATTGTAACAAAACATTTCTGTGGATGAACAAATATACTTAACTTGGGATGGGAAAATATGAAACATTTTGCAGAATATTGGTGGAAATGTATAAATAAATATAAAATTTTTAAATTGCTAATATTTTTTTAAAAAGTACATTAAAGGACCAATCAATTGCATCCGACACCTCTTACTTTAATGTGGACCAAGTTGAATTGCCAACAACTGTAACAAAGTCCTAAATTACCATCTAGACTTGCTTATAAGTCATGTCCAACTGCATATTGCACACACCCAGACCTGCCATTGCATAATGTGCCGGCAGATCTCGGTCTATGCAGTTTGCTAGGAGTAATCAGTAGATCAACACAGATGCTAATCTGCTGGTGCATTATGCAATAGCAGATCAGGGGGTCTATGTTATTTGCAGTCTGACGACTTATAAGCGAGCATATAAATTATTAGCCAACTGCTGTAGAAGTCTTGTCATTCATTAAACATAAAAGGTTGATATTATTAGTAACAGTATTCTATGTCAAAATAAAAAATTCTATAAGAGGAATTCTGCTGAAATATTTAATTTTTCTTGATGCTAAGGAATAGGCATAACATGGAAAGAATAAATATTATGTAAATACTAGCAATAATATCAGACATAATGAATAAACCACATGTTCTGACATCAGAACATTTTTTTTTTTTAAAATTTCAAATGTTCGTAATTCAAATTTGAAAATAAAAGGGGCTATTCCATTGTACTTAACAGCAATGGATGCATCACAAAGGGCCCCATGCTCTAGCATTTACTTGTCAGGACCTTAAACGAAAGAACTTCTGTTGGGAAAAAAGGTCTGGAGAAGGCAGGCATTAAGGGGCAATAACTCTTCTAAATGATGATGTGGAATGCTGGAAATCCAACTCATTCAAGGTCTCATTAATATAAAGGAACACAATAAATTGGCTGAAATGTAATATTGCTTAGGAAAGCAAATATAGGAGGATGTGCAATCAGGGGCTACGACTCCCGAATGATAATGTGAAATGCTTGAAATTAAAGCAATACAAGTTCTCATCAATGTAATGCTGCATGCCAAATTGGCTGAAATTCAACATCGCTTATTAAAGTTATTCCGTTGAAACCAAAGTCTGAAAGATGGGAAATCAGGGGCCATAACTCCTGTAAATGATGTTGCAAAACACTAGAAATCAACTTATTTGGAGTCTCATTAATCTAAAGCTATATACCAAAATTGGTTGAAATCCAGCAAATTGTGGTAGTCATCTTGGAGAAACTAAAGTCAGGTATATGAGAAATCAGGGGACAATAGCTCTATAAAACATGACTAAACTCATATAAGGCATAATGTAAGTCTATGAGACAATGTTCATAACGAATTGCATCATAATATTTTCAATGATTCTTGAGTTATGCCTGTCACAAGCAACATCCCATGTGAAGATATGAAATTAGTTGTCAAAGACCGTAATTCTATCCAAACTGTGGAGTTCATGAGACAAAAACCCATAATAGGAACATTTTGGTCTGGAGAAAATGTTCTCACCAACTACATCAGAATATATGGTATGCTAATTACAAGGATCTGCTGATGTGGATATGTAATATTTATGGAAAAAAGTCAGTAGTGCCATCAAAATTGGACCTGAAAAGATGAAACCTTTAAAAGGCACATCTACATTTAACAGACAATTCACGCATTGAATGGCATCCACATCTACATGTAACAGGCACTGAATGGCATCCACATCTACATGTAATAGAAAATTCACAAACTGAATGGCATCCACATCTACATGTAACAGACAATTCATGCACTGAATGGCATCCAATTATGTGTAGGGGTTGCAGAGCTGTGCTGGTTGCAAGAAGTCTGAACGGGCAGACAGAACAGATGGACTAATGGACAGATGGGCTTTTTAAAACTGCCAATGTTATTGTTCTTTTCCTTGCCCCAAAATACAATAAGAACATTATTTCCTGGTACTCTAACCCTGTTTCAACAGGAATAGCCCCTGTATGTGTATTATATAACACAGTCCCACACAAATGAACTATCATAGACACATATTCATTTATTAATTGTTAAACTATATCTTGTAGCAAATACTAAAGAAATGCATTATGATTAAATGAGTAATTTGTGCATTGTATGTACATCAATAAAACAATCTATGGAAAAAATAAATGAATAAATCAATCATCATCATACATCATACAAAAACATTTGCTTTACTTCTGTAGCCTAGAATGAAAACATGTTTATAGCATTGCTAAGCCAAGTATTTTAACATAAGATAAGAATGCATTGGCTGCAATATCCAATTGGACATAAACAAAATACCCCCCGAATCATGTTCAGTATGGTGACAATAAACAGGTAATAAAGTTCATGTCAGAGAGCTGTGTTCTCCTCTCATTCTTCAAACAAAGCTGGGTACAATGAGAGAACATAAAATAAGTAGATAACATGAAACTGGTAACTACGTCTATCATGTGCTTTACCTTTCAGAAGATACAGGTACATACTAGCATTTCAGTGCATACATCATTAATTTTATGTGTATTAAACATGTTCAGCGATACTTTTTAATTTTCATAACTTTTTTGGGACAAAACAATATTTGCTAGACAAATATTAAGACTCATTTAAGTCCAAACAAAAGAATAAACAAAATCTGCAAACCCCTCAACAGTCCAAGCCAAACCCATAAAGATTTTCAAACCTGATATAGCCATTTTGACTATTACAGCTTTGCATCCTATTTGCAAAAAGTTATAAAAGTTATTATGGAGTACACATTATCAATTTGCATGCATTCTTCATAACATCCCTAGGTTTATCTAGACCAACAATTGTATTTTCTTGAATTTTTCAGTTTCTTCAATTATTGTGATAATCTAGGTAAAAAATTTAAAAGAATGAATTTGAAAACATAAAAGCTGCATTACAGTTAACAAATATATGCAGAACCAATTTAACACAGTAATGTTAAAGGTAATACAGAAGAATGGTTTTTGAAATTGACATGAATTTTAAGCATAAACATATTTATTTTCCATGAGTAAACATGGAGAACAACTTACAAAACAAAACCACAAGACCTTTGGAAGAACATACAAGAGTAAAAATCTATACTTTAAATCCAAATTTATTTTAACTGGTCTTGGATTTATTGTTAGTGTATTGATTTTTAATGGTTGTTTTATTTCTGAACTTTTTGGGGCAACCTGAGTGTACTACAAGAACTCATACAATGTGACACGGATCATAAAGACATGGAACACACTAATTTATGATCTCTCAAGATATGCAAATTATGCCAAGCCAACATTTGAGTGTACAAGTATAAAAGTCCACTCTATCTGACCTCCATTTAACTCTCATGTATATATGACAAAATATTATAAAAGAATTCATTATCAACTAACTTACATATTTAACCCTGTCTCATGTTCCGACTCTGGCTACAAAATGCACGAGATATGTGCATAACTCCTTTCATTAATCTATACTATAATATACTAACTTGTTGTTTAAATGATGCGAGACCAGCTGAGTTGAGCTGCTTTGAATTGCCATCATGAAAACGGAGAGGTCAACATCTTGCAGGCACTGAGCAGTAATGGTCAATGGGTTTAAGGTTATCCTATAACTAATTAAACTTGACGAATGATCCCTCTATTGAAATTAGGCAATATTTGTTTATCCAACAGTTAGGTTTATATAATTAATATAAGTACAAAGGTCTTAGTTTGATAAACAAAAGTAGACTGTACACTTAAGTTAGATGGAAGCCAACTTTGACAATAAGCATTTAAGCAACAATTTACATATGACAATAACTTTTTGGCAATAGAACTCTTTTTTATGCCTAATAAGATATACCATCACTGAGGAATACAAAGCTGATATACAATGATATCTCAAAACTCTATGCTCTCTGAAACTGGAAACCCAATTTTTAAAATCTTTTTGCTTTTAACATACTGGGTACCAACTTACTTAGAATGTTAATGCCAGAGGAAGCCTTCAATATCACCAATATAAAATTAGGGAACACCGGAGGGTAGGAGATTCAACTTGCAATGGTTGTATTTTTATCCTCCGTGTCCTTCAACACTGACATTGTAAGCAAGTTGGTATCAGAGTGTGCTTTCTTATAAAATAAAAATGTTCAATGGAAATTCTGAAAACAATGCCTCCTGTAACTACATATTTTGTTCTAGTCTTTTTATTATCTGATACTAGAGATTCTAATAAATTAATATTGCACTCTATTCTGCCACTAAAATTCATCATTTTGTTTGTAAGTATAGAAACCCTTGGTTCAAGTGATAAACAGTACATGTATTTCACATTCTAAATACTGTGGTCCTGTGCCATAATGAACTTTCTGATTAAGAATTCTCCCATATAACAACACTTCATTTTTTTGGAAAGACACGTGGAAACTAATGCTTCATTATTAGGAATGCTTCATGTAATCCTAATTTGTTCATTATTGCATGAGAGACCAGCGTACCAGTTTGTCAGATAACAAACTAGTTTAGCTCCAGACTCCTCACAGTTGGTTACCTCCCTTTGGCAGGATAACACCACTGCCACAGTGATGTAAATTTGGTGGTAAAATGCCACCTAGAGAAAACCGTATGCTTTGATAACGGCTTCACACTCAACGATTACATTTGCTTGTCTTTTTTCTACAGTGTCCTTAGTGCAGAATGGGAAGATTTTGCCAAATACGTAGGAGGAAAAAGTCAGGAATTCTTACTTAGAGTGATGGAGCACAAGGCTAACGATATCAGAATGTAGCACACTGCACACAACACAAAATACCAATGGCACAATGAAAAACATTTGGGCCACCATAAATAGTCTGTTTTTTGTTCCTGGTTTTGGATTGGATTTTAATCTTAATAAGAGAAGGTAGGATCCAGTTAACTTTCTTGTGTAGTAATATGTGGAGATGAGGGACTAAAGTTAGACAACCCAGGGGGTGATATATTCTGAAAGAGTATGAGCTGTGAGGAGCATGGTCCAACTCATATCAAAGATGAACCTGAACAGAGACACAAAGCCTCAAAATTAATAAGTTTATTGGAGAATAAATATGTACCTTAATGGGTACCAACCACAATGAAATCAACTCAAATCATTATATTACCCAAATACCAACCACTCACATTTTAAAATCTTGTACCATGAAAAGAAAAACAAATATTTAAAAATTTTGCTTTGATTGACAAAATTTTATGTAAAAACTCCTACACTGAAAATTATGATCTGGATGGATTAACTACATCAGCATGAAAAGCTATCAATGTTAGAAAGTGAAAATTACACTGAAGGATGATAATTACCTTAAGTTCCACAGGGTCCACTTGCACTCAAGGTTCATTTCAGAAAGAATATACATGAACAGGCGAAATACTATAGATTCAACTGCTTCAAAACAAACAAGTCCCATGTAATTACTTTTCCAACAAATGGGAAACACTAGCATTCAAAACATACAAGTCCCATGTCATTCCTTTTCCAACAAATGGGAAACACTAGCATTCAAAACATACAAGTCCCATGTCATTCCTTTTCCAACAAATGGGAAACACTAGCATTCAAAACACCTTCAACAAGCTCAATACAAGTAATACTAAACCGCCACTGCATTCAAAATATATTTCATAGCATCCATGCCCTTCTTCACACCTCTGTGATAGAAGACAGTATGCAAAATTTGTGAAGTGGAGGGAATCAATCTCTATATTTTTGCCCCCCCACCCCTACATTTCCTGTAGCTTTACATGAGAAAATGAAATCTCAACTTTATATTTAAAATCAGGATAAAGACCTTCTAAAAGTATCTTGAATTCTTCTGTCAATGAAGCTCTCTCAGTAAAATATGAAGATTTTCTAAAATTTGTGGAATTCATCCACTATTTTTTTAATAACAAATTACTACTTCATGCAAAATATTCAATTTGAAGCATTTATTTCCAAATTTATCTTCACCTCTAAACAAAAAGTTAATTACTTTAAAAAGAATTTGTAGCTAGTTAATGTATATCTCAATTCAAAGGGATACATGTCAACTTACAATGCACTGAAACCTGAATTTTGAAAATGATGTATATAGTGCATACACTGCGGTTCAGCCCATATATAATTTAAATGTCCCAAAACACCCAGCAATGATAAATTATGAATGTAAGAAGTGTTTTTACTCAAAATTACACATATACTTGAAAATACTTTGCTTTAACATCTGAAAATAAATGATACTTAGAACAGATTGAAAATCATTTATAATTGAGGGACTACAGTAGCAGCGAGACTTGAACCTTGACTTGATGAGTTGCAGGATGTTTTAAAATGGTAAGAAAACCATTCAGATGAAGTATACCCTCATTCAGTCCATGATCTGAAATGTTTGTTACAAAGGCTAGGCTGGAAAACCTCTAGTCCAACAGCCAAGGACAATATGAAACAAAAAAAAAGAAAAGAAGAAGAAAAAAATAGCTTGTAGGACAAATACCATTTCATGTTACTTGCTTAGAATATTTATAAAATATGCAAGAAAAATCAAAATTAGTTTCAATTTAATGGCAATCTCAATTCCTGGCAAGTAAAAATTGGTTTCCAGCAACGTATGAATGTAGGAAGCATATTAATCAAGAATACTGCTACATAATGATCAAACTTTTAAAGTCCTCTCTAAGAAAGTGTAGGTGCATTCACATCCTCCATGCAAACTCGGGAAGAAGAGAAGACAGAACTAATGTACAAAATCTCAGAGGTATATATACTGAGTATTTATCAGTAATATTTTTTTTTGCAATTAAATTTTGCAAAAAATTCAATGACTAGAGTTCCTTTCTTTCAAAATGTTTCTATATATTACTTTTTTCTTCAATAATTGGAACTTCCTTACTTATGTGACAACCTTTAAACTACATGAAAGTATGTATGAATATGTGTATACATTTAATGGGACATCAGCACAATCTTGGCTATATAGTGGTGATTAAAGTTGAGTTTTAAAAAGGTAAAGGTAAAAATTGCAAATATGTAGGCCGTGAAATGTATTAGATGCCAGATGACATGTATTATTGACCAATACATTGTGCACAGGAATGAAATATAAAATCACATCATCAACTCAAATTTCTTATCAAGGAGTTAAATGGGACTAAATGAAGAATTATTTGATTTTTTGTGTTTGTAAAACAATTTAATTTCTCAAACCAACTGAATAACATTACAAAAGACTAAATTTACTGTTCCGCATTCAAGTTAAAATTGTCATCTACTTAGGTAAATAATTAAAATTCTTAAGATTGGCATGATATACTGTATATGCCTGGGTACAATATGGATCCACCTGTACAACAATCATATCATGCTGAGGAATGCAAAGTACCTTGTCCAAGAACACACCATGGTAGCTGATCCAGGATGATCTGATGGTGAGAACTGAACTACGACACTTATGGTCACAAGTCCAACACCTTAACCACTGAGTGGTAGCTGATCCAGGATGATCTGATGGTGAGAACTGAACTATGACACTTATGGTCACAAGTCCAACACCTTAACCACTGAGTCACCATGACTCTTACATTTTTTTTATATAAGAGCAAATACTGAGATATTCATCATAACAAGTTTATCTAAACATATGCACTTATCTCTTTTGGTATGTACTCCATAATAAAAAGTAAAAAAAAACAACAACAAAAACTCATACATTCACATTTGCATAATAAAAGGTAAAACAAAAAAATTCATTTAGCTTCTTCAAAATCATTTTTTTAAATAAATAACATTTTTTGCATTTTTTGAACATTACACATTTAGGAATACGACTCCATAGCAAAACAGTAAGGTTTTTTCAAGACCTTTTTGAATGGAAAATAAAAGGCAGTCAAAAGCCAAAGGTATTTGCATTTCCTTTCTGGTGTATATGTACTGGCAACTGATAAGCAACACAGACCAGGACAAGCATCACAAACTGCACCAGCAGCTCATAGTCTACACTTTTTGTTTTACTTTTTAGTGGCGTTACAATTAATCCAAACAAAAAAAAGACTGGTTAGAAAAGTCAACTGCCCAAGTCTCTGATTATGATTTTCCATAACTGAATATAGGCAATTAAAATCATATTTTGTTCACTATTCAACATTTGCAGAAGAAACCTTTTAAGAAAAGTGAAATATGTGAATAACAGCTTCCTGTTACTATAAGTGTTTCACTGTTTAGTACAAACCAAGCACCAAAAACATAAGTGATGACAAATGTGCCAGTAAACTGTTCAACTTTATGGGAGCAAGCAACTTAACCATTACCATGTATGTGAAAATGACACTGTCCATGAAAAAATATAGACAATACATTAGACAAATTAATATCTATGATTGATCACAAATGGTGGTAAACAATTAGACTTTACGTGATACAGGCAACTTAACCATTACCAAGTATGTGAAAATGACACTATCCATGAAAAAGATATCAAAAATATCTCCAACCAATTAAAATCAATGGTTGATAGGTTTTGATGAACCAATGACTGATCCTTGTTTTCTATGAACCCTTAGCTGATCTTTCAATTTCACTACATTCCCAATATGAGTACTTATGATTTCAAGCACAGTCTTGATCCTGATCTGCTGGTACATAATGCAAAGACATCTCCTGATCTACTGGTACATAATGCAATGACAGCTCCTGATCTGCTGGTACTGGTACATAATGCAATGACAGCTCCTGATCTGCTAATACATAATGCAATGACAGCTCCTGATCTGCTAGAACATAATGCCATGACAGCTCCTGATCTGCTGGTCTATAACTCATGACAAATCTTGACCTACACTGTTTACAGCCAAGTGCAAACTATACAAAGATAATAATGATATAAAAACATCATTCATATTCTGTAGATTGATTTTGAGAGCTGTATAATCTCAGTGTGTATGTGATATCAGCAAATCACGAGATGCAAAGTGTTGAGTGTAATTTGCTGATGTCACACTCACAAGAGATGATACAGCTTTCATGATCAATGTACTATACTGATTATACTTTTCTTATGAACCTTTAAAGAATAGACATATATTTTTAATTATTTATTGGAACTACTTTTTACTGTATACAAAGGTTATTAATAGGTGATGAGGTGCCACAGAACACGTGCAGATCTTCTGTCCAATTTCTGGATACACAATATGTACATCTCATGAACAAGTTTAAGTTGGATTTACTTGGTGTCAGTAACTTGAATCTTCCTTAATTTTGGAGAATTTTCTTGATACAACTGATGGAAAATGATGTCGCAATTCATCCGTTTTGCGCACCGAAGCATTTCACCAATTTCACTATTCAAACTGAATGCAGACAATATGAAACTCAAAGATGGTCTGCAATCTCCACATGACAACTGGTAAATAGTTCAGTATGCTTTAAATGTTGCCAGAAAGACTGACTTTCTGACTTTTGTTGCTGTACAAATTTTAAACTATGCATAATTAGTTAAATAATACTGTTGTTTCGATTCTGTAATTAATATTAACTTATCTAGATTGGGTGGTGTAGGGGTCATTCATGTGACATCATAAAAAG
This sequence comes from Margaritifera margaritifera, assembly GCA_029931535.1. Lineage (NCBI taxonomy): Eukaryota > Metazoa > Mollusca > Bivalvia > Unionida > Margaritiferidae > Margaritifera > Margaritifera margaritifera. The sequence continues at coordinate 4,218,058 of JAQPZY010001647.1, read as the reverse complement.
TGGTTCCAGTTTTTTTTTTACTGTGTTGACACTAGTAGGTGATTCAGGTATCTGTATCATATTGTCAGAAAATTATTAGTTGGAGCTATGTATTATTTAAAGGTATTTAATAAAACAGGTTATAGATATACATAAAAATTATTTTTATGCTTTGAATTACATGCATAAATGAGCCACAGCACAAGTTAATGTCCCTTCAAGCAAATATCTGACATGCTGACATTGTGTCTAATTTGGAAGGAACTAATTTTCCTGAATATAATACAGTTTATTTTGTGCAGATATCATACAAAATAATTAAGTGCATCATTTTAATATATTAACACAACATAATGGTATTGCCCATTTCTTGATGTGACATCACATTTTAATAATGATGTAAAAATGTGCAAAGGAAGTTTCTTGCATCCTGGCTCAAATGCAGAACATTTTTTTCTCACATCCTTAAAAACACTTTTTTTTTCCAACCATCACTTATATATTCATGACATAAGCCAACTTTTAGCTCTAAATTACAAATTAAAAGCTGTCATAATATGAATAATGAAAAGATACAAAGACATAAATAAAATTATTTTTTGATGTCTCCAACTGGTACAAGTGCTCCATATATACATATTTTCAAAGCTTCATCCTGCAAAATAGGTCCAAAGTGTTCCTATTGTGCAGGTGTGCACTCCATTTCTTCCACTCCACATGTCTTCCTTCTGTAATTTTGAACTGAACTGCCAATTAAGCAGACCAGTCATTTATACACATAATGTCAATAATAAGTTTTGTTCTTTTGCCGTAGGTGTTGACATTGGTGGTTTTAACGTCCAGACTTGGAATGTTGAATCAACCATTGCAGTGTAATGTCTGGAAACAAAATAAATGTTGATCAGAAATTATGATTGTTTCCAAGCTTGCATTTTCTTCATTTATTTGTAAGATTTTCTCAAAATTTGCTATGATAATGACATAAAATAAACAAAATGGCAATGCTGGATATATTTCCTGATTTATGTCTATAAGCTGTCTACATATTGTAAAATTCTTGTTTCAAGTGCCTTGAAAGGCATATTCAGTGTTAGAACAAGAATTCTGCAATACAACAAAGTTTTCCTACTTCAGTTTTATTTGCTAATGGAAATATTCACACAAATGAAGATGATAATTTGACCAAATCATCCCTTTGCTATGTAAACAGCTAGTATAAAGATGTTCAAGTTATGTATATCTTTTCAAGCACAATCAGTCATTCACTTGCAATAAGACCAAAACTCCCGTGTGCCATATTGTTACGGTTCCCTAGGATCCTATAATTTTATGCACAATAGGTATATCAGAAAAAACCATCTCCTGAGATAACATAAATGTATCTATTAGGCAAAAGATTAACTGCTAGATAATGAAAGATATATGGACCAGAATCTGTGAAAAATTGCTAGGGTCAAAATTTGAATACAATGTATTACGTTGTTCAGAAAAGTTACTTACCTATATTTTCTTTTTCTTTACATGATATAGAGTAACAGCAGATTTCTCTGTCTTGTATAGCTGAAAGGTTCCTGAAAAGAAGCGAGACAGATCTTTATTTGAAAAATAACTTATGAGAACAATTTCAGGTAGATGCAAATTACATACTGGAGCTGTGAATGAATAATAGATGTTTATAAGCTGCAGACCATTATTGCCTGTACTTTTTGAGACTCTTTTTATCAATTCTTTTTAGTGTACAAATAAGAAGAGGTAAAAATAGTAAATATAACTTTCACTTCATTCTTTAATATGAACTTATTTCAAGTTTCCTTAAGAAATAAGTTCTCTGTACAAAAAAAACAAAGAAAGTACAAAATATTAATTATAATTTGTATGGGTAAAAAAACCTACAGACAAAACTGTAAATGTCCACACTCTTCTGTAATAATTGTCAGGATTTTTCAGTGATGTGGAATAAAAACACCAGAAAGATAGCCACATTATAGCAGGTCATAATATAGCCAACAGAGATTAAATCTGGACTTGGCTGAAGTCTAGAACCAATTCATTTGATTGGGGAAAATTAAGTCTGATTTTAGTTCAAACAAACGTCTCTAGTCTAGATTTAAACTATATGACAGTGAAATGGGGACCTGCTTACATTCATCCCAAGATACACACATCAGTGTTATGATTTGGCCCAAGTGCCTCATCCCCTTCACTATCAGAAACCAAACATCATATAAATACTCCCATGGGAGAAAACATTAATAGATTCAGTGTATCATGTCACTTGCCACAATTAAGTTTTGTTTCATGTTCAGTTGTGTTCTTCTGTGGCTTTCCAGTACTAAATTTTCCAAATTATATCAATGTGAACTTTTTGGTCACTTAACTATGATTCAGCCCTTGCAACACTGTCATGAATGTTTCTTAACACACTGCAAAATAAACATTAGTTACCTTAAATAAAAGTTCTGTTCAAAATATACAGCAAGGAAAATTTCTGATTTAGTACTGCTTTGATAATTTTGCAGATTTTATCTTCCACAGCACTGGTTTTGATTATTAATAATACTTCTGGGCATACATGTACTGTATAGAATGGAATACAGACATTATTTTTTACAATTTTTATTACTCATCCATAGTTTTTTTTTCAGGACAAAACAAATTGTGAAAATCATTATTGATTTATGGACGTTTGTGCTATGTATGTTATTTTCTTTTGGTGGGAGGATGACACACCACATTAAGGGCAATGATTTCAAAGGAGGTAATTATGACAGCTTGTCAAAGAATATGAAAACAATCTTGTACTTCACTTGCAGGTAATGAATGGTTTATCAATGGCCATGTGCAATCCATAAATCAACAATGCTATGAAAAGGTTAAGAGAATTTCTTTTAAAAGATAGAAACTTGTCCATATGACATGGATACCCTACCACTATGATGCAATTAAAAGGAAAAGTTTGAAGTGAAATGGGTCATAACTCAATGTTGCCAAAAGACCAGTAAAAAACAAATTTTACTTGGGCCTTCTTAATTATAAAGTCTCATGCCAAATTAGGTTTCAATCCATTAAGTCCATAAAAAGTTATCAAATGGAATTAAAGTGCAAAGTTCTAAGTCAAACTGGGGTCGAAACTCAGTGAACATTTTCTGGAAAATGGTAAAAATCATATCTGACCTAGGTTTTATTTATGTAAAGCCTCATACCAAATTTGATATAAATTCATGAAGTCCTTCTAAAGTTACTGAGCAGAAAAGAAATTGAAGGGCAAAGTTCCAAGTCAAACATGGGCCACAACTCCATAGATTTGTTGGAAAATGGAAAAGTCTAAACTGTCCAAGGTCTTTTTAATGTGAAGTCTTGTACCCAATTTGATATCAATTCATGAAGTCCTTCTAAAGTTACTGGGTGGAAATGAAATGGTAGGGCAAAGTTCTAAGCAAAACACTGCCACAACACCATAAAACTCTGCCAGAAAATTGTGAAAATAACCTTCAACCAAACCTAAACACAAATTTTCTAGGACTGTGACCTTAACCACAAGGTTTGCTGCAGTTATTCATCCCAATTATGAACAGAATCCAGGAGGAATTTAGTAAATATAGGCAAATGAAAACCTTTAATGTAAACATTATCCCAAATCTTGTATGAATGTGACTTTGACTCGAAGGTCAAATAGGCAAGTGAGTGTGTTGCAGTAAGAAATTTACTCTGCCTTATAATGATTTATCCAAACTATCATCCAGAGGTGTAGGAAATATTAGAAAATGGAAAACCTTAAACAAAACCATAGCAGAACTGTGGATGCCAGTGATGCCAGACAAGTGAATGTTACATTTTGCTTTTCCACTAAAAAGGGCTTGTATTAACAACTACACTGCTTTGTGCCATGGTCAGTAGGGGCAATGCTGCCTGTCCACTGCTGTATTTATAGCAGGGATAATCTCAAAAGTTAATAAGGATAATTTAAACATACAATTATAAAAAAAATAAGATTTACATATTAATCCTGGGTAGTGCAATCCTTTTTATATTTGCTGATATAAATCAATGTACTGGAACACAATGAGAACTGATTATGAAGAAGAAAATATATTTTCCATGTTGGACTTTCTGCAGAGAGTCTATTTGCCTTTGACACAACCTAGGTACTCTCTGTTGTACATGAGAAGTTCACAAGTCAGGTGACTTGTCCCCAATGCAGTTCAGTTCCAGACGCAGAACAGTAAACAATGTTATGCCTATTCACATGTATGACGCCAAACTTTCCTGTGTCAGAATTCATGGAGCAGTAGCTCTTCATAGTAATAAGAGCCAACTTCTCCTCAAAAAGCCAGAAAAATAAGTTAGGCAGTTGAGAGATGAGGCATTTAAAGGAGCAATGATGTTGCCCCTGCACCAGTCCCTGAAAAAATGCACCACTCACCCTTGTATGCCTATAAAGTGGAGGGCCTTCTAGCTTGTGAGACTCTCTCCATGACTGAAGGGACAAATTTCTTTCTATGCAAGACCCTCCTGACAAAAACCAGGTAAGAAAATGGTGCCTGTCTGTGCAGGGACAGAAAATCTGCAACCATGGTAGCTTCAGCAGGTTAGGTGTTACTGAGATTTCCCTGGGGATGTTTATTGCTAGTCAAGTAGATCTTTCACCCAGGACTTGTCTCATCTGAAGGGGTGGGGGCTCGGAACCAATTTGCAGGTCTGGCCCCTTATTTTTGTAATTTGTCTTGAGATCAGAATAGTTGGAGGGCTGGTGTAGCCCACAAACCCATCCCAACTGACTGCCAGAAAGTGCATGGTCCAAACTTCTGGATCAATCACTAGAAAGATGAAGGGTAGGCAGTTTCTGGTTCCACAAAGAGATCTATCATTGCATGTCCCCAAAGTCTACAAATCTGAGGAAACATCAACAGATGAAGGGACCACTCAGTGTGGCTAGTCTGGTCCTTTCTTGACAAGGAATCAGGTCCTTTCTTGACAAAGAATTGGCCAGAACATTGAGATTGCTGGGAATGTGTCTGATCTGGACCATGACACAGGCAGATGGATCGACAGATAGACAACATCATAACGTAGTGCACTATGCCTTATGGCAAGGGTATAAAAACTACATGGACATAAGTTGAAAGCAAAAAGTAACTAATAATGTATTATGTTTGTAGAAAGTTTGCCCCCATGCCCCCCTACCCAGCTGATGGGTGCCATGAAACCCACTCCAAACTGTTGCCTAGGGCCTAAGAAGAATGAATGGTTGAGATGCAGTGAGACTGTACTTATGTGTATGCCTTTACATGTGCAGACTCCAATGCCATGGGTAATGACATATGGGTAATGACATACCATATATACTCGCTTATAAGTCAAATGTTTTTTACTGAAAATTCAATTCCTGCAGAGTAGGGTCGTCTTACAAGTGCGACATACAAAAATAATTTGATAAATCTAGGGGTAATATTGGAAACTCTAGATGTTTGCAGTACATAAAAATACTGTCAATTCAAATATTTTTTGTTTTCATGCCACTATTCCCATTCAGAAATGCATATATGGTATGCACTGTGTTTATCCATTTCATGGCAATATTCATTACACAATACTTGTATCAACAGTTATTTGGATTGTAATAATTTGAAAATATTACTGGTAAATTAAATACTACCCACCGCAAAGTGAAGTGTCTGTCAATGTTGTTTAACATGGGTGTTTACTGGCAAGTATATTGCTTCCATTTTCGTGCAAGTCCAAACAACCTGTATTTGTATTAATATTTGTGTTTTGCTATATAAATACTGTGTTTGATGCAATCAAAGTTTTGATTTAATTTGTATTTTCCTTTTCCATAAGTCAGATTTAATTCCCAGGTGATATTTCCTTAGTTATCTGCCAGTGCATGTGGGCCAATAAGCCCTTGGCTTGTAAAGGCAGTACTCTCTTTGTTTTCAAGTTGACAATCCTTTTGATTGAGCTGCAAATTTAATACTTCTTCAGTGCCAAGTAGAGTTCAACAACTTCCTGTGCATGTTTGACTTTAATCCCTTAGCTAGTAATGGCACCACCCTCTTTGTTTTCTCATGTGACAACCCTCTGATCAAGCCGCAAGTTTGATACTGTTCAGTGCCAAGTAAAAGAGGGTGGTTATTTGAACTGCCTGTGATCTTGCTGCACAATTGACATATGTTTAGTTGCATCCTTTAATAGATTTCACAGACTTTATGATCAAAGTGTTACCTACAGAGCCCAAGCTCAGTCTTTTCATAAGCACCCACATATGGCATTAAAGCAGAGGAATCTGAGTTGGATGATATTTATGATGACTAAACGACGATGATTTACAATAACTAGACGACGATGGAGGATTTCAGAACTTTATCAGACAATGAGGATGAATTCTTGGACTTTGTACCAGATAATAGATAGTGACATTTATAGGATACAGTGAACTACAAAAATGTCGACTTGACTTTCATTGTTTATTTGTAAAAGATGTGGAATTCACATATTATGGGATATTGCGAATTGGATCATTCTGAACTACCAGTATGTGACCTATAATTGATATCATGGATTTTATTGTATAAATGGATATAAAATGTCAAGCATTATGGATTTCAATGTATTTTATTACATGAAAATGGACAAATTGTAAGTTGTCAATTTATTTGTGACATACTCCACTCGATAATATAAGTGTATTTTACACTGGTTTTGTCTTTATTTTTCCTATCAATCTATCTATCCAGTTTGGCTTGTTTATTATTCCAATGTGCAACTCTGACTCAGCAATGACAAGTCACCCCTTCAAACGGATCTGACTTGCAAAATACACCCCAACTTATAGAAGGGTCAAAGAGAAATTGGCTTTTTGCAGCCCTAAAAAAAGGGGGGGGGGGGGGCGGTCGACTTATAATCGAGTATATACAGTAGTTCTCTACATCACAGAGACGAGCTAAATAGTAACAATCTGTATGACAATATATAGCAGATGTTTACAACAGGTCATCCTTTGCTGCGGGGTGAAAAGGAAAAGAATGTACAAAAAATACTCTCTACCCCAATTCTTGACAAATTCAACAGAGCACTAGCAAAATTTCAAAGTATAAAACTATATGCAGAATGTGTTAATGGAGCAGGAATGCCCTGTCACAGTGACCTACTTTTGGCAAGATGATATTGTACAAAGAAAGATGCATCCACACACAAAGTTACATGATTCTACGGCCAAAAATTGTCCAAGAAACTGTTCTAAATGCAAAATTTTACCAAAGTCGGTGAAGTGTGAAATAAAGGTCACAGTATCTAATTTTGGGAGGGTGGAGTTGTACTCACTAAGGTGCATCCACAAAGTTCCATAACTCTGCAGTAAACAATTTATGTGAAACTGGCCTAAATGCAAAACTTAACCTGATGGACAGAAGAATGGACGGACAGAAAAGGGTAACGCTATACACTCCTTCCAAATATTTGGCATGGCATAATAACTTTTTTCATTACTGATGACAAAAGGCTGGTGAAATTCCTTCACACGCATGGGACATAAACATACATACTGGTAATGTAAAAAAAACTCACATTTTTTCGATTAATTCTTTTTCATCTAATGCTCCTGGTAAATCTCTCTTATTTCCTAGAACAAGAACTGGAATTCCCTGAAGTTGAGGCTTGTCCAGCAAATTGTGTAGTTCATTTCGAGAGGCCTCAATCTTGTCATGATCAGCTGCATCAACCATGTACCTGAAATTATACACACAGCTAAAAAAAAAAACCTATTGTTGTTAACATCTAATACTCCAGTATAACAAATGCAACTCAAAATTTGCCAATTTTTGAAAGATTCATCATTTAAGTACAGGAGTTTCATAGAAGTGTCTTGTATGTGCACTGTGTTCATGTACAGTGGCCCCTCACAAAAAGGCATCTCAGTATAACACAACCAATTTTACAAGGTGAGTATGGTAATGACCCATTATATTATGTAATAGCAAAATATTATGTATAACCTCCCTTATTATAAGGCATATAAAATAACCTTTTATAAAGAGAGTATGGTAATGGATCCCATTACATGTAACAACAAAATACCATGTATAACTTCCTTCATTATAAGGTACCTAAATATAAAACAACCCCTTTTATAAGGTGAGTATGGTAATGATCCCATTATATTATGTAATAACAAAATACTATGAAAACATGCACCAGTATTAGATGACTTCATCTACTAACATTGTACTTTTTATATCTTCCTTAAAGAGCATTATAGTGAGGAATACTGTACTACCACCATATTTGACTTGCGAAATCTTTAACACAAAACTTACAAAAAGAACTGTAATGCTGATGATGGCATAATCACCAGAAAAGTAATAACTATGTCTCATCAATCACCAACACATTAGTATCTGTACCAGTTAAACAATTTACCTCATTTGAGGAATATTACCCTCCTTAATTTGACATAGATATGCATCTTTATAGCACAGTCTGGCAAATTTGATTGTTGTTGTTATTAGAGGAAGAAATAGATGCATCAATAAAAGAATATAAATTTATGGATCAAGTTTTACACTGTGCAAAAATATGATTTTATTATTCTCCAAAAAAAGAGTTAAAAAATGTTTCCAAAATAAGGAAATTCTCAAATTTCACTGAGAGAGTAGATACATCTGTGTCTAGTCTTAACTTACAAATAGAACCTAAAAACTGTCAAACCATTTTAGCATACCGGTAGTCAGTGTTCTCCCCAGTGCCTTTTAGGATAGCAAGCCTAATGCCCTATAATGAGCAGCAGATATTCTTTTAAAGACAGTGCTATGCTTTGAAACTGTACTGCTAAGCTTCCACAACAGTCTACTGAAATCTACTGAACTTTGTATTGGTTTGGTTATTAGATGTGTTTGAGAATTAATGTATACATACAGATATTGTATATAAAATAGGAAAAAATTAAGCATATCTTTACTGAAAATCTGTTCTAGTCATCCGTTATTATAAGTCAGTTTGTGCCTTTTTTCACAAGACATGGAGATTAAGTACACATGGGCTTTGTGTTACTGAAATCAAAGCCCCTTGTAAGTAAAAAAATTGAGGTAACCATTAGGACCTAATGAACTTTCCAGGAAAAAGCTACCCTTATGTGAACCCTTAAGAACTACCCCTACTGGTTCCAAGTGAGTGCCCCAACCAGAATCTGACACAGTGGTGTACAGACAGGAGTAGGGTTAAGGGGCATGCATTGGGACTCCAGTCAGAAACCGGTCCACCAACTCAAGTGCTGATGAAAATCTGACCACAGAAATCCAAGCTGATGGGATCATTGTGCAGTCTCCAGTCTGCCAGAAGGAGAAACTGGAGAGGGCACAAGTAAAGTCTTCCTCAGGGAACCAGGTCCACCATGGGGTTCAAAGTCCCCAGGAGGGATAAGTAGATGTGAGCCGATGTGCTATTGACTTCAAGTGCTGCAAAAAGAGCCACAATTCTGTCTGTCCTGTCCAGTGGAACATAAACTCGACCACTGTTGGTGAGGAAGTTCATTCCCATGTAAACGAAATCCTGAAAAGGAAGTAGATCTGATTTCTCTAGGTTCAGAATAAGTCCTAGCCAGGTCACTGTGGACCAGCAGTGGGACAGATCTTGCAGGAGGGACTCTTTGAAGCCATTGTGCATCAACCAGTCATCAAAATACTGGAGGATGGGAATCCCCTAAGCTCTCAGGTGGGCAGCAACTACAACCATCACTCTGGTAAAAACTCTGGAAGTGGAAGCTAGGCAGAATGACAGAGCTCAAAATTGGAAAACCGCCCAATCCAGGCAAAACCGGAGGTATTTCCTGTGAGAAGTAAAAATTGGCATGTGAAGGTATGCATCCTGAAGGTTGATGGAGACTGCCCAGTCAATGGACCTTATGGTGTTCCTGACTGAGGTGGTAGTCTCCATCCTGCATGGCTACCTCTTGAGGAAACCTGTTTAAGGTCAAAAGATTGATGACAAGCCAAAACTTTCTGCCTTTTTTGGAAACCAGGAAAATCTGGGAGCAGAAAGCCAGAGACTGGTTGTTTACCACCCTCTCTCCTGTGCCCTAGTGCAGAAGGGTGTGCACCTCTTCCCTTAATTGAACCAGTTTTGACTGGTGAAAAAGAATGGGGTCCTTGAAAGAGGAGGATGTTCCCATAAATGAAACCAATAGCTTTCCTTTAGTATAAAAAGGACCCACATATGTACCATTATGCCTGACCAAAGCTCTGAAAAGAGGGCTAGCCGAGTATCCATGGAGATCCGGGGAAGAGGGATGCACAGCAGGAGAGGGTGCGAGTCCATAGGGCCTCCTCCCCCTCCTTAGGGAAGGGGACAAGTCCACAGAATTTCTCCCTTGACCCTTCTGGATGTCTCTTCTAGCAAAAGACAGGAGGGAGGCTTGAATTGGAGGAAGGTCCTGAGGAGTGGTCAGGATGAGCACACTGCCTGCCCTTTTTTTATGGGCTGTGAGGGACTGAGACCTCTGAAGAACGTCTCTGCCTCCAAAGGAGCAGCTTAAATAAGGTTCTTAGTGTGGTCCAGTTAAGACCTTCGACATATCCAGAGCAACATTCCTGCAGTGGTGGAACAGCTCCACCGATTGCACCATGGACATTGACAAAGCACGCCTCGAAATTTTTGGCTATAGTAGACTTTGTTTACTGCCTTATCAAATGACCATATATCTTCCTCTTCCACCGCCTGAGCTGACAGGTGGGAGGCAGGGGAACCGAAGGGAGGAGGAGAGACCATCTCAACTGGTTCCTTGGCAAACTCATTTCAAGTCCACAAAAACGGACAGGATGTCACTGTCCTACTCTTTCAATGATTGAGCTGACATGTGGGAGGAGGCAGTGGATCAGAGGGGAAAAGGAGGGACAATCTCAGCCGGTTCCTCAGCAAACTCGTTTCGAGTCCACCAAAACTGACAGGATGTCGTCATCCTGCTCTCGCTCCTGATTGGAGGCAGACTTTCCAACCCAATGTCTCTCTGTTGAGGTGGAGATTTGGAAGTAGGGGTATCTTCATCCCGCAACTCACCACGGAAAAGTGATGAAACTGCCCCATCTAACAGACTTTCTAGAGGCACAGGAACTCTTCTCATCCCTCCTAGATCATCTGGGGGGAGATGACCGGCCCCCTCCTTTTTGTTTGGCTCCACATAAGCAGACAATTTAGATCCATGATCAGCAATATCTGAACTTCTGAGGCCAAGGCATGGGCATCCATGGTGCCATAAATGGGTAGCAAGATTCTCTTCCCTGTGTTATGGAATTATGTATATGGAATCTATAATGTGCCTAAACTTTTGGCCTATGACTGTACTTTAAAATTGTGTCAAATACTGAGTCACATTTAAGTTAGGTTAAGTTGTACTTTAGTCAAATAAACAACATGTTTACTGACCTTTTGTTCAAAATCAGAGTTGTTTATCATTCCTGGAGTAAATTTCCATTAATCGATGCATTTAGTATTGCATTCTGGGTCGTAATATGATGTTTCTTGTTGTGAAATATGCCATTTGCAAAGAATAGAAAAGATCTTGATATATTCATTCCATTTTAAATCTGGAGTTGAAAACATGTTTTTATGATCAGTTTTGGAATCATCAGATGTTTGGAATCATAGCCGTGCTGTTATCTTGTAATGCCATAATGCTGTATAAATAATTCGACTAGAATTATTTATTGGAACATCCAATGGAGTTACCTGAAGTATTCATCAACCTTTGGATTTATATTTATGACTTTCGGATGCCTGTGAACATTCTTAAAGATGATTTGATTGCATTATCATTGGTACATCAAGACATTTCAGACCCATTCATTCGGAACAATTTTTCATTCGGAACATTCGTTCATTATGAAGACTCATTCATTCAGAACATTCGTTCATTACTAAGATTCATTTGGAACATTCATTAACTCGGAACATTCATTCATTCAGAGCATTTTATAGTTTCTATATATACAGGATTTGTGATTAGGACTCTAATAATTACTGGATTATTTTGGATTTTAATACACAATACTGTAAGTGTATTTTGATGATCACGTTAATTATTTAGAAATAAATTGTTTGTTTGATTTTACAAACATTGTTGGTTTCACTTTCTTTTTGTTACGTTTTTTCTTACCATAGGGTCGTAACACCTGGAATGGATGTCCCCACATCCCAAAGGAACTGAAAGGCAACATAGGAAAGGTGGAATGCTAATCTGATCCCCTTCTCTAGTCGGACAAGTAAACACTGATTCCATATCTCCAACAGGACTGATCAGTAGAATCAAGACAGGGTGGTGGTGGGTATCGACCCAAACCCTTTTCCCATACCGATGATAGGACTCCATGGACCGATGACTGACCAATGTCTGTCAGGCAACTCTGATCTGATGGAGGAGCCCTTCTCAGAACTTGCAGAGTGTGATAGGTGCTCTCCCTTTTCATGGAGGCATGATCTCTCATTGCATTCACCAAGCCAAGGGCCTTGAGAGGGTGCTGTTCCTCCCTTTCTGGGTGATGCAACTCACTCTCAACCCGAGTTTTCCTCCCTTTGGAGGGACCCTAGATCGAACCATATCCAGCATTGACTGCATTACTACAACTGTTACAGATCCTTGGGCCTTATTATTATTCTCTAACAAAGAGAGAGATCTCATACCCTCTTGGGATTGAGGAGAGGAGGAGGAAGAAGTGGCTATCTTTCTCCCCTTATAGGTATGCCAACTCTCCGCAAGGTCCCAAACCTCACTGGACCACAGAAATGAAAACAGACAACTGTCTGTGCATGCACAATCTGTACATACTAAGCACATGGGGTGCATATCCCATAGGGCCTTTTTGTGCCCACATTTCCCTATACTCTGCAACATTTATTTATTATTATATTTACTGCAATGGAAAATATTTTTCCTGAAACAGAAGGTAATAAAAAATATTGATGATAATGAATGGTGATTAATTCATTTTATTATCTTATTGAATGTATTATCATATTATATTTTTTTTTCAATATATAATATTGATCATGATAGGAGGCAACAAAATTCTGGATGCAAAGGGGAGTAGTCAATACTTGCCCTAAAACTCCAGTAATATTCTATACTGATTTTATGCTTGCCCGTGATTAGTGGATTTTGCAACAGAAATATATTTGATAATTCACTGTAGTGAATTACAACAAATATTTTTTCACTGCACTCAACAGACATCGATAACATTATGATCAAGAAATTTCATCAACCATTTTGTCACTAGCTTGGTCTAGTGGTATGTATGGCCACGTGTTACGCAGGAGTACCCAGTTCAAATTCCACCACATTCTTATGTTATTTCTTCAATTATTTTTGTTCATGTGCTTTTCTGCCTTGAATTAGGAAAGGGAATTACGTTACTACTAATATTTTCCGTGCAAATATACACAAACACAGCAGAACATAAATGGTAAACAGCCGACATTATCATGCAGGATACTGTAAGAAATCTGCTACTTTTATCTGTTATACATATTACTAGCCAATACGTTTGAGCATAAAATAAAAAGAAAATTTGTTTGTTCTGAGTGAATTATGGATATATTTCATCTCATGGGTAAAATATCCCTCAAATCTAACAAGAGAGCATATACAAAGACTAAAATTTGCAAGGAATGAGGGTATTATGACTCAATTCATACAGAAAATAGATTCAATTGCCAAATTGCATTTTTGGAACACAAAAAAGGCACATTTTCCACGAGCGAATTGTGCACATCTGATGTGAACAGATGTCCAAGAAAAAAAGGAAATATATCCAGCATAGGCCTATGGTGTGGGAGTCAAAAAAGTTAGTAGGATGGTATTTTGTCTGTCGACAACTGTCCGTCTGTCTAATATATATATATGTATATTTAAACATTAGAGTAGTCTTGTTTTGTTTTTCATTGTTTATCTATCTTGTTCCATAAAAGTACATGAAAAATACATCAGATCCAACATTTGTTTTGCATCTGCACACAGTAAACTAAAATCCCATCTACACGGTGACCTTCATCTTTAACGTTTGTCCAATCCACATGGTAAACACGCCAAAAGTCATGTGGTCTACATGGTTAACCTTGCATTTTTTCCAAACTCAAATATTGCCTTCTATGCACCTTCACCGGTGGTATAAGACAGTTGGTTGGACTCTGTTGGATATACATCAAATATTTTTTCAGAAAACTGGTCACAGGTTGCTGTCAAAATGAATTACTTATCAAAATACAGGCTCGCTCCCTGCTTCAAATTTTGAAAATTGAAATCTGCTCACTTTGGATGCCAAATATGTGCTATAAACGTGAGGCACGTGTACTGCACAAGCATGCTTTGAAAATTAAAACTGTCCCATGCATGTCAGCAACATTCCTTTGCCCAGATACTATCATTGGACAAAACAAAAGGTACATTTTCTAAACACCTACCTCTCCGATTTATCACCATCTGCCATTTTGAAAAACCTATACAGTATTAAAAAAACTCTACATGGTTTCCCGCAGTATACAATGGAAAAGGTAAGCAAGGCAATAGTGATATGTATTGTATTGCTACTAATAAATTTTTAAAATCTATTTTTAGTAACCAAAGCCATATTTGACAACAGATTGGCATCATCTGTACAAATTTAAAATCACTTCATTCCAGAATGCTTTCTGTATAATTTGGTTAAATTCTGTCAAGTAATTTTTTAAAAGAAGTCAATTTGAAGGATTTTCCATTTTTAGTAATAGTGGCCATATTTGATTGTGAATTGGCCCCATTTATATAAATCTGAATGCCCTTATTACCAGAATGATTTCTGTCAAATCTGATCAATTTCTGTCTAGCAGTTTCTGATAAGTTGTTTTAAGTTTTGTCTATTTTTAGTAACAGCAGCTATATTTGATGGAGGATTGGCACCATTTGTACAAATTTTAAAGCCCTTTATGCCAGAATGTTTTCTGTCAAATTATATTGAGTGGTGTTTGAAAAGAAGTATTTTTTTAGAGTTTTTTTTATATTTAGTAATGGCAGCCATATTTGATGGTGGATCTGCATCATATGTACAAAACTGAAGGTCATTTATGCCAGGATGCTTGGGCAAATTCTATTCAGCAGTTTTTGAGAAGAAGTCAATAAAGTTTTTCCTATTTTTAGTAACAGCAGCTATATTTGATAGTGGATCAGTATTATTTTAACAAATCTGAAAGACCTTCATGCCAGGATGCTATCCATCATATTTGGTCAAATTCTGTTACGTGATTTTCGAGAAGTCATCTTTTTAAGATTTTTCTATTTTTAGCAACAGTGGTCATATCAGAAGGTGGATCAGCATCATTTCAGCAAACCTGAAAGACCATCAAACCAGGATCCTTTTCATCAATTTTGGTACAGTTCTGTTGAGCACTTTTTGAGAAGTTGTTTCTAGTTTCTTTTTATATTTAGTAACTGCAGCCATATTTGATGGTAGATCAGTACCATATGAACAAATTTAAAAGAGCTTCATGCCACAGTGCTTTCTTTCAAATTCAGTTGAGTGTTTTTTTAGAAGAATTTGTAAATAGCAACTGTAAACAGACCATGCATAATAGCAACTGTAAACAGACCATGCATAATAGCAACTGTAAACAGACCATGCATAATAGCAACTGTAAACAGACCATGCATAATAGCAACTGTAAACAGACCATGCATAATAGCAACTGTAAACAGACCATGCATAATGGATGAAGGACCATACCATAAGCTCACTTGACCATATGGCCAGATGAGCTAATAAAAAATAAAAGCTGTAGGAGGTATCTTTTAAATTTAGTAACTGCAGACAATTTCACTTAATCCAAATCAGAGGAACAGAAACTGAACTTTTGACAAAGTGTTTATGATCACAGATATGTAAACACCAAAAAGTTTTGCAAACTATTTTGAAATAATCTTTGCACATGACACAAAAATTAGCATATAGATGAAGAAATCCTCCCTATTCTAAGCAAATGCAATATATTTCAAACTTACACTATTGCATTTACTCCTCGGCAATACCTCTCCCACATGCTTCTGAACCTAGGTTGGCCACCAATATCCCACAACTGAAAACAGTGAAATAATTTGAAATTATATGCATATAATTTGATGTTTGCATGCACAGATCACAATTACAAATACTGGAAGAATGAACAAATAAACAGAATTAATAAATATGGCTTTAAATAAAGTTTGACACAAATGATTTCAGGAAATTGTGATATGCATTTCTCATTAGTATTAAAATATTCATGCAAAAGGTAGTTATTATGCATCGGTAATTTTACTATGTTTTATGCCGCTAGTTGCTCCGTAAAATATAAACACATACACATTTACACAACTTGTTACAGTAAATGCTATAAAAATTTGAAATCTGCACAAGTTAAAACACGTAATTAATTTGGAGAAAATATTATATTTCTCCTTCAAAACTTCAAACTTATGGTGTTTTGCATGCAAGTCAACTACATAGTTTAATCTATGATGCAGAACTAAAGGTATTATGCCAAAGCCATTTTTCTTCTTTCAGTCAGTGACCTTTGATCCCAAAATCGAAATGCTTCTTCCCCCAAGTGCAAGCAATCCACAAAGTTTGACCCAGGTCTGTGATGTAGAACAAATGTTATCATGTTGAAAGTAATTTTCTTATTTCAGTCAGTGACCTTGACCTTTAACCCTTTGACCCCAAAACAGACTGGCTTCTTCCTTACCGCAGTGCAAGCTATGCAAAATGTTTGGTCCTGGTCTGTGATGTAGAACTAATGTTATTGTGTGGAAAACATTTTTCTTCTTTCAGTCACAGTGACCTTGACCTATGACTTTTTGAGCCCAAAATCAATAGGTTTCTTCCTTACCCCAAATACAAGCTATTTTTAAAGTTTAGTAACACCAGATGGTGCTAAACTCGAGTTATTAAGCAGAAGTGGAAAAATAACAAATGGACAGATGAATATCTTAATATGGTAGGAGTAGAAATCTCACATCAAACTAAAGTTATGTTGCAGAAACCACCTTGTCTGCAGAGAGGCAGACAGATGGATGGGCAGATAGATTGCACCTTCAGTCAGGGGATAATAAACCATACGTTTCATAAAATCTTAACAGATACTACTGAATTTAAGCAATTGTTATCAACACAGAATTTCCCATGGAAGATTATATTATTTATGATGCAAAAAAAGAAATGTTCCAGTAGTTGGAACAAATTTAATGCCTCACATTTCTTGGCTTAAATCCTTGAAGATGGGACCAAAGAAGATTAACTTGCAATGGTTTGATCTGGTTTGGTGTTTTACAGCATAGCAACGCAAGCAGATTATTAAGTGCTGAGGCAACTGAAATAAAATGCACGTAGCCGAATCGGGCTGATCCGATGGCTGGATTCTAACCTACACCCTTTCAGTAGTAAGCCTGGCACACTAACCAGTGTGACACTACGGCTTCTGTCTCCATTAGTTGCCTTTTATGACATGCAGCAGGGTGCATCAGGACTATTCTACATCCCTGAGCCCACAAGGGGATGATTAACTTGTAAATTACAATTGATGCCTATTATGTCTAACTACAGATACATGAATACATGTTTCCCTCAATAACTAGCAAGTGACCAAGTCCAAAAACATCAATCATGGCATAAGCGAGGGTGCAATATAGCGGGAGAGATTTTAAATTTCTTGGTTAACAGTTGAGGGAAGGGTCACTGCAAGCAACTTTCAATTTTCTACACAAATATTTGTCCAGTGGATTTAATATAAATGCGTCCTGGATCTTTGGAAATTAATTAAAGTCAATAAATTTATGACAGACTTTTATTCAGCTGACAAGCTGTGCTCAAAACTTTTTGCACCAGTAAAGATGGAGTTACCTCCCTTTCAAGACCAGAACAGAGTATATGCATCCATCAGAAGCAAACACAATGAAATAAAGCTTTATAGCTAGAATTGCTCATAAACCACCAGAGCCGAACACATCAATACATTTGAAATGGTTAATTCCTCAAGATACCAATTTTTTACATGTCAGCATACAAATGTTCATAAATAAATCTTATCATGTTATAAGCAGATTCACAGGTTATCCAGACACGAATTAATGAGGGAGTGATCTATAAACCTTTTTCAACCAGAGATTACAATTAACAAGAATCAATAAATTTTTAATCAATATATTTCGTAATTAACATGAAAGAACAGTTTGGCAGATTCTGAAATACTTTCCTGAAGTTGACCAAATGTTATCGATAGAGTTTTCCGCACAACGCTACACATGTACCTCTCTTAATGTAATAGAGTAGCACTGCTATACAGTATAGCTCCTCCAACAATCTGCTTAATTCATAACAGGCAAAACAGATAAGGCTGTTACGACCTAAAATTCATATGCAAAAACCTTGTGCAACAAATGCCTGTGACCATTAAGCTTTGTGTAGCTCATATTGTTTTTGAAGTGGTGTTTATTATTCTCTGAAGCTAAATATATATATATATATATATATATATATATATATATATATATATATATATATATATATATATATATATATATATATATATATATATATATATATATATATATATATATATAATATTATACAAATCATAAAGCAGCGAAGAAAAAGGAAAAAACAGTGATAGAAAATAAAAGAAGAACCCGAGCTAGCAGTAATGTGTGCATCGCAAAGGGTCTTGCTCTCTACATTTGCTTGGAAGGATTAAACAGAATTTCTGTTGGAAAACCAAAGTTTGGAGATGGACATTATGGGACCATAACTTTTCTAAATGATGATGTGGAGTGCTGGAAATCCAACTCATTCAAGGTTTTGTTAATATACAGGTGTATGATAACTGAAATGCATTATTCCTTAGTAAAGTTATGCTACAAAAAGCAAATTTAGGAGGATAGACAATCTGGGACCATGACTCTTCTAAATGATAACGTGGAATATTTGTAATAAATATTAATGAGATAAATGATTTATCTCATTAATATTAAGCTGCATGCCCAATATGATTTGAAATGCAAGAAAGCTTAGTAACGTTACCCTTCAGAAACCAATGGAGGATACACAACCAGGGGTTTAACTCCTGTAAATGTAATGGAACACTGGAATCAAACTCACCCAAGGCTTCACCAATCTGACATCATATGCTATATGCCAAATCTGGTTGAAATCCAACAAATTTGATAAGTTATCTTGCAGAAACCAAAGTCAGCTGGGCAAGCAGTCAGAGTACCATAACTCTTCTAAACGAGATTACCGGTAAAACAACTAACAGCACATAAAAGTCATAGTCATAAGTGCAACAGAATACACCACTCCCTCGATAACTTGCGCCTGGATAACTCACAAACCTGCATTGATTCCATATTTTTAAACTTGAAAATATTCAAAAAAATTCAGAGATTTCCTCAAGGATGAGAAGAAGTTTCATTATTACTTGCAGTGAAATCATGCCATCAATATTTTACTAATTGAACAATCAAAAAAATCGAGTTTTGATGTTAACGGTTGTTTCACAAAAGAAATTTCCCTAGCTTTTGAAAAAAAGGAATCTTGTTTTGTTGTGAATCAACAACAATGAAAAGCAGTGACGTAATAAACAATGTTTTCGCATACAGGTGATGGTTGTTGAAACCTTATGAGTAATGTTGTTAATGATCTTTCATAGGTTGGGTATCTTTAAAAAAAAGGTAATTTATACAGAAAAGCGAACAACTTCATTAGAAAAAGCTCTATATTGACAATTATTCCCAATGCGATTATAAAACGAGTATTCAGCATTAAACAGCCCCATTACTCTCCCTCCGTTATTTCTAGATCCCCAGCGTGGATGGCATCCCCTTCGTAATTTTTTTTAGGTCCCTTAGTAACTTGTGCCCTCACTTATAGTGTGGTCTATGTTTTTAGATCCATTTGTAAGCAAGTTATCGAGGGAGAGGTGTATATTTAATAGTTCTTGAGCCATGCCAGTGAAAATAAACATTCCACATGAGGATATAAAGTTAATTGTCAAGGGCCATAAATGTATTCAAAATCAAGTTGACCTGTAGTTGACAAGACAATTAGGGAGCCATGGTATCTCAGCTGGAAGAGCATTGGACTTGTAATCCAAAGGCTGCAGGTTCGATACTTGCCCAGGCCAGCCAGGATCGGATGCTTCAGTGTCCTGATGGGAAAGACACTTAGCTCCCATTTTATCAGCATGGTATAGCCAGTAATGTGTAAAAATTGCATTACAACCAACAAACAAACCTTGAAAAGACAAAACCTATAAAGGGCACATCTAGGGCTATGAGACAATGATCACACAAAACTGCATATGTTGAATGGTTTCTGAGCTATGCTGGTTACAAGTATCTGCTGTAGTGAACACTTAATACTGATGGATAAAGGGCAAATAACTTCATATAAATTGGGCCTGAAAAGGCAAAACCTTTAAAAGGAACATCTACACATAACAGGCAATTTGCCTAAAAAATGGCATCTGATTACGTGTAACAGTTGATGAGCTATGCCAGTTACTAGCAATATCCAATGTGAAGATATCAAGTTCATTGCCACAGGCAATAACAATCCAAAATAGAGCTTATGAGATGAAACTCATATAAGGTACATCAAGCAGTATGAGACAACATACATGCCAAATTGCATCAGAATAAGCTGAATTGTTCCAAAGCTATGCTGGTTACAAAGATCAGCTGTAGTGATGTAATATGGATGGAAATAGGCCAATAACTAAGTCAAAATTGTATCTGAAAAGAGGAAACATTTCAAATCTACATATATATGTAATAGGCAATTTACCTACCAACTGGCATCTAATTATGTGTAAGGGTTGCACAACTATGATGGTTACAAGGAGTGTGAAGAGAGAGAGAAATGGACAAAAAGGACTGATGGATAGCTGTACAATAAAGGTGATTACCACTGGGCTCCTGCATCTTGATGTGAGGCCCTAACAAGAAGGATATACCTAAAAACTTCAGTAATGAATAAAAAACAGATTGTGAACAGGCCTCACAACTTTTTTGTGTGATATTACAGTACCTTAATAGTGACATTTCCTTTTGTTATTTTTCTCATATTGAAACCAACTGTTGGAATCATGTCTTCACTGAACTGACCAGACTGCAAAATAAATAGGAAATTCATATCAGTTATGTTTCTGCACTAAAGCAGCATATCATCTGTGAAACAAAAATGTTATACTTTATGAATGTGTGTACTTTATATAGACATGAAACATGTAGGCAGTGTTGTCACTAGACCACTAGTTAGGACAGGGTGTACTTTATACAGACATGAAATATGTAGGCAGTGTTGTCACTAGACCACTAGTTAGGACAGGGTGTACTTTATATAGACACGAAATATGTAGGCAGTGTTTTCACTAGACCACTAGTTAGGATAGGGTGTACTTTATACAGACATGAAACATGTAGGCAGTGTTGTCACTAGACCACTAGTTAGGGCAGGGTGCTGGTACTTTATGAATGTGTGTACTTTATAGACATGAAAAATGTAGGCAGTGTTGTCACTAGACCACTAGTTAGGACAGGGTGTACTTTATACAGACATGAAATATGTAGGCAGTGTTGTCACTAGACCACTAGTTAGGACATGGTGTACTTTATACAGACATGAAACATGTAGGCAGTGTTGTCACTAGACCACTAGTTAGGGCAGGGTGTTGGTGCTTTATGAATGTGTGTACTTTATATAGACATAAAATATGTAGGCAGTGTTGTCACTAGACCACTAGGTAGGGCAAGGTGTACTTTATACAGACATGAAATATGTAGGCAGTGTTGTCACTAGACCACTAGGTAGGGCAGAGTGTACTTTATACAGACATGAAATATGTAGGCAGTGTTGTCACTAGACCACTAGTTAGGGCAGGGTGTACTTTATACAGACATGAAACATGTAGGCAGTGTTGTCAATAGACCACTAGTTAGGGCAGGGTGTTGGTGCTTTATGAATGTGTGTACTTATATAGACATAAAATATGTAGGCAGTGTTGTCACTAGACCACTAGTTAGAACCGGGTGTACTTTATACAGACATGAAATATGTAGGCAGTGTTGCCAATAGACCACTAGTTAGAGCAGGGTGTACTTTATACAGACATGAAACATGTAGGCAGTGTTGCCACTAGACCACTAGTTAGGGCAGGGTGTACTTTATACAGACATGAAACATGTAGGCAGTGTTGTCAATAGACCACTAGTTAGGACAGGGAGTTGGTGCTTTATGAATGTGTGTACTTATATAGACATAAAATATGTAGGCAGTGTTGTCACTAGACCACTAGGTAGGGCAGGGTACTGGTAGCCTGTCAGGGCATTTTAAGTGTCGTAAATCTTCTGAGAGCATACTCCCTAAAAGAATGGACATTTTTCTATGTACTCCACTACATTTAAGTTAATATTTGCCTGCAAATGAAAAAAAGAGGTTAGTTATGCAAAGCTGATGCCCATATTGCACATGGAGAATGTGATCACTTGTCATTTATTGAAGCTTCAAAGATTTGTGATAGGACAGCTTCCAAGGCACACAAGGTGTACCCCAGATAGAGCAGGGCACCACCTTAAGAAGGCTGGGTGCAATGCCTTCTTAAATCAGGCTAGGGACAACACTAGCTTCTCTTTCCTACACACAGTTTTCTACAATGAAACTTGTCAATACAGATGACTAAAGGACAACAAAATTGTGTACTTCATGGCTGGGTGTACTTCATGTAGAGTTGGAATATAAAGGTAAATTTAAGGAAAGGGTATTTATAAATATATTTTATGAACAGGTGTCGTTCATATCTAGGTGTTTGCTAACTTATGTTTCACTTTACAGTCTCCTAATTTGATACTCCATCCCCAATGACCTGGCTACATATTCTCAAAACACCTCAACATGAGTGCAGACTCCAACTAAATTCTGATGCCTTACAATTAATAAACTAATTGATAAATACAATCAATAAACTAATTGAGAAATACAAGGCTTGGACTTCTCAAAATCATGTGATTTAATACAGATGAAAGCCAGCATAAACCTGTACTTTTCCCCGCTCAATGGACCCCACTGCACATTACCCCAGGGCTGCTTTCAGGTTCCCCCAAAAAACTTTCATTATTTGCTTGTCTAAATTAGGAGCTTAACATTCCTTAAGCCTGAGGTCTGAGATCCATAAAAATGTAGCTAAGACCCAGCAGGTTTCTAAGGGTTAATATCCTACAACTCAGTTTTGGTATGTGACTCAACATTTTTGAAGTCAGATTTTATGAGTTCTTGTGTATTACCACTCATCTGGTTTTTCAATATTGTTAAAATATATGGCACGTGTCTCAACATTTATGAAGTCAGATTTCATGAGTTCTTGTGTATTGCCACTCATCTGGTTTTTCAATGTTGTTAAAATCAATGATATATGACTCAACATTTATGAAGTCAGATTTCATGAGTTCTTGTGTATTGCCACTCATCTGGTTTTTCAATATTGTTAAAATCAATGGTATATGACTCAACATTTATGAAGTCAGATTTCATGAGTTCTTGTGTATTGCCACTCATCTGGTTTTTCAATATTGTTAAAATCAATGGTATATGACTCAACATTTATGAAGTCAGATTTCATGAGTTCTTGTGTTTGCCACTCATCTGGTTTTTCAATATTGTTAAAATCAATGGTATGTGACTCAACATTTATGAAGCCAGATTTCATGAGTTCTTGTGTATTTTTATTGCCACTCATCTGGTTTTTCAATATTGTTAAAATCAATGGGAATTGACTCAACATTTATGAAGTCAGATTTCACGAGTTCTTGTGTATTGCCACTCATCTGGTTTTTCAATGTTGTTTAAATCAATGGTATATGACTCAACATTTATGAAGTCAGATTTCATGAGTTCTTATTGTTTTTTTATTGCCACTCATCTGGTTTTTCAATGTTGTTAAAATCAATTAACAAATTATATAGATAAAACACTTTTCAATTATATCTGGTCCAAGGTGCTTTGGATCTCCACCTACATGTAAGTAAACTTTAAACTAAAAGTCCCATACTGATCTGCTGAAAACATTTTTTTTTATCTTTGCCTCATGAAACATTAAATTAAATATGATCACCCTCTATCAATCTGATGTGGATGAAGTTCATCTTACAAGCAGAACCGAATGACTGGCAGAGGGACACACAGATGACTCAATATAACAGACAAAAAAAATGGAAAAGAACGTACCTCAAAGCAGGGTCTGCGAAAACGCAAATGGACAACTAACCTGTGCAACATCTCACTGAACAACAAACCTGCCATTGAAAAACATCTCCCTAAAAGACAAACTTGTCTATGCAACATGTTACCATTTATGCTCATGTATAAGTTGGATCCAACTGCAAGCTTCACAGACCCAGATCTGCCATCACATAATGCACTGGCAGATCTGGATCTACGCAGTTTGTTAGGAGTAATCAGTAGAACAAACAACATAAACCCTGATCTGCTGGTGCATTATGTGATGGCAGATCATGGTCTATGTTGTTTGCAGTTGGACCAGCTCATAAGAGAGTATATACAGTACTACTGAAAGTTGGTGACAGATACTGCAGTATAAGTTTTTTCTTCCTATACTTACAGGATAAAACATGAAATAAATCTCCACCAAGTAATCAGGCTCTATTCTAGGATGTGATTGTGGGACTTTCGCTAATCTTTAAAACAAATCACACAGAAAAATTCATCGCATGCAGGGCTGAGCAAATCCCATAGCCCGACATCCCGGACTATTAATTTTCGAAGTCGGACAAGTAAAATTTTCCAAGTCGCTAGTTCTTTTAAGAAATAATTATGTTGTATATTATTTCATTTGTTCTTTCTATGGATTAAGTACATACATCTCATAAAATCTCGGCAAGTGATTACCATTTTGGGACAAGTGAAAAGTAACGTGGGACAAGTGGATTTTCTGAAACCACTTGTCCTGGACAAGTGGATGAAAAAAAAATTTGCTCAGCCCTGGCATGACAATCACACATTATGTTGCAAGCCGAACCTTTATTTCTTCATTAAACCTTGTGTGTATTTAGAGAATTCTCCTCTAAATTTTCAGTTCTAGAATAGACACTGGTAATAATTTCCTCTCCATTACTATGCAACAGTGAATGGTTGCCTCCCTTGTTATTGAGTATTGTGAGATACCATCATTGAGTATGCTTATCTGTATGACAACTGCTAAACAACACTGAAATGAGTTACACATAACTGCATAACATTAGTGAGTGTGGCCTAATTACATAATAATTCTGTGGGGGGCATAAGAGTACTGAAGAATTATGCATAACTGCATGACAATACCGAGGGTGGCATAAATGCATAACAATACAGGAAGAGTATATATCCACAAAGGTTTGATTGGTCAAAATATACAGTACATGTGGTATGTTATAGGGCTGGGTATCACCAATATATTTGTATTGAGATATACTGCGATACAGGACTGTATTGCAATGCACACTGCAATACATTGAAATAATCTGTAGAAAGTCCAAGATAAAATTAATGAGTGAGTGGTTTTTGTTGTTGTCTTGTGTTTTTAATGCCATTTTTCAGTACATGATAGGCTATACATGGCGGCCTGTATATTTTTTGGAGGAAGAACCTGGGAAGACCCCAGGAAGAACCACTGTCCCATGGGAAGCTATTGGCAAGCTTTCTCACTTACCTATGTTAACTGAGCCGAGACTCGAACCCATGTGAGGTAAGATGTGGGTGATCTGTAAAGGCGATCGCCTTAGACCACTCGGCCACCTGGGGCACCATCAAAGATCGAACAAAAACTTGAAGTTTTATATAACTTTGATTGCATCAAAAACTGCAAAAAAACAGTTCATTGGCAATGTACTGCAGTACACATACTGGCAGGATCTGTACCTCAATATACACATATACCAATTAAACTGCACATCCCTACCATGTTCTGATATTTTTAAAGAAATACCAAGTCTTGTCAATCACAAAATTAAATCAAGCTCGATGTTTAAGAGAGGATACAATATTATAATTACGTTCCAGGCTGGTAATGATACAAATAAATTTGTATTATGGTAAATTTGTATTATGCAATTAAACAAGAGTCGCTCAAGGGACTGATGCTATAAGGACAAAAGAATTTACAGGAATCCAAGATAAGACCATTTCTTCTTGCTAACTGCTGTGTATTGAAGCCATTTAAGATATTCTTGAGCAAAAACAAGCATTTTCAAGATGGCCACTATGTTGGCCATATTGGATGTAAGATCAACAGCATTTTTATCTGGGACCAACTAGACACCATATGAAGTCTTTCTGTGTAAACCTTATGTCAATATGACCATCCATCTAGAAGGAGTAGTGATAACAAGAATTTTAAGATGGCCATCATGGTGGCAGATCTTATGATTGGCACTATTTTCATTTAGCACCAACTAGACATCATATGTCTTTTTTTTTTGGTGAAACCCTCATGTTGATATGACCATCCATGAAAAGAAAAGCAATCCTGGATGTCAGATCAGGACCAACTAGATATCCTATGAAGTCTTTTGATAAAACCACATGTTGATATGACCATCCATCCAGAAGGAGTTGCAATAACAAGATTTTCAAGATGGCCACCATGGCAGTGTTCATTCCAGCAATTGAAAAAGTGGGGTCCAATGGCCCCTGCCAGGGAAAAGAGTGGGGTCCTTTAGAAAAAACTGGGGTCACAAATATCCTTAACTGTTTCTTGTTTATTCAAGAAATTCAAACACATATCACTATCACAGGCACTTGTGTCTTGGATTTATTCATTTCTGCAATAAATATTAATTTTTCCAGCATTATATGTTTTCAATCAGTCGTTGTGGAGTCAGACAACAACACAGTTTTGTACGATTTTCATGTCCCCTAAAATAATGGTGTCGACTGTTCAATATATGGTTATTATAGTAGATCAGGAAATTGTATCAAACTGTTCTACAGTCTGACTCAACAATGACTAATTCAAAGTATATAATGCTGGAAAAGTGAATATTTATTTCAGAAATTAACAAATCCACATCCTGAGCACCTGTGATCATTAAGAGCCTCCCCTGTTGCAAGCCATCCATACATGGGTTTGAATTCCTCATGTTTAAGTAATGGTTACTAGATCACCACAAGTATTTATTTTTGACATTTGAGTCTACATTGTTTCCTTCCTATTTGCTGAAATAAATGCAGCCATGTTTTTGCTTCAGACTTCATCTTTTCTTCTTTTTATTTTCCATCAATGATCATCAACCGTGTGTTCTCAATTAGTGCCCAAACTAATCAAAATCAGTAAGAGATTTCTGTCAGCCAATGAAATTCATAATCTTCAGGATTCTCGATAGATATCAAAACTGAAGAGTCATTTTACCCTTGACCCAAAATCTCAAGAATCAAAATGAAAATCTCGAGTCAAAACTGAAATCTCAAAAGTAATTTAGTTTTTGACAGTCATGAGCTAGCTAGGATTGTTCGTTATTTGTGGAGCAAACTGATGTTTAAGATTTCTTGTCTCATGCTGAATAAAGAAAAATACTGTAAAGTATTTTGTAAGGGAGAGACAAGCTAACAGTGAGACTGACATGGTCATTACTGATTTTTGTATAAGTGTTTCTCTTTCTAATTATGTTTGACTGTGTGTATATTTGGTATATTAAAACAGAAAAAGGATTATTTTATACTTTATTATTTTTTTAACTTTCAACATATTCTATTTTTAACTCCTCAAATTATTTTAAATGCAAAAATATACCCAAACAACTATGAAAGTTATATATTAATCAAATATCAAGGATGAACATCACAATTGGTGACTCTGTATAGTCATCTATCAACAGAACATGTCATTTAATTATTTCCTCCTATTTTTACTCTTTACAAACTGGGGAACAACCCTTTCTGCATCAAAGTTTACGGCACTTTTTGAAGATTGGAACTGCCCTCAGAGGCAAACGGGTTTGATTTTCCAGCGTCCTTACATCGTTCACATATCATTGCTCCATTTCCATCTTTCAAAACATTTTTCACCCATGGAAATTCACTTTTCCACTCTTCCGGCAGGTTCTAAGAGTCGGGGGTTATCGGAGTTTGAAACGATAGCGTAGTGGGCCCACTACGGTAAAAGGCCCTCGGGAGAACACTGTACAAGTAGCAGTTGGAAACAATATGATGATGATCCTAAATATGTTTTACTGAAATTGTCAGATCTAATCCACAAAGACATGTCTTACAAACTGAATTACGTTATAATAAGATGTAGAAGACATTCAGCAAATTTAACAATTTCAAATTGAGTGAGATATGGCATGCACATTATAATAGCTATCAGCTATTCAGTAAGCCTAACAGGTAGATAGGGGGAAAGGTTGAGTTTCTAATCATTTCAATTAAACAGAATTGTTTTGGCTATTGTAAACCATTTATATAAATTTC
The DNA here is from genome assembly GCA_029931535.1 of Margaritifera margaritifera. Lineage (NCBI taxonomy): Eukaryota > Metazoa > Mollusca > Bivalvia > Unionida > Margaritiferidae > Margaritifera > Margaritifera margaritifera. The sequence continues at coordinate 4,189,571 of JAQPZY010001647.1, read as the reverse complement.
TGTAAACATTGCAGTCTTATTGAACTGTAGCAATTTATTGGTTACATCACATTGGCACAGTGTATAATGGGTAAAATGTATGAATTTTTCATACTCTATTCAAAGATAGCAGTCGATAGTTATTTGCAGTATCACAACCGATGAAAGTGTGATGCAATGATCTACAAAGTGCAGTACTAATATTAGTACCCCTACCTCCTTCATGGACGGGATGCAAATTCGATCCTATATCTATCAATGAAGCAGCCAGGTGTGATTCACATCCTGGGTGTTTTTTGCAACACTTTCGCTCATGTTCGTAACAATGCATACATACTGTTACAGATCGAAGTTTCCTTAGTTTATAACACCTAAAAAAAATAGCAAGGTCTTACCATAAAACAACTCTAAGTGTCCTTTAAACAATCAAAGCGTAATAAACTACCATTCTGAACAAATCACCTGATTGGATTAGCATGACACAAAAACAGAAAAATTTCTGTATCGTCTAGACACTCATTCTTTGTAAGAAGGGACAAAAGTGGTTTGGTAACTTGGACTGTAATTTTGTTGCTCCATTAACAGCTATTGGATGGTTGTGTAGCCTCAGCTTGTTTAGGCTATGATATAGTAGCTATGCAAAGTGATGTAGGACATGTATGTCTACAGAGGACCTATATGTCTACCTATCTATATCTACGTTCATGCATTCACACTCGAGTATTAAACAACGGCTGGTGCTCGGTCAAGAACATAGAAATAAGGTAGCAGTAGGACGGACAGAAGAGTAATAATAGGAAAGTTAGAAATAAGTGAAAGAATGTCAATCTATGTTTTCGTCCCTTCATACTCAGACCAATCTGGCTACCGTGGCGGGGAAGAGATAAATGAACCTCAACCTGCACAGCTCTGAAAATCACTAGGTCTTACTTGTTGCTGATAATTGCATTAGAAGGTGATGTTGGAAAGCTCCTGCTTGTGAGATATCAAGTCAGGAGCTTCTGCAACTGTTGCAAAATCTACAAATTTATGTCTGTAGATTTTGAAATGGGGCTATACAGTAGGAGATTCAGATCATTTGTTTTTGTGTATGTTGATGTTGCAAAAGCCTATAATACTAAGTCGATTAATTACTCTCTTGTGATTGTCTCTATGTTCATTGTGCTTACGAGTATTCACTTTTGAGAGATAAATGGGTTACGATTGTTTACGTTCGTTGCTTTCATTACTTCGCGTTATTTATTATATAGTGTACTCGGTTTTATGCGAGAATTGTTTATTTTAGTTTTTTAATGCTTACGCGTTTTTTGGTGACTAAACCTTCAAGATCCTGTGACAGGAAGGAACCCTTCACAGCTTAACAGAGGGGTGGGGATACTTACTGCTATGACATTAACAAAAGTGGTTTTTCCTGAATATTGCAGTCCAACTAGCGTTAACTCCATCTCCTCTTTCCAGAAGAGGCTTCTGAACCAATCTAATATTCTCTGGAAAAAGGATAACATTTTGATGCTTTGTTACTTAGCCTTTCCTTCGCTTGTTTTAGCTGTCACAATGGTGGGACGCACAGACATAACAAGCATCACATGACATGCTAATCATCAAAGGTCAGGGACGTATACACTTATCGAATGAAATGGGAACCAGACTGTAGCATACTAATATATTAAAAGATTATGATGAGGCTGACGTGGACGATAAAAGTATAACAATATATTACAATTTATATCGTAAATATCATGTTTAAACTTAGCATTGAAGAAAAAAACAAATCACTGGTAATTATAACAAGTTGTTTTAGCATTCTTATTTTCATAAAGGCATATTTAAGTTTGGGAAATTCTGTTCATGTATTTTACATACGTATAATTATTTTGTTCACATATATGACAATGATTTTGACACATGTAAACAAGAATTTCGCCTAAAGAGATTATATGTATGTATGTATATATATATATATATATATATATATATATATATATATATATATATATATATATATATAGAGAGAGAGAGAGAGAGAGAGAGAGAGAGAGAGAGAGAAAGTTAAATTATTTTTAACGTATGCCAAATTCTTTCTCACACTTAAATTTTTTTTTACATATGTGAAATAAATTCATTCACATACGTATAAAATAAAGTGAAACTAGTTCACACACACACGCACACACACACACACACACACACATATATATATATATATATATATATATATATATATATATATATATATATATATATATATATATATATATATAAAGGGACATATGTGAAGTAAAGGGAGAAAAAAAACAACAAATTAACAGATTTTTCATTACGCACACCAAATAACTTCCTTATAGATAATTGGTCAATAATCATTTTGTAACTTAGGGAAATATATACCAACTTTGACCACCCCAAGTTTGTAGAATTGGAATTCTGATAATTCATCCCATCAATGCTGCCAGTGTCAAATTAAACCTCATATAATATATGTACATCCCATTTAATGGGAAAATGAAGTTCTTTATACTGCTTTTTTTTAAAGATTAGAATGGATGCAAAGGGCCGGCAAGTTTATCATCTTTCTATTTTTTACATTTATTCATTTATTTATTTATTTATTTATTTATTTATTTATTTATTTATTTATTTATTTATTTATTTTTTTATTATGCTTTCATTAAAGAGGGTAGTGCGATTGGAAGGTGTCGTACATTTCGTCCGAAATGAAGTGTCATCAGGTAAATAGATAGATACGTTGTTTACCTAGACAATATTTCCTTTATTTCCTTGATAAGAAGTTAAGAAAAATTTCAGGTATTCATTGAACTATCGCAGTATCAAGGTTAGGTGGACAAAAAGAAATGAAAAAAAAGACCTTTTTTGTTTCGCACTGAACAAATATAGACCTGAGGTTTGCTTTTTTTTTCCACACGTAACTGGAAGGAAAACCAATTATAATTATAGAGTATATGGAAGTAATTAAAATGTATATATTAGGATGTAGGTGTGAAGAGTTTTGTCAAACTCTACCTGTATATATTAGGATGCAGGTGTGAAGAGTTTTGTCAAACTCTACCTGTAGTGTCTTCTTCAAACAGAAGTAACGGAAACTGTTGATAAAAATTTAATGCTGGAAAATTGTCTGTATTTCTCATAAAAATTAATTTCATCGCTGAGACTTCGAGGTGTTTTCTTTTTTCACTATCTTATTGGAATATAAAGAAAACTGCCTTTGTGATGTCATTGGACTAGACGTTGCAGAAATTCTAGAGACTGAATGTTTTGTCATTTATTCAGAAGGCAAAATAATAGAACACGGAAATTAGCTGAGATTTACATTTTGTTCACTCACAGGGTGTAGTGAGGCACATTATATACTTTATTACCCCATAGAGGGATATTTGTATGCATTAACCGATTCTTATTATGTTTTAAATAGTGTCCTGTTTTTCAATCACTATCCAAACGTTGCAAACATGGAAGTATCATACATTTTTATCATATTGCCAATCTTTGTTTTGGGAGATCAAAACTGTTCGGATCCACTCGGATTTATGCATGATACAACGACAGTCAAATTCTCTGTCGTAATGACGCTTAGGGAGTCAGTAAATGGGGTCACGTGTGGTCCCATTTTGGAATCTCAGCTTCAGCTCCTGGCAGCAATTCAGATAACGGTGGATAAATTAAACAGCCCAGCTTACTTGCCGTCCATACGTATTGCTAAGTACAAAAGAGAGAGAGAGAGAGAGAGAGAGAGAGAGAGAGAGAGAGAGAGAGAGAGAGAGAGAGAGAGATTATATTATGGAATTTTACTCTTATCATTTGAAACGTCCCATTTCTTCGGCTCTAACTGTGTACACCCTTGTTCACCGCCTTTCAGCTGGGGATAGACATCAACTTTTTTTCTTTATAATATCATTCTTTACAATGTCATCTTGTGCAACTGTACGAAGATTACATCTGCGGTGATTTCTACTGACTTCTATACCTTATAAAGTCACATTTTGTTCTCTAACAATCTGTGTTCTTTAAGGCAGCATGCCTCAGATACTTCTTGAACAAATGTAACAGTTCTTGATCTTTCACTATTCCATTTATTTTGGCACATGCTTACAGTGGCCCACAGAAATGACCGTTCACAACAGTGACCTGACTGTTGAGTCATGTAAAATCAAGATTATATTCGACCTAATGCCAAAACTATCTTGAATTCTTCATTTCTGTTTGAAATACTTGTATTAAATATCTTTATACCAATGGGACAATGTATTTTAAATAAAAGAAACTTGCTAAAATACGTGTGTGTTGCCTCTGCGAAGTATGAAGTTCATCTTTATTATTTTCAGTTATTATCGCTACTGAAAATAAGGTTGATGTAATAGGATAACTTTTCAATATTTGTTGTGTCATTAATGAAGCATAGGACACTTTTCCAAAGGTCATTACACGCTTATAAGTCGAGTCCAACTGCAAACTGCACATACACAAATCTGCCTTCGTTGTTTTCAGTTGTACTCTACTCATAGCGAGTATATACGGTACTTTTTAGCGCGGTGGTCCAGAAAGGAAGGGGGGGGGGGGGGGTTGCCATGGACTATCCAGTAATGACTGAGTTCTATGTGTTCGAGATTGTTTGGCAGGAATACAATGATATTTTGCACCGGAATGTTTGCTTTTTATTTCTTTGACATTTATTAGATATACAAAGTCAGCTGTTTCGTACCTTGTTTCATATCTTAACACCCCAAAATGTGTTTGCATTATCGTTTGGATTGGATTGAATGTCAGAGAAGTAGTAATTACCCCCCTTCCCCCCTATAATCCCATCATGCGACATGCACATCTAATTTGTTTACATGCGTCACATCATAAGGACACAAGTAGTTATATGACTGCTGACATAATTCTAATATGGACGTATGTACCGCCAGGTAAGAATAATGCATCCAAACGGATGGGACTTTCCCGAATGCCATCACATTGGGAATTGACACTCTGGGTTCCTACGTATATTGTATTTGATGTGTGACTGCATAATAAGGGTACAGATCTAATTCTCTAAAAGTGGGTCGCTGTGGCCCTTTCCTGTGCCTTTTAATATCTATAATTTACCTGACTTACTTTTGCACTTTTGAAAATTTATATGTAAATATAACTTTAAATATAAGTCACTACATGCCAAAAGTATTTCACTGCACTTTTCACGTATCATTATGTGTTAAGGACTCTATCTTACAAACGTTGTGCTGTGATAATAATAATAATAATAATAATAATAATAATAATAATAATAATAATAATAATAATAATAATTTAACGAGGATAGCACATTTGGCCATGAAAGGCACATCTGCCACATGGTCATTAAGGTATTAACAGGTCATGTCATAAAAAAGTCATTTACACACATTCAGGTATACTCGCACACGTACTCACACAGATCTAAAATGGATTAATATATGTAACTAAAGTGGTCAACAGGCACATATATGAACAATATAGTATAAACATGTATACACATATCAGCATGTCAGAAGTCATATATACATACACAGAACAAACCATACTCATATTATCTAAGGGTACACTGATAAAATTCTGTATTGGAAGGCTTTAATATATCATTCCAGCTGGTCAAGAAAGAAATTCTTTAATGAGGTTTTAAATGAAGCAAGGGAATTTGAATTACGTATCCACATGGGTATTGAATTCCAAAAGGTATCTGCTGAGATAGTAAAAGAGCTTTTGAAATGGTTGGTTCTCGACCGTTCAATCTGGAGTTCGTTAATTTAGTCGATCTGAGATTACACTCAGTAATTGATAATCTTAGTTCAGTTAGGTTAAAAATATACTATGGAGAAAGACTGTTTAGAGACTTATATGTCATGATTCCTTTATAATGAAGAATACGTTTTGTATTGATAGTCATTGTAGAAGTGAGAACAAAACATTCGAGGGTGGTTGAAACAGGAAGTTTCAGAATTATTCGCGCGGCCATTTTCTGGAGTTAAACGATTCTGGATAGATTATAATTTGATGTGTTTTCCCATATTCTACATCTGTATCTGTCAGTGGTAGTATATATCCAGAAAAAATAAAATTCATGCGACTGGGGAGGTAGAAATTTCGACAATAATTTTAAGAAAGTGATTATTTTGACGACCATTGTACATAGGTAATCGATATGTGAAATCCAGCTGAAGTGTTGATCAATGTAGATACCAAGAAGTTTTGGATTTTTAACAGTATACAAGTTTGAGACATTTCGAGTAAGAATTAAATCTATGTCAATGGATAGGCGCTGCCTTGTTCTGATTGCCATGCATTTCGTTTTAGATGTATTGATATACATTCTGTTTTATTTGCACCAGAGTGATACGTTGCTGAGGTCGATCTGGAGTTTGTTTTCAATGGAGTCGAGAGATTCACAAGATGTATGCAATGTAGAATCGTCAGCAAAAAAGATCAGTGTTAGAATGCACTGGATACAAAACTAAGTCGTTGATAAACAGTAGAAAAAGAAGAGGTCCTAATATAGAGCCTTGACGAACACCATTTAAAATATGACTCGAATCAGAGGTATATTTACCCAAACAAACAACATGTAATGTGTTAGTGAGATATGATGTAAACCATGTAACTGAGTTTGTGGAAAACTTGTTGGCTGATAGTTTTTTTTATAATGAGCACCGAATGGTCAACCAAATCGAATGCTTTTTTTTTTTAATTAATGAAAATTGCGCCAGTAAGTTCGCCTGATTCAACCGCTAGTAGCCACTGGTCTATAAGTTTCTTCAATGCAGTTTGACATAAATGTTTTTGTCGGAAACCTTATTGTGATTTATGGAGGAGTTTGTACTTGTTAAGGTATCCGACAAGATGCTTGCTGACATTTTTTACAATAATTTTTGAGAGTACAGATAGAACAGATAGTTAGATGGGTCACTCTTTTCATTTCCCTTATGAATTGCGATAACTTTAGCAAATTTAAATTATTCTAGAAATTGACCAAAAGTGATACTACATTTAATTACTTCTTTCGATGAATCGAAGATTGACAAAGCCGAAATTTTCAGAATTTTGGGGTGAATTCTATTTTGACCCGCCGATTTGTTAGTATCTATTGTAGTGATAATATCAATAGTATCAGTTAATGTAAATAGGGTGATATTAAAACTAACATGATCGGGTGCACTTTCATTCACAAAGGCAGTACGTGTATATATCGTGTGTTCTATAAAATTAGACCTATTTAGTGTTTGGGAAATATTAGTGAAACAAAAAGAGGTTTAGTTGGATTGCAATATAGTGATCATCGGTGTAACTAGTGCCATTGACTATAATTTCACATGGACTTAGAAGTACTGTTTTCGAAGAAGTAAGTCTCGCAGTTGTTTCCAAAAGATCTGTTAATAGAGTTTGAGGCAATGGCTTCTTTGAAAAAGGAGCGTTTATGTTTTACAATAAGGAATTTGGCTTTGTTCTGCCATAAACGATACTTGGTATAATTGGTATGATTGGTAAACAGTTTATGATAGTAGTCTCGTTCACGTTGCACCTCAGCGATTTCACTATCATTCTGGTTGTTTTGATCGTTTAGTATGCCTGAATTCTTAAAGGACACTAAAACCGCTGCATCAAAAGAAGATCTTTGTTCTGAACTTTTCACATTGTAATGACAATTTAGTATTTAACAAAACTTTTTTTATGTTAGCTATTGCGTTTAGATTTAAGATTCATACACACTTGATGTACTATGAAACTTTATTTGTGTGTGTTCTGGAGCGTTCTTCTTTGAAAAAGGTATATCATGTGACCTATTTTTTACTTTGCGATGGCAATGTTGATTTTGGCGTTGCAATATCTATGTTCTTCACGCCTCTGTTTTTCCGTTATGAAACATGCAATTTGCATTCAGCTGGGGGGGGGGGGGAGGGTACTCTATTACTGTGTACGAAAGTTGGTTTTTGTTATTTACTATTTAAGCTCATGTCATAAGTGTTTAGCTTATACGTTTAGATTTTCACCTCCGTCACAATTGCATGCTATTTCAGAACTTTAATCTGCGTAATTATCCCTGAGGATTAAAATGAATTGTGTCTTTTCTGATTACTTGCGTAGAAGTTTTTTTTTTTCTTTTTTTTTTCTTTGGTCTTTTGACAGCTGAATAAGCTCGTATTATTATTTGCATGTAGGTTATGAGGTGTATGACGATTGTGGATTAGACTGGTTTGCCGAACAAGCGATCCATCAAGAGTTTGGCTGTGATCCCGCAATATCTAGCAATCACTGCAGCAGTGTTCCAAATCAAGCAAGGCACATGGGTATGTATGTATGAATGGACGGATGGATGGATGGTTCGATGGATTGATGAATGGTTGTAGGAAGGGATTGGGTATTGATATATAGGAAGAAATGGATGGATGGACCTGTCCGATAATTATATGTCATTGCATTAATATGAACTCACATACCAACATCCAAACACAACAACGCAACGCAAAAACAACCAGAGAGAGAGAGAGAGAGAGAGAGAGAGAGAGGGAGGGGGGTATTTTTTCTGTTTTATGCAGTGTAAGGTTTTTCTTCCTGCTCTAGTTCCGCTATAGAAAGTCGTTGTGCTGTGCAAAACAATAAAGTGCGGTGAAACAAGCTGAATTTCCTGATTGACAAAGAAAACTACAATTAGGTTGATTATCTTTTTTTCACTTATTTGTAATTATATTAATGAAATCTAGGATCTCCTAGCAGTGAGAATTCATAACAATGTATACTTTCTGCTGTGCTTATTAGAAGTCATATGGACACATCACATGATGTAATGACCAAGGTGGGAACATAAACATTTTTTCATCACACCACGTATTTTGTCCATACGATCACAGCAGAACTATACATTGTAGTTATTTTGAACTGCTAGGGGGTACATAGAACACATTGTAGTTATTTTGAACTGCTAGGGGGTACCTAGAATACATTGTAGTTATTTTTAACTGCTTGGGGGTACCTAGAATGCATTTTGTAGTTATTTTTAACTGCTAGGGGGTACCTAGAATACATTGTAGTTATTTTTAACTGCTAGGGGGTACCTAGAATACATTGTAGTTATTTTTAGCTGCTAGGCTGTACATAGAATACATTATGGTAATTGCTAATAGGTACAAATATTTTAATATCATGAAACTTGAACAAGAAATTTTTTTGGGTCAGTTTATAAAACTTCACTAAAATACGACAAAGGAACAAAATGTCAAAACCGTTTTAAAACAACCCCTATAACTGTATAGGAGAGAACATGAACAGATGTCTTCACACCACAGTAATGTATTCAAACCATAGTGGTCACTGATGTAACGGGTAAGTAGCCTTAATTTGACAACTTCATGTCACTTAAAACATCGATGTGAATGTTTTGGAATTATTCAATTTTTATTTTTTCCTCTTTTTTGTCACTTTTTTGTGAAGTTTTGGAAACTAAAAAAGATTAAACAGTTTGTTCTAGAGGCAGTGAATGAAATATGTTGACCTATTTGTAATTACAGTAATGTAATCTATGTACTCCTATCAGTTAGAATTAATTACAATGTATAGTTTCTGTTGTGCTCATTTGAAATCATATGGTCAGAATACATGGTATAATGACCAAAATGGGAACATAAACCTTAACATGAGTTGCAATTTGATAATTATCCATATTTAAGCGCGTTTCGTGTCTGAACTTTAGTACACGACTCTATATCCCTGCTGCTAGCCATTTATCCGTATATAAGGGACTGACCATTTATTTTCGGGAGGAAGGGCGAGATTTTTTTCTTTCGAGTCGGGATTTTTTTTATAACTCAAAATAACTTTCTTTTGTGTATGCGTTTTTAAAATCTAATATAATGAATATAATAGGGTTATGGAAGTGGGGAGAAGGGGATATAAATCTGAGCAATTTTTTTTTTCAAGCTATGTGAGAGCCGGGAATTTTTTTTTGTTTTTTTTAAATCCTAGCTCCACCCCCCCCCCCACCCCCTCCAAAAAAATAAATAAATAAAAAGGTCGGTGCCTGAGCGTTTCTGAAGTTCAGTACACGACTAAAAATCCCTGCTATATATTGAAAATTGTATCTTGCTAGCCATTGATTTATTTTTGAGCACGTGTCGTTTATTAGATTCAGTACACGACTCTATATCCCTGCTACGTCTGTACGGGCAAATAACAACCAGTACTACTAACTGCATATCTTTAGTATTTAATGAATAGAACTTTATTGAGTGACTGAACAGAACACAGCACCATCTCTTCCTATCCCTAACTACATGTATTGAACCCCCTCCCCCTTCTCAAAGTGGATATGACTTACGAACTCGTAACCTTGACTCTTGGGGAATACGGCTTGTAGTTATTCTGAACGTGACATCTACACAAAAGAATAATTTGAGAGCCTAATAGATAGCGGTGCTCAGATAGTGGTACAGTTTGTCCCATGATCAATAATTAAATATTCAGTTTTCTTGTTTAGCAAATTTCTTCGCCTTAATCATAAATAGTAACTTCGTCGCTAATCAGGTAGTTATTTTTCTTTCAGTTTGTTCTTTTGTTTTGTTTCATTATTCTGAATAGTTTTCCTTCAATGTGCCAAAATGTAATTATTTTGTATTAGACTCGCAACTTTTTGTGTTTCTGTGTGTTTCTGTATGTGTTCCTTTATGTCGCCTGAGGAAGACATTGCTTTAGGTCGAAACTTGGGGAAACTTTGTTATTTCCCCGTACAGTTTCCCGTCTTTTGTTCTTTTGTTGTTATGTATATATATATATATATATATATATATATATATATATATATATATATATATATATATATATATATATATATATGTGTGTGTGTGTGTGTGTGTGTGTGTGTGTGTGTGTGTGTGTTTTGATGTGTAAGCACAACAGAAGTATCAACAGGGTACGAAGAACAAAAATTCATATTGCCACGGTCGACCATGTTCTTGATTCTGTTCATCATACTGTTTGGCATTTAAAAAAAGACAAAGACGACGATGACGATGATGATGACGACGACGACGACGATGACGATGGTGATGATGATGATGATGATGAAAAGTAGAATATAAAAATAGAAGCTTCAAATATTGAATGTATAGCATACTATTTTGGAAATGTACCAGGTCTAGATTTCACCAACAAAACTTAAGCCTGGAGTTAAATTTAAATATATATTCTAACAATCTGATTGGCGTAATGTTAGGTCGGACATAAAATTGAACAATCAAATGTATTAAGCCATAACATAATTTTAAATTTCATGTAGGTGAAATTAAGGCCAGGTTAATATTTTTTCAGTTACAGTAGCATTACTTCACTATGTGAGACCTCAAAATTCAATATAAAAAACGGTCTGAGTACCATATATTTTCCTTATTTATACTTCTGTACAGTAGCAATACTTCACTATGTTAGTCTAGAGAATTAGAGATTCAGTATTAGTCGGAATACCATATATTTTCCTTATTTATACTTCTGTACAGTAGCAATACTTCACTATGTTAGTCTAGAGAATTAGAGATTCAGTATTAGTCGGAATACCATATATTTTCCTTATTTATACTTCTGTACAGTAGCAATACTTCACTATGTTAGTCTAGAGAATTAGAGATTCAGTATTAGTCGGAATACCATATATTTTCCTTATTTATACTTCTGTACAGTAGCAATACTTCACTATGTTAGTCTAGAGAATTAGAGATTCAGTATTAGTCGGAATACCATATATTTTCCTTATTTTTACTTCTGTACAATAGCATTACTTCACTATGCGAGTCCTATAATTCAGTATCAGTCTGAATACCATATATTTTCCTTATTCTTACTTCTGTACAGTAGCATAATTCAGTATCAGTCTGAATACCATACATTTTCCTTATTTTTACTTCTGTATAATTGTCTTCCCCTTTACAAGGAATTCTCGGACTGTCTAGAAGTCTGACGTCAGAAGGGATATACAAGTCTTTAAATCAACTGCAAGTCCCAGTGATAATTCCCTTCGGCTCGATATTATGGCAAGAGGCTGCTAGTAACATCAGGGCAACGAGAGCCTCTATCGAAAGAGAGGTGGCGGTATGTATGTTAGTTAATTACGATGTTAAATTGCCAACAAGTCGGACATATTCGTAATTACATTACTGAGGCAAATGTAACTAAATAATGTATTTGTAACATAAAAAGCAAACGATGCAGGTTGCATTTTTTTTCACCCACACCCAAAAGAAACCTTTTTTTTTTTTTTTTTTTTTTTTTGCTGAGACCAGGGATTAGTGCACGAACTTTGAATGGGAACTGTCATAATTCACAGATCAAAAATTGAAATACTGGCTACAAGGAAGTTAAAGTCGTTTCAGAAAACAAACGATCAGTTTCGCATACTTTTGAAATTCATCAAGGAAACAAATGACCATTAGATTATGTTGAGTGTCTTTGTTAAGGACTTTAAGATGTGGAAGGTTTCTTCATATAGAAAAGACCTCGAGAATACGGATGGCTTCGAGATTAGTGTGATGTAATACGTTAAACAGGATCAAAAGGATGAACATAAATTGCGACATATTGATTCTCATATTTTATTATTTTAATGACCAAAAGCAAATAAGTGCATGTACTCTGAAGTATAAATGTTTTTAAGTCTTTTTTTCTCTAATTTTATTAACAGAGAATTGACTACAGAATTCATAAAATATTTTTGAGAGAACACATTTAAGCAGCTAGATTTTACGAGCATGTTCTATTAAAATGAATATGTATTAGGTACTACAAAAGAAGCAGTCAAATGATATCAAGGGAAGTAACCACTCCAAGTCAACAGGTCTAAATATAAACAAATACATTATTATTAGAAAACACAAAGTAGTCTTAGTAGAATTAGAGTAGGCAGAATGCCATAGACTCAGGATGGCTTTCTTTTCCTCCAATCCAAACATAAAACAAGGAATAGAAGTAGAGGAATTAGAAGAGGTGGGGAGACCGTCATGGCTGAGTTGATTCAACTTTGAAGTGTTCAGGTCACACAACGTGCACACTGTTGTTTAACAAGATCTATGATAGATTAACCATTAAACTTTTTTTGTTGAAAAATCCTTTAGCCATGACACGGGTGATAGATCAAAAGTCGGACTAGTCCGATAAAGCAGCCCCAATCATGTATTGGTATTTTGTGTGGTTTGGGATGTGACCAACATTGCAGTTTATTGGAAAAAGATCTGTCCGCAACACATGAATGCACATATTGAGCGTTTTTTTATATTTTAGACACCTACCGTTGTCTAAAATCCGGTCATTGCCAGTGTTCAGAGCAGTTTGGGTTACAATGTCAAATTATTTTATCCGTTTTGTAATTTGACGCTATGTTGAGCTGTGATAATAATTAAATGATGTCTTATCCATCACCTGACAGTCACATGACAAATCCACATACCTTCCAGTCACTTGATCAAGTCAACCATTTTGAATGAGCGAAGTCGCATCTGATTGCTTCATCGATATTAATTGAATAGCTTATTATCCGCTGATGGAGCCCAGTCATTCGAAATGGCGACCGGAGGTAGGTTTGTGTAATTCCACATGGATTTTCAAGCTGTCAAACAGCGGATTGGATACTACAGTATGCTAGATCGCTCTTGCAACTGACCAGAACTCAGGAGCAGCGAGAAATACCAGTATCTAAAAACGATCGATCTGTGCACTTATGTGTTGCGGACAAATCTGTCTGCAATAAATATTGCAGTGTTTATAAAACGGTGATATCAGACTCCAAACCACACAACATACAAGTACAAGGTTGGGGGCTGATTTATCGGACTAAAGTGTGACACATATATCATGACACAAATATAACTAAACAAGTTAGAGAGTTATAAGACATTACAACCAGGAATCTAATCCGCGCCGCGAGTAACAGAACCCATCGCCTAGCTCTAATGCACCAGCGCTCTAATCGACTCAGTCATGCAATCCAGAAAAAGGATGGAACAAGGTTGAAGGAAAGTATACACGGGTACCTGCTCGCTAGGCCAGCGGAAATTAAAGCTCCGCGAAATGCACAAACCCACTGGAATTCTTTTTAGAAATGCAAGGTATATGAATGCAATTATAAATATAAATTGGGACCTATATACGAAATAGACAGGAAAGTGTTTATTCCAGGATCCATATTGCATGTATGTATACATGATTATATGCGAAAAATATATATAGACTTACATAAACATAATCAAATAAGGTTACAGAGTTATAATTCGTTCCAACCTGGAATTGAATCCGCGTCGCGAGTAACGGCACCCATCGCCAGCCCTCGTGCACTAGCGCTGTAATCCACCCAGCCGCCAAAAAGGCTGGAACAAGGTCGAAGGAAAGGACTCGTGGTGCATGGGACCCAACTCACTAGGCAAGAGGAAAATAACACACAAACAGACACACACACGCACACACACACACACACACACACATATATATATATATATATATATATATATATATATATATATATATATATATATATATAGATATATACACACACACATATATATATATATATATGTATATATATATATATATATATATATATATATATATATATATATATATATATATATATATATTGTACATTAATATAAGGAAATCATATTTGAAAGTAGACATTTATATTTGCAATATAAATATTGAGTGCATTTCTATACTAAAGAAAATCGAAGCCAAAGATATTAAAGTACAGACTAGTCTGTACTTTAATATCTTTGGCTTAGATTTTCTTTAGAACAGAAATGTACTCAATATTAATATTGTCTACTTTCGAATATGATTTCCTTGTATTAATTTATGTTTAGAGAATGATAACATTCCCTATCACTTTTGGAAGCTAATTTGTACACTTTGAACTTGAACATGAATCGTGGAAGTCGATTTGTATAATTTGGATGGGAAATGAACCCGATGCTAGTCAGAGGAAAACTGACTGTGTACACGACACCCCTATTGATAACGTTCAATTGCATTGCACCGTGTAAAACTATACAAAAACAATGAATATTTCTAACAAGGATTTAAGGCACAATAAGCATTAGGTGCAGCTAAAATATTGCGATTCAAGACAAATATTTAATGCTAAGTTATATTATTCTACTTTTAATTACAAACATGCGACCAAACACTAAAATCCTTGCGTAAGACGAGTATCGGTATGCACTGGCTTCCAACTGACGTTGGGGTGCGTGAAAATGACAGCATACAAAATACTGTAGTGTCATCTTTGCTGGAAACAGTAAGTAGATATTATTTTAATGTCAAGTAGAAATTATTCCACGTTAAAACTCGTTATATAAACTGTTTATTAGTGCTCAACTACGGTTGAACATATCGCATAATCAAAACTAGAGGTCCCTCCAATACATACATTGCCTCCAAAACAAAAATGGCGGACATAGAACATACCACAGCATGAAAATCGTTTTAAGCTATCTAGATCATTCTTTGGGGGAAAAAAGCGTAGTGAATACGGTCTCAACAGCGTACTGAATACGGTCTCAACAGCGTGCTGAATACGGTCTCAACAGCGTGCTGAATACCGTCTCAAAATATTCATCTGCACACGAATTTCATAGTATCTATTATATGTGTAATTCACAGCATTCAAACAATGTAACTGAACGATGTGAAAATAAGTGTAAATAATAGCTTACATGTAAACGACAAGGAAATTCTACAAATCAATAAATCACAACAAACCGCACTAACCGAAAGTTAAAAAGATTGAATTCATGTACAATTTTTATATATATATATATATATATATATATATATATATATATATATATATATATATACATATATATATATATATATATATATATATATATATATATATATATATATATATATATATGCAGCTATCTTAGGAATTAAAACCTATAGTAGTGAGCAATAGCTATTTCCATATATGGTTTTTATCTGAGAAAAATGGTCCAAATGAAAATAATTTTAGTTGGACCCTTATGCTATTTGCTTAACAGCTTTGTTTGACACTCGAATACACCGGCACAAAAAACGCATACATCGTCACAAAGAACGTAAAGAAAGTGTCTTCTAGGTCGCTGTATTTTCTAGAAAAAGACAGCATTTATTCTGGAAGTGAAAGAAAGCTCAAAGCCTAAGTCAATGTTAGTAATATCAGATTAGCAAATCGTAGCGTCTGAATTGTAGTGGTCAACATTCGCAACAAAGTAGGAAAGTCCGACAACAACAGAGCAATATGTGGTAATAATGCATCCAGTATAGATGCAAGTTGCTGTACAACAGTCAAACTTTGTTTTTATATTGAATCAATATATATCCTTTACATGCATTAAACTATTATTACCCAAGTTTTATGAATGTTTCTTCTACAGTTCATGGTAAAGATGTTAAAGGTAGCAAACTGGACTTATGTAACTGCAGTTCACACAGATGATGCCTACGGAACCTTTGGTCTGGGCAAACTGACTGAAGTGGCTGCAAAGGAGGGAATCTGTGTCCACAAAATTGGATCCCTGTCCTACACTGAAGCACCTTCTTCTTATGTCAACGGCCTGATCAATAAATTGATCACATCGAAGCTGGAGGCCAAAATCAGCGTCATTGGAGTCATCTTCTTTGGTCGTGGACCTTCTGGAAAGATCTTCCTCAGGGCACTGAAGGACAACAGGGATGTTCAACCAATTAAGTTGATTGTTGCAGAAGGTATGGAGGAATATCGGAATCTGCTCGCGTCCGAGAACAAACTTCCAAACAGAACAATCCTTGTGCGTCACAAGTCCAAATACCTGCCCAGTTTTGATAAGTACTACAATGATAAAATACAATACTTAACCACAACACCGATCGATCCTGTAGATTCAATGTTTATTCAGTTCAAAGTGGAAACGACACGCTCAACGGCACAAGTGAACAATAACACGAGAAATTCTAATGTCTTCTCCGTTATGGATGCCGTCTATACTCTGGCGAATGCATACAGAAAAGCGTACTCTGATAGATGTGGTGAGTTGTTGGGGATATGCAAACAGTTAGAAGAGATTACCTGGCAGCATAAAGCCGACTATGTAAGCAGTGTGAATGGACGGTACAGCGATATAAATGCTACTAATTTGCCGCAGGAGCTACAACAGGCCAGTCTGTCTGTGGGAAACAACACAGAGTTGGAAGCCTTTGCATACATATCTACTGGGGTACGTAATAATGCTATATTCACTCTTAGGATTTGATGACGAAAAGGATATACTCAATATTAGTGAAATATGGTCAGTTGTAAAAAGAGTGATTAAGCTCTTTAGGTAAATTATTCTTTCCTTTTCCATCTTCTTTGCTGCTTTATAATTCTGTTTTATTATCGTTGGTAGTCAGTGTCAACTTTGTTTACACATGGAAATTTGCGTGCTTTAATACATGTATATATTGTACGGAAATTTGCGTGTATTAATACGTGTATATATTGTACGGAAATTTGCGTTTATTAATACGTGTATATATTGTACGGAAATTTGCGTGCTTTAATACATGTATATATTGTACGGAAATTTGCGTGTATTAATACGTGTATATATTGTACGGAAATTTGCGTGTATTAATACGTGTATATATTGTACGGAAATTTGCGTGCTTTAATACATGTATATATTGTACGGAAATTTGCGTGTATTAATACGTGTATATATTGTACGGAAATTTGCGTGTATTAATACGTATATATATTGTGCGACTGAGCATGAGCACATGGCAAGCTCTTCATCTAGTTTTTTTTTCTTCTCTCTTTTTAATCTTTGTCTAGATTTTAGATTTTGTTTCTTCATCATTAAATGTTGTTATAATTTTAACAAAGCCACATCTGCCTCTCTTTTCTTTTTACCATCGCCTATCTAGAGTTCTTTTTTCCTGGCACCATTTTGTTATTTTCTGTTTCACTTAGAGCAGGTGCCCAGTAACGTCCTCTTGGTTGTTTTGAATATTAAAGGTAGATTGCTATGTTTGGTCATAAAGATAATTCTCCTTTGACAGGTTGGTATGGTGATGTCGGACTCACATTTATCCGAATACATGTCATCATGGACGCCATCTGTGTGCAAAGGAAGGTGTTCCCAGTGCTTGACATCGGATCAGTATCCATATGCCTATCTGGACGGTGACCAACTTCTGTTAGGAATCTTTTCGACTCACGAATCTTCCACGACTGATTCTTTTGGCTGCGGGGATTTTAAACACTTCTCTGTTCAAGGCATACTTCCAGAAGTCTTTCTGTATGCCCTTCAAGTGGCACGTCAGCAAACAGGAGTTAATTTCGGAGCTGTAGTATTTAATGATTGTGAGAGTGCATCCCGCGCTACGCTTATTACAGCTAAATTTATGGCTGGAGAAATAAAAGTGCGAAAACCGGGCACGAATGAAGTGATAGATCCTACTAAAGTTATATTAGTAGTGGGAGCTTATTTCAGTGGAACCACTGTTCCAATGACAATGTTTTTTACAGGGTTATCACTTCCAGTCGTGTCATACACCGCATCCAGCCCTGATCTGGATGACCGCATCAATTTTCCGTACTTCTTGCGAACGGTGCCAAGCGATGTAGATCAAACTAAAGCAATGGTGCAGATTATAAAGACCATGGGATGGGAGTACGTAAGCGTTATGTACGTGGACAATAACTACGGCCGGAAAGGTCAGAAGGCTTTCTTAGACTTCGCTAAAAAAGAAGGCATCTGCGTCATGGAACCAACTGTCCCGCTGTCTCAGACTGGTGACTCTAAAGAAGATTACAATATTCTCACCATTCTTAGAGATCAAAGTCCAGAAGTTGTGATTTTGTTCGCAATCGAAGCCAGAATTGCGAGATTGGTTTCTTTGCTGAATGAGCAGAGGAAATTTGGTATTCAAAACCGATTCATTTTTCTCGCTAGCGAAGACTGGGGAAAGAGCACATATATTCTGGAACAAGGTGGAGAGACCTGCCTCGGTTCGATAACCATGGCCCTTGAATCAAGCAAATCCGCAGACAATGGTTTCCATAACTGCATAAAACAACGAACGCCAGGAACTATAAAGAACCCCTGGTTTGACCTCCTTTGGATAGAACAGTTTCAGTGCTTCTTGAACAACAGTTTTGACAATAAATATCAAACTCCTTGTTCGATTAGCGATAGAATTCCAGACGACAAAGCCAGAACTTGGGTAGACAATCAGCGGACGGTCCATTTACTGAATGGAGTTCTGGCGATCGCACACGGCCTGAAACAAGCCAACGACAAACTCTGTGCAAACAAAGGTTTTGCTTGTCCAGAGTATTTCAAGAATAAAACAGAAGTTGTTAGATATATCAGGAATATTGAGCTTAGTAGCGGAGGAAATAAGTTTCGAGTTTTTGACGAAAATGGAAATGGAAACGTAGGGTTTGAAATTCTCAATATCAAACCATCTGGAACTGGCCTGCCGAATTACCAACCAGTAAGTAACATAGTTAATAGTTATACACTACTAATAGTTATACACTACTAATAGTTATACACTACTAATAGTTATACACTACACTAAACTCAGAGGTAGTTTATCTGGATTTCGTTAGATGCCATTTATTTGTAATTTCGTTACATGCATGTATTTATATCCAGAACATATTAAATTGGTCATTTTATCCTTTAGCCGTTCGGAATGAAACCAACGTTTTTAGCAGTTTTTCAAGTGTGGAAAAGTACCTAAAACAAATAGTGTAATCACTCGAATGCAGCAATTTCAACATGAAGGCAAACTTTCATATAATTCACTAAATAAAACGTATGAAAAAACAACAGATTAACCCAAAAGGAGGTGCTATACATAGCGATTAGGTACCAAGAGGGGCAATTACTCTTTTGTTGTCCATATGTGCTATATTACCATGAGTTCTAACAACTGGATTTGAATAACAATAAACCTACAAAAGAATACACTAGGACATCTATAACACAAATTATTAATGCAATATTTATCCAGCGCAGCTGTAACCTTAACAGTCGCATGACAAAGGTAGTTCATTCGACTCAAACTGAGCTGGATGCTTCAGGTTCTGTTATCATTATCTTATCAAAAGACTACACAGTACTTCTACTTAAAAAAATTTTCTCTACCAGTGTTGCGACCAGATACATCCACACATGTTGATAGAAAGTCTGTAATTATCAACACTTTTCAGGCATTCAAAAACAGAGAGAGAGAGAGAGAGAGAGAGAGAGAGAGAGAGAGAGAGAGAGAGAGAGAGAGAGAGAGAGAGAGAGGTGGAATTTATAATGTCGACAGTATTGCCGTCCTCGTTAAAATTTATTATTATTGGTTAAATAATTTGATTGCTCTTAATCCTAGGTCCAGGGAGAAGCTTAAAGACATTACTAATTAACTGGTGCGCATCGATGTATGGAGAAAATTCATAGATATATGAAAGCAAAGACTTTGAGGGGGTAAAAAAAAAAACTGACAAGGACGATTTCATTTTTATTATTTCAGAGAACACTTAGAGATATTTAAAATGCTAAGGCTGCAACGCTTACAAAAATTATAAATGTGTGTACTATACACTAACCAAAACGATGCCATTTAATCGAACCGATTCGAAATTCAACCTTTTCTCCGTTCAGCGCGTTTGGCTTACAGCTGACAGCTATTTATATGGACGGCCATTGGTTGATCGGTATAACTTTGAAAATAAATATCTTCCCAGTTTTCCACGTTCATAATTAACTCAGCATACTCATTTAATTGTAAGTAAAAGAAAGAAAGAACAATTCGACTATGCTAAAAGCTGCTGATATATTTGTGAGGCTTAAATGACTATGCATAATCTCCTTGGAGAACATATGCATAAACCTTTGAAGCTTTGACTAGCAAATTAATATACTATTTTTTTCACCCTTCAAAGGTTATATATATATATATATATATATATATATATATATATATATATATATATATATATATATATATATATATATATATAAACACACACACACAGGTATATTGCAAGTTTGAGTGAAAGGGGACGAGAGCATAGTTGTGATATTTCACTTACAAAATGTTTGCAAGATATATGTATTCAAAAAGTACATTTTTCTTCATAGGCTAGGGTTTATTCAGAAATTTGTTTGCATTTGCATATAAAAATAATTAAAACTTACGCGAAAGCTTACCAAACATGACTCCTTACCATATCCGTACAAATATTCTTACAAAGAACAATGAATTACCTTTCAACTTATTTGTATCAAGGGAACATTTAAGTTGCATTGATAATTTTTAACACGTACTATTGACTGCAGTACAAATTCGACATATTTGACAATAACGAGAGCACAAATAGAAAGAGAAAAAAAGTAAATCGATTTAGATTCTCATGTATACAGTTTTTGATATAAAAAAATAGCTATGCAGGTCTCTCGAGAATCCTTTTATATACTTAATTAACAAATTATACAGGTCTACGGTCTGAACGACTGAATTAAATCTTCTTTGCTTGATTATAAACATGTATCGCGTTACCTTAACATTGAAGTATATATCTATTTACAAATATTATGGCATGATTCAGTTTGTAAGAAAAGTCTTTGTTGAATATATATGACAATCTAGGTAAAATAACTTTAGGATCGATGTGATATTATTTCGTAAAGTTGCCACAAAAGTATAGAATAATTTTAACAAAGTTCCATACAGCGAATCATAGGTTTCCAATTGAAACTGGAAGGTAGCAGAATTTGGATATATCTGAAAGAAAATGTGAATTATGTGTCTCACAAGATATAGGTGATAAATTTCACTCTCTTTTTTATATATAAATACTTTTTGTTGAAATAAGAAAAAAATATATAAGTAAGAAGTATCTCAAAATTGTAATACATACCATACCAATTTAGTGAGCTGATAAATAACACAAATGTTAACATACAGATTAGATTAAATAAACTTAAAGAACTGATTTTAAATCATATTCTGTTTCTATATAAACTCAGAATAGTTATGTCTATTACCGTTTCATCCCATTTTGTCTTGTATGTCCAAATTACTAATCAGAATACCTCTTTTCTATCCGCTATAACATCACCATTCATAATTTGTATTTGTACTGAATCTCTTATATCTATTGTTAGACCTGAGTTGGCAATCAAGTTCGGTTTAGTTCTGTTTTGTTAACAATGATCATTTGTATATTACCTGTGTAACTGATATAAAGTTTTGTAAAGGATACTATATTAGTAAGAATTCATTGTTTAATGCATGTGAGAAAGAGAAGGAGAGAGAACAATCCTAATCCAGTGTACACGAAAGCTACTTGTGTGCTCATTCTTCTGGAAGTATTTTCGCTAAATACATTTGTATATCGCCATTATATTTTGATATTATGTATTATTGGACTGAATTGTTAATAACGATGATGACGATTGCAACAAAGAGTAATTTCTGCTTGCATTGATCGTTGTAAAAAAAAAAAAAAAAAAAAAAAAAGAAAAGCTTCGGTAACTACAACGTCGATACTGCAAAACTCAGTTTTTAAGCTGATGCGGGGGGGGGGGGGAGACGATGAGAGCAAGTTGGAGATAGAAGGTGCATTTAAATGAGAGAGGCGACTAAAACTTGGTAAAGGTGAAAATATTACATCAATAGAACCTTGGAAATGTGTTTCTGATATAAAGTGTTCATAAACCGACTTTTTAAAAAATTCATTTTTGGGGCATCATTAGGTGTCTCCTATTCGGAAAAGAACGAATGGGCGCAGAATTAGTCGCACTTTGTTCCATCCATTCGAATGTTTGTTGTCTGATAGACGTTTCAATCGGTCTCTCACTTGTTTGAACAAATACTATAGACTTATTGGAAAGGCCGCCCATGCTTCGGTCCAATTATTCATTGGATAACTTTATTATCTGTCCAAAACTCCGTTCACTCGTTTCTGCACTTTTTTGTCCGTTTTCCCTCTCAATCCAACCGTCTGTTTGTCCGTGTATGCGTTCGTCTGTTTACATATTCAGCCATCTATCTATACGTCCTTCCGTCCTTTTATTGGTCTAAAATTTGTTTGTCCATCAGTTCCTTTTGCCATCCGTTCGCCAATTGCCCATTTGTCTGTTCGCTCTTTGCAGATCTGCCCGTTTGTCTTTTCATTTCTTTGTCATCTTTTTATCCATCTGTTGTTGTGTTTGTCTGCCAATTTAAATAACCGTCTGTTTATCTCTTCAAAAAGTAGACTTTTATGATTTCTTTAAATATTTTATATTCAAACAGAAGATCTATTAAAAATATTATACACCACGAAAGTTTGCTTTCTTTTTATACTTGTACCTCCAGTTTTGCTCTTTAAAGGAGGATTTTTAAACTTTTATTCAGGTGAAGGAAATTAAAAGTGGAAGCTATAGTGAAAAGGGGAGTTGGAATATTACTTCAAACACACTTGCTTAATGTTGTATTGATTACATCCCATTCGGTCGAACATCGAAGCTCAGCACAAATAGGAGACATCAGCTAGTCATGTACATGATTTAAAACACCCAGCGCAGCGAGAACAAGCAATATTATATTGGTGCATTAATATTATCTTCATGAAATAGCAAATGTGCAAGTGAGTGTGTGTGGGGGGTTGTTGTAGGTGTTTCAGAGAGAGAGAGAGAGAGAGAGTGTGTGTGTATGTGTGTGTGAGTGTGTGTGTGTGTGTGTTAAGCGGAATGTATTTTCGCTCCGAAAACAAATGATAGTGCATTGACGTTTCCTTCCTACAATTTACTTCCATGAAATATATACCCATTCTAATCACCCTACCTTACCCTCATTTGGACCATTTTGGCGATATCTGCGAGACATTAATATTCCTCGGATGTATGTCAGTGTTGTAATTTGCAGAAAAATAATACATTTTGTTCGCCGGAAAAGTATCCGGAAAAAAAAATCGAACAAAATAAAATCGAATACAAAAAAATCGCAATCTATTCGGACAACCTCGGTATTTTTGCGATTGGATTGATCGTATGATTGAGCGAGAAGTTACGAATGAAAATTAGTTCCAAGCATTCACAACTTCTAGGTCAATGCTTGTTTCGTATATAGCAGAGGTGGTCCGGATTGCAGCCTATGACATCCATAGGGATTCATTCGCGGTATGATCCGTGCTAGTTACCAAGATCTTTAAAGCTGAGTAAGGGACAGTAACTCCCAACACGTCAAGGGAATTCATAATAAAAATTATGCGAAAGAAACTGTTTATATATATATATATATATATATATATATATATATATATATATATATATATATATATATATATCGCTCGCTCGCGCGCACACACACACACACACACACACACACACACACACACACACTACTGTGTACCTGCAGATACATATTAGTATTCACTCATATTTTCCAGTAGTACAGACAACTAACAAAGACGGTTATAATGAAGATGAATTAGAGTCTTTGAATTGACCAGGTTTTATATGAAGGTGAAGAAGCATTACTGTTATTTTTCTATTAAAAGTAACTTCAATCTCTTTAACTAATCTAAAAATAGCAAACCTAGCTACATTACATTAGTAAAGGAAATCGTTGGTATAAATTGAATAATTTCACCAAGAAAACTATTTCCTATGATACAACTTGGAACCGTCGGAGCCTGATGCGGAGAATTTTGTCACTGTAGTTTCGTACCCTTTATTTTAATTTCACTGGTTACAGTGGTTGGTATCTTGCACGTTGTATACAGTATAAATGTACCGACTTTTATTTTTACCTTCCCGCATATCCGCGTCACAACCATGCACCTTAATATACATGTCTATATATCAGTGTAGATATAAATATTGTCCTTTAGAAACACCGATTTTATATGGAGCTTCCATTAAGACAGATCTTATCTGAGATATAAAAAAAAATATGCAACAAAATCACTTTATTTAAGATCAACCCATGCACAAAGTTCTCAATGAACAAATACAATCTTACTGAGATGATTTCTAACAAGTATACTTTGTTGTAATTTGTATGTCCACTTTATACACTGTATCAATAGATAGATATACTTTATACATAGTATCAATAGATAGATATACTTTATACATTGTATCAATAGATAGATATACTTTATACATTGTATCAATAGATAGATATACTTTATATATTGTATCAATAGATAGATATACTTTATACATTGTATCAATAGATAGATATACTTTCATGACACAGTGTACAGGGCCTGTGTTTACAAGATTTCTGTAATGCGGCTGATTTGACAAATTTAAAATGATTGTTTTGTGACTGATTTTGCTATCTAATTTGCTTATTTTATTTTGCTTGATCTCGGACTGCGGTACATGTTTCAAAGCTATGTCAGTCTGTGTTGTGTATAAGTATTGCGTATGAATAAAAAGTTGTTCATATCTCGCCGTATCAACGATGGCGTAGTTTTCATAACGATGACGTCGAGTTCTTTAGCGACAAAAATACTTTGAAAGTATAATGTACCTTCCTGAAGAGCATCCATGACGATGATGCGAAAGCGCTAAAAGGAATAGAGTATGGATATATTACTGATGCTCTTGTTCACGATTTTCGACACACACAGACACACACACGAGCGCGCGCGCACGTGTGTATGTGTGGTGTCTTTGTATTCGCTACAACCCTTTGCCCAAATATACGTAAACTAATTTTTTTAAATGTAAACTTTTAACTGGAAAGATTTCTCCAGAAATTACGAGAAATTTCATTTTTTTAGAATAGATAGTGTTGTTGTACCTTTATAAATATACTGCGAACATTTTCTGAGCAAAAAAGCCCCTTTTTATTTAGCTCGATGGTTCATTGATCGGATAATAAGATAACTGATTTTCTTTTCCTTGTGCCAGGTTGGGACATTCGCAGGCAACTCTTTATAACTGAAAAAAGAAGAACTGCAATTCTATCATGGAAACATCGATGCAAAATGTGACGCGAAGTTGTGTGCCAAGTGCAATCAACATAAGCCAGAATCATCGTCAACTACTCCTTCTATCTGTAGTAATGCTGAGTTTGGTAACAGAGTCATTGATTTTGCCATTATATCCATCTTGGTCATCATCTGCATATTGATTATAGTCAAGGCTGTCATTGACATCTACAGAATGAAAGGTACACATCCAAATTTAAAAAAAACAGACCATTTAATTTGTGGGCGGGGTTTTAGTTTCCATTCGAGCTGGATCATTTGGTGCCGTTTTTTATGATATTTTTCAGTCGATAATATAGAACATATAAGCAGAAAAGGGGAGCAAGTACTTTTTGTTTTCAGCAAAGGAGGTACAGAATGCTTTTTTGAATAAAAAAGATGGGGGGGGGGGGGAAAGAAAGATAAAGAAGCAAACAAATAAATGGTCGGTGCCTCTCTCTCTCTCTCTCTCGCATATGCATAAAAACTGTCTTTCCGGAAATGATGCACACAGAAAACCTACAGTATAAATTGTTTACTTAAGAGCTAGGTAACATTTTATCATTATCTGAGCTTTATGCTACTGCAAAATTTGTGAAAAGTATGCAAGTATCTACTCAATATAATATCCATTTACTTATATTAAAATAAAAGACATATTGACGAAAATTTCAATAAAAGGGCAAATGTCGTTTAGTGAAATATATAAAAATTTTAGAGCATTGCAACTTCCAAAATTTTTTTAATATGTCTTTACTTTTAATTGGATAACACTTTCGCGTTAAGGTTTTAATAGCAAGGTAATTATCATTCAAGAGTGCTAAGATTCCATCTAGTTGAGCAACTTAAACTTCAAAAGAAAATGTTGTAGAATGTAGTAGAATGAAGAAAGTGCTTGTGCAAAAGGTGACTTTTAAGGAAAATATTATTCAGCACAATCGCATTTTCCTCGCACATGGCACATGCAAGAAATAATGAAGATGTGGGTTTGTGCATTTGCAACTTCTTTACTGGTGGAGACTTTTGGCGACACGCGCCTCGTCTGAGGTGCAATTTGTTAATTTATCTAACATCAATCCATAGTCATGACACATTTTTAGAAACTTGTAAATTACTAATGCGTTTCAGCATTTGTACATAAAGTATGCACCTAATGAATTTTGTTAAAAACTGAAACTCGTAAACAGAATTAGAATCTAAGAATTAGAATCTACAGAAAAAATAACGTTTAAAATCAGAGTGCTACTTAAAACAGTTAACATATCATATTTGAAAATTTGTTCAATTTCCAAAAGAAGATTGCAATTATGTATCGAAAAATTTATTTTAAAAAAAATTAAAATCAATAATATATTTTCAAGGCCTTTCAAAGCAGACATCACATCATGAGGGTTTCCAACTGCCTGACTTGGCTTCAACGTACAAGCCCGACTATAGTGCTAGCTCGTCTAGCGGCAAGAATTACAGAGAGGAATCCGTGAGAGGAGATTATGAGGCTCCCAGAGACCGATATACTCCCTCCCGTCAGCCACAGGCCTCGAACATATTGCGAGCAATACCACAGAACCATCCCAACAGGATGCAGCATGACAGCCACATTTATGCTACGACCAAAGAAGAGGAATTTGATGTTGCTTAGTTTATTGGCCATTGTCGCAGGAAGTTGGTCCTTTAATGATTGACTGGAATGGCGTCACAGCGCTAGCACGATGGGTCGTAATATATGGAAACTGCGAAATATGATAATGAATATAACTAACAATTTTGAAAACTGAGTCAAATGTCACGTAAATTTTATGAAAATGTAAAATTAGGAGATTTAAGCATTGGAGATCATTGTATTTACTGCTTTACCTTCTATAAATATACATTATTATTATTGTTGTTGTTGTTGTTGTTGTTGATGTTGTTGTTGTCCACACCGAGTCCTTGTTATTCTACGATCCAGGTAAGCATCTCAATGACCAGACACGTGACCATATTGCAAAATTGGTTAAAGAGCTAATTACAGTGAACCTACCTAGTCCGATTTCCAGTTTTTCAAATTTCTCATATCAGAACGGACATTCAAGTTCCAATGAATATTATCTCGGTGACCTTTCCTTCTCTTAATCACTTTTATACCTAGCAATATATTTCATTTAGGTTTTTTTCCGGTATCCATCGTTCCTGTATTTTTATTATGTTTTTTTTAAAATATATTATTTTATTTTCATTTTTTTTTTTTTTTTTCAATTTTTTTTTTTGCACGCTTCCAAAATGTGTTTCAGCATAATAACTGGAGTTCGCCGCAATCTACAGTTATCAAACTTTGTGAATGGCTTGCGTTTAGAGTAGGAAAGAACCCTATCGACGTTGGGGTCAAAAGGTCAAAGATCAAGGTCACTGTGACTGAAAAAACTTTCCACACAATAACATTAGCTCTACGTCGCATACCTGAACCAAACTTTGTGGATGGCTTGCTTGTCGTAAGAACGAAGCCTTTTTATTTTGGGGTCCAAAAGTCAATGATAGAGGTCACTCTGACTGAAAGAATAAAAATACTTTCCTCACCATAACAATATTTCTACATCGCATACCTGGACCAAGCTCAGTTGTTGGCTTGCTATTGGGGTAAGGAAGAAACCTATTGATTTTTGGGGTCAACAGGTCAAAGATCACTGTGTTTATGACTGGAAGAATATGGTTTCTGCACAAAAATGTCAGATCAACTATGTATCTTCACCAAAGTTTGTGGATGACTTACACACTGGGTAAGAGAGCCTACTGACTTTGGGATCAATAGGTCAAATTTTATAATCATTGTGACTGTTTTATTGCTACTTACTAACTTAAGTTCTAGCACGTACCTTGACCAAATTCTGTGGTGGGCTTGCACTTAAGAGACGGAAGAAGCCTATTGATTTTGGGGTCAACGTTTCAAAGGTCAGTCATTGTGGCTCAAACATAAATGGGTTTTGCAGAGTAAGTTTTGGTCTAGAATAAGTTTCTTGATCAAAATGTTAAGTTCAATATATATAAAAAAACGAATTCTTTCTGCACAGTACGTTTAGTTCAAGACCGCATACCTTGACCAAAGGTCCAGGTAATTGAGACCCATTGGTCAATAATCTCCAGAGTCAACCATGCCTACATGGAGGACCATTAATCGAGCGGTGGGCGAATAATGTGCCGTTCACGGTACTCTTGTTATTTATATATTTATTGCTAAGGTAATTTGTGATTTTTCTGTGACTTTTAAATAATCAAAAATTGACATTCCATGAACTATGAAAATAATCGATATTTTGACATCTTTACATTTTAGCCGTAAGGCCAAATGGGCTTATGCTATGGCCCCGCGTGCGTCGTCCGTCCGTCAATAATTTCCTATTACGACTCTGGTCCGATTTTGAGCAAACTTAGAATATGGACTTGTATCATCAAGATCTCAGAGAGGTTCGATAATAAGTGCGATCCACGCATATAAATGAGGTGTTCTTGCATCTGATTGGCCGAGTCTATTACCACTTTGGACGCCATACTTCTGATCCGACTTAGACCAAATTATAAATATGAGCTTAAATTATCAAGATCCTCCTAAACGAGTTCGATAGCGAGTGAGATCAACACATATTAATGTCGTGATCTTTCATCTGATTGGTTCAGCTTGTTACCATCCTGGAGGCCATAGTTATGATCAGATTTAGACCAAATTAGGAATATGGACTTAAATTATCAAGATTTCGAACAAGCTCGATAATGCATATTAGTTATATGATCTTAAATCTGATTGACTGAGCTTGTTATCACTCTGAAGGCAATATTTCTGATCCGATTTTGATTGAACTGAAGTATCAGTTTATATCATAAGTATCTCACTTCGAATATGATCGACATCCACGCATATCATGATTTACTGAGCTTGTTACCATTCTGGAGATTATGTTTCTGATTCGATTTTGATAAAACTTGGAATATAAGTTTATATCATAACTATCAAACGAGTTTAAATATGAGCATATCCATACATATTAGTCTGGTAATCCGGCATCTGACTGGCCAAGCTTGTTACCAGTCAGGAGGTCATATTTCTCATCCATTTCAATCAACTTGGAGCATTCGCTGATATCAACATTACGGAAGAGTTCGACCACGAGCGAGACATCCACGCATATTAATGGAGTGATCTTGCATTTGATTGGCTGTTCTTGTTACCACTCTGGATGCCATATTTCTGATCCAGTTTTAATCAAATCTGGAAGAAAAGTTTATATCATCAGTATCTCGGAACAGTTAGAATATGATCGACATCCATGCATATTAATCAGGTGGTCTAGAATCTGATTAGCTGAATTTGTTACCACTCTGGTGACGATATTTCTGATCCACAAGATCAAACTTGGAATAAAAGTTTATATCATTAACAGCTTATACGATTTCGAATATGAATGACATCCATGCATATTAATAAGGTACTCCTGCATCTGTTTGGCTGAGCTTGTTAAAATCCTGGAGGCCATATTTCTCATCCAATTTTGGTAAAACTTGTGATACAAGCATTATGTAACCAATCTCACGAACAGCTGCAAAAACGAACAACATTAGCGCAGATTATTGTGATCTTGCATCTGACTAGTTGAGCTTTGTTACCACTCGAGAGACCAAATTTCTGATCCACTTCGGAGCAAACTTGGAATCTATTCTTATATCATTAAGATCGCAGACGAGTGGAATATGAGGGACATCCACGCATATTAAAGTGTGGAATAAAAATATGAAAGCCTTTAAATATCAGAAAGCATTATACTAACCAAGATTACTTGGTCAAAAACCCTTGCATTTGACTTTTAGGCAAACGTAAGTAATGTGAGCGATCTCAGGAGCACTTGGGCCTCTTGTTCGATGCATTTCTACAACTTTTCGGGAACATTTCTCATTATTCTCGTGACCATTTACTTTTTAAGCTCATGGAACACTTCCACTAAATTTAAAAAGTGTTTCAAGAATGTTTATGACTACGGGGATCCTAAAATGAAGGCAAATTAAATTTATATAGAAAGCAAAGCATATCAACGCACACGTTTAAGGTTAAGTAAAATTTATATCAGTCAGCAAGAATGTTGTAAGAACAGTTTAGTTTTATACAAGCCTAGCGTTGTTTTGACCTCGTGTACATAATTAAGTCACAGTCATCAAAATGTCAAGATTTCTCAAGGGATGTGATCAAAATTGATGTAACAATCAACAAGGAGGACTGGTTTTTGCCTCTTTATCCCCAAACTGATATCAGCAAATTCTCTATGCAGATACAGTCTGGGCAAGCAGAGACTTACAATACTTATATCTTCCACTGAACAGTTTAAACTTCCACCAGTAACATGCCTATTTAAGCATGACTCAAAAGTTCTTATTGTTTTACCAATCTGAAAAGTATAACAACGATTATCTCAGAGTCTCTTTAAGAGAGTAAAAGTTATTGGAACGAGACGAGTTCTGATTGATGGGGAAGACTGACAACAAACTGCTCCCCAGATAATGTCATAAACAATGTCACAGTCAGGACAAAGGGTATAACCCCGATGTCAGTCTCATTTTGAAATATATATATATATATATATTTTTTTTACGAAAGATCGATAAATTTACTATGACAGTACTAGATCAGCTAGCCTAAGTATTAACATTTCTATTTTATCCGTTACTTGTGGGCAAACTCTTTCTAAAGCAAGGTTAAATTTAGAAAAAGCCTTTCTGCAAGTTGTTTTGGCAGATTTCAACTTGTAGTGGCAGTAGTGTTATAAGAGCTGTAAAGGAAGGTAGCCCTCTTTGAGGAATATGGGCAGACAACAATCCTTTAGAACACCTCAGCTGTTCTGCAAACAGAATAATACCCTGGATGTGATGGTCCGAACTACTTGCCATATCAGATAGGTCATGTCCATTTATTAGAGGTTATCCCATCTGATAGAAGTATATATTCAGTTTGTTTATATTTGGCTACATGTAGGTACTTTCTGTCAAAAACATGAAGGTAATAAGAGTACGTCTGTCCATCTTATTGATGCTGTACAACCTCCCCAAAACTTGTTATCCAAGAATACTTATACCTTAAATAATTTTGTTGATTGCAATTTCATTTAGCCAAACATCCCATTGGAAATAGTGATATTGCCAGTAAAATTATCTGCATTATCTAGCATCCTTATAAAAAAAAGTGTCACTATTGCCACTGTAGATTAAGTCTTGTCAGAACGTACTTATGTCTCTTAATATACGTACTGAGAATAATGGGTTTTTTTAAAAATATATACTCTGTATATTATAAAGCACATATCAGAATCAAATTTACAAAGATAAGTATTCCATTCACTTTTTTCATACAAATTTCCTCACTAGTGTTCTTTCTCATACCAATAGTCCAAAGATGTGTTTGCAAGTTTGATTTATAATGGGTAACAGTGGAAACACTTTTCCCATCTTTAAAACAAAAATATAGACATAGTAGTATTGTATAATCTTGTTGCAATTGATAGTACAAATCATCAAATAGTTACAAATATTATGAAACAGAAAACTAAATAATGATGGGTCGTTGGATTTGGGTTTTCGCAGCTGTTCTATCATGGTATCTCCATTTTCTACATGTAGAAAAGCCAATACATGTATCCAACATCTTCACTCAGAGGAAAACAAAATTTATGCTACCTCAAGTAAATATATATCACTAGAGACAAACAAATTTGGGTATCATTATATTATAATATACATACTGATCACATGACTACTGTGTTATTTACGTTAATATACCTAATATACCCACATAATAATTGTTATATATGAAACACATTTTATTACACCTCATGATGTCACAAATGACATCATAACATCATGCAAAGGAAAGGCAAAACAACTGAGGCATCTGAATGTATTTCAATGTCATTTCATTACACTCTTCTGTGGTTTGGTCCAATAAAATCAGCATTTTTCGTCATGCAATAAATACAATCTTACGTTTTTGATAATTTCAAATGAAATTTATGAAACCCGTAGAATAATTTCAATCTTTTTTCCTCACCAAGACTCACAAACGATATAAATTATTTGACTCGTTTCATGAATTTCAAGTAAGATCCTCTTTATATCTTTCTCTAACAAACAGTGAAAGTCTATATTTGGACCAGCATGAAAATGTATATGTCCTTTATTTTATAAAAAAGACATATTAACAGCACAAGTGATTATTTTATCACTTCCTTCTGTGTTTGATTCAAGATTCAATTCCAATTATAATCACTGCTTTGTTTTATATATTTCATCACTATACTGCACAAATCTTAGTGCAGGTCCTATAAAAGACTATAAAAAGTTTACTTTTTTGACAATAAACAGCTTTAATAACACCATCAAGGCTGTAGTTTCAGCTATTCAGATATATTTTAACAGGTTAATTACAAAAAGAAAAAAGAAAACCAAGTCATAATGCATTTTTAATATGATGGAAATTAAACATAGACTGGCATTAGTGACACATTTAATGTACTAAATTGAAGAAAAAAAATGCATACACAAGCAGAAAATTAAGACAAATCTAAATCTTTCTTCACCTTTAACACACACACACACAAACACACACACACACCTTTTATAACAATGTCCATGTAATTGTAATTGATAATGAAAGAAAAAGTTTCCTGGAATAGTATACACACGAATTACATGCATCTCAGATGAATATTTCGGTACAAATAACATGTTCACTTTTACACACATGTTTTGAAACTTTAATTTTGTAAGAATACTTTTGAAGAAACATTTTCATATGGAATGATTGTTACTCAATTCATTGTTGTAAATTATCACCATATCTAACTGTTACGACAATAAAATAATAAGTGGATATCCACCATTTCCTTTCCAGTATGAGCTATATATTGACATTCTAAGATTTTTTTTAACATCAAAAATAATTTTTTACATTTTTTTTTATTATTTATTTGTTTAAAGAGTACAGAATATAATTTTTTCTTGACACAATAAAATACAACTTTGGTGATCTTTTTGTGTAATTTCTTGTGAGCATGTTTCTAAAAAGTGAAATACTGTAAAATTAAACATTTTCTCAGGGATAACATTGTGTGATTTGGGAGCAAATGGGTGGTTTCATGTGGATAAAGTTTATGGAGACATACTGTTACCTTAACACCCAGTACAACAATATATATATATATATATATATTTTTTTTTGTGGTGGATTTAATTAACGTGCAGTGCAAAGTAAAGTAACTTGTATTTTTCAAAGATATCTTTTGGCGCTGTATTCAACCCTTAATACTAATTTTTACTTCTGCACCAATTTTAAAGAAAGTCTTTTTCTCCATTATCTCGATGTAGCGAAACTTAACTAATCTTGAAATGTTGTCATTTAAAAAATGGCTTGTACTTTAAATATTTTGTGTTAGAAGATATTAAATATTCACGATAGTATATCGATCTCTGTTTGTTTGTTTGGTTTTATTTGTTGGTTTTACCGGTCCTCTTACGCATTACTGCCTATATCATGCGGAGGAAATGGGAGCTAAGTTTTATAACGACACACTGAGGCGGCTGACTCCACTTGGCCTGGGTGGGTATCGAACCCGCGACCCTTAGATAATGAGTCCGATGCTCTACCAACTGCGCTACTGCAGCTCCCGTATGAAATTCTGACTATACTGTAAAATAAAAAAAATATTCATAGAGAATTTAATTTTTGTGGGTAATGTATATCAAGATCAGGGTCTATGTTCTTTGCAGTGGAACTCGACTTACAAGCGAATCGACTTACAAGCGAGTCGACTTACAAGCGAGTATATGCCGTACTATTTTCGTTCATATCTTTGTCAGGAGATTCTTTAGAATTGCACTGGTGTTAGTTTTCCTCATATGATGTTAGCATAAGTGGACACTCACTGTTGATCAGGTGCTGTAAGCTATAATTTAATTAAAGAATTCTCCGCTTCTAAATTCATTAAGAGAATTCTCGCTTCACACTTTTGGACAATAATTAAATGATCACATACATGCACCTTTTTCAGCTTAATTAAAAACGTTCCCGCAGTTAATATCTAAATGATCTTTCTTAGATTTTACACAGTAATATACTGAATAAAAGTGTCAGCTAACTGGAATTAATACAAAACTTACAAAGATACAGGGTATACTAATAACAACAAACAAAATATGTCTTCACAATGTTTGCAGTATTGTGTAATTTTTTATAAAAATCCTGCACAAATAAAAAGAAAATAGAAAGTATTATCCACTGTAAGTACACAGCAAAGAATTCCTGTATAATCTCGCTTATAAGACCGATCCAACTACAAACTGCAAAAACCCTGATCTGCCGTCGCATAATGCACTGGCAGATATGGGTCAATGCAGTTTGTTAGGATTAAACGGTAGAACAAACAACACAGACGCTGATCTGCCGGCACATTGTGCGATGGCAGATTAGGTTCTATGTTGCTTGTAGTTGGAACCGACTTATATGGGAGTATGGATAGTATAAAAACTTGGAATAGAATGCTGCATATATAAAAATTACGTTCTGAAAGATCATCCTGGTTGCTTATTTCTAAATCATTTCCCATTTTAGTAAAATGAGTTTTGTTTTATATTGGTTTTGACTTTCTCTCTTGTACATCAAAGTTATAAAATCCATGCAAGAATAATCTTGTTAATCTAAGTTTGATTTAAAGTATATAGCAGCCTGTTTTAGCAGCGGAGACAATTTAGGAATTTGTAATCAAAATGAGATTGCCAAAACAAATTCCGTCGTTGTTTATTATCCATGGTAACAAAAATCCTGTTCCCAAACTTTTTGTGATTAAACGACTTCACCAATATTGGTAAAAACCAAACAAAGTTTCTTATAAAATGTACACATTTGTAGAAGCTGTTAAAACCAGATAAAGAAGAATGGATCGTGTAAAATGTATATAAAAGCTCAGAGATAAAAGATAATTGACGCTTTTGATGTAATTATATCCCCAACTATATATGGCCATTTTTTTTAAAAAAAAATTTTAACATCCCGCCAGTCATTTTCTCCAACACTTTGCCCTTTCTTTCATTCCAAAATGATCCTTTTCGTGTCTCGCTAACAGAACGGTCGCTTATGTGCCCGCTTTAATTTCTATGATAATAAGCGGCAATACATCAGTGCTCAAAGGTCAGGATATTCATTGTGTTAACTTATTATCACCACGCGGTGATGCATAAACAGTGATAATGGAGGTTTTTGTTTCTTTGAACTTCTCGTGGCAGTGTGTCAACTCACCGTGCTCCTTTTCGTTCCCTGCGAACGTAAACAGTCGCTTATGCACACATTTAATTTCAATATTATTTTATGATCGTAAGCA
Organism: Margaritifera margaritifera; assembly: GCA_029931535.1. Lineage (NCBI taxonomy): Eukaryota > Metazoa > Mollusca > Bivalvia > Unionida > Margaritiferidae > Margaritifera > Margaritifera margaritifera. The sequence goes on along the minus strand of JAQPZY010001647.1, from coordinate 4,153,232 downwards.
GCAATAGACATGTGTCCAAAGTTTCGAATAAACACTGTTGCAGGTCAATGTTAATTAACAGCACGCGGTGATGCATAAAGATGGTCTTTGTTTATTGTTTACTGGCGGCAGTGTGTACAATCACGGGATAATGTTTTCACATGAGTCGATATTATTAAAGGAATTATCTTTTCCAACATGAATTGTCCTTGCAACCAATGGCTGGTTATGGTAATTTTGTTTATTCTATATGACATGCTAATTGTTTCCACTTTAATATCCAAGAAGTTACAATAATTAACGTTGCATAGCATTGCATTGAATCTGAGCCGATCAGAAGGACTTTTGTTCTCAAATAGTTTATTACTGGTTTGGATTATTGCCAGTTAATAATTTAACGACATTTATGCCATACACAGCACTGTTCCACACACTGTGACAATTTCAAAGTCAGTAAAAGTGACACTGTAACTTCTTGACTAACCAGAATGTTTTCAAATCAAGTTAAATCTAGTGCATGCCAGTGAATTTTTTTTTAAAGCCTAGGCGTACATGTCACTTCTCATTTCCGTAATGTATCTTGATACAATATTAACAATCCTCCAATATTTCTAACATAACAAACAAAAACAGTTTGACTTTACTATGAACCCATATTTTATTATATACCTATCAATTTATTATAAAAGAAAGAGCCAGAATTTTACCGTAATTTCCTAGAAGCAGGAACAAGACGCTGATGTTTTCCAATTTCGAAACAATCTAATTTTCAAACGAGGCTGGAACTATATGCGCTTCATTCATAAAACTGTTTTATTCATGCGCATATCAGCTGATCAAAATGTAATTCGATTTATGATTTAAGATGAAGTTCGTATTAAAAGGTTGAAATCTTTCGCAATTTCTTTTGTTTTCCAGTTACATATAGGAATTTTTATGAAATTCTCTGAAATGTAATAGGTATATACAAAAAATGAAATTATCACAGTAATTCAATCTTGATTGCTAGATCACGTCTTGTTGTCAGCATTTGAAAATACGGTTCATGACTCGACGCTTTGCGTCTCGTCAAAATCCAGATTTTCTGATTACTTAATATGAAAATAATATCAGAGGGAGAGAGAGAGAGGGGTGGGAGAAGTTACAACTTGAATATGTTGAGCCTGCTTTCAACTGTAAGTCTCATTAGTAGATGAATTAGACATATAAATTTATGCAAATGCTCACGACAGTTTAAGTATTGAAAAGGATATATGCTACTGATTTCAGGTATTTAAATTATGCAAACGATGGTACCTATTAAAGCTAATTGAATGCCCAGCTTAAGAAAAATAAAATTATGATCAATAAAATAAATTAAAAAAGGGTATTTTGAAAGAATTATATTATTATTATTTCATACAATTTTATTCATACTTTTTCTTGTTAACTGTACTCATTGCTACATTTTCATTGAGAGAGAGAGAGAGAGAGAGAGACAGAGAGAGAGAGAGAGAGAGAGGGAGCCAAGGGGGTAGGAGTGGTCAATAACTACCTGATTTACATACTCAAAAATGCTTTGAAACTGTTGATAAAATGCATAAATGATTTGACTTGGAAACCTATGGAATATACAATATTGTCAACATCCTTTGATTTTATATATGCTCAGGGCCGGCGCAAGGGTATTTGGCGCCCTAGGCGAACATTCAGCCTTGCGCCCCCCTCCCCCACAATTAACTTTTGAAAATGAATATTGTACATTTCTTCTTTCCTTCTGTTTTTCTCTTTCTATTTTTCGACGCGTATTAACTTCTATTTTACCCTTTTTCTCTTTCTTTTTTATTCATTCAGTTTTTTGCCGTTCCCCAAATTTTGCCACCCTAGGCGACCGCCTAGTTTGCCTTGTGGTGGTTATATATATATATATATATATATATATATATATATATATATATATATATATATATATATATATATATATATATATATATATATATGTGTGTGTGTGTGTGTGTGTGTGTGTGTGTGTGTGTGTGTGTGTAATGTACACACACACACACGCTAAGAATGAAATTGTTGCAAGACATATTTGAAACAGAAAAAATATCTCAAAGTATCATAGGCTTCTTTTGGTTGATGTTGTCTATAATATAGAAGTAAACTATTATCCCTCTCTGCAAAATGTCCTGATGACCACACATGCAGATATGTTCACAAGCTGCGGATTTTTTTTTTAAATTGAGTTTGTGGATTTGCAGATAATTCGGCAATTGTGCAGATTTTCTCGTCTTTTGTAAATAATACTTTGGTAGTATTGATTTTTCTCTGCATTTACTGACTAAGAAAATCATAATGTAAAATCGTAAAACATGATGCTATGTTCGACCTTCAACTACATGAAAGATACATGTAGATCATTCTACGTTAGCAATGACAGATGTGTGTTATGAACGCAGGAAGACACTAATATATTCAATGGAATGTTCCACCCTTTATTACCACGGTTTTAGAGTATCCACAGGAACAGTTCTGAAACCCTCAAGTTGAACAAAACTAGAGACATAAATACTGCAAAGGTGGGCGCTAAACTATTGCCCGTTAGGAGGTTTTGCTGACGTCAAGTTGGTCTGGTGGTCATCTGGGCAGCAGTCACTCGACCCACCAGATTAAAATCTTGTCTCCGAGAAGCTAAATCCCGGGAATAAAAACTCAAAAAGGTTGACTGGGCATGCCAGCCAACAGCTGCTATTATGTCTGGGATTGACATGTCACGTTCGAACGCGAGGTTCGCAGACATAGTTTTAATTTCATGAGATCTTCATGAGGCGACTCTGATCTTTTGAGACTTCAGAGTACACCGAGCGTATAACCACCTTCAGTCACGGTGATAGGGCTTGAGGGGTGATAACCCCTTTCCGGCCTTCACTGGGAGAAATAGTCGTTTTCTTGTTCCACGATTTTTCTCTGTAAACTTCAAGTAAAGCTTGAGAGCATAGATAGGATCGTGCATGGTCGCTTCTCTCGACGTATCTATCGAAGCGTATAACGACTGTCTGATAGCCCGCTAACGGTAGCCCATCTACATAGCTTTGTTACATCATTAGGACTGCGGAGCCATCCGATCTGAACTGGAGATAGTTCGGGTCCACTGAAAGGGCATGTAAGTTGCTCACGCTGCATGCCCAAGCTAAAGCTATCAGGAAACGTGTTTTGTATTATAGTAGTTCAGCGAGATTCTGGCTAAAGGCTATCTGAATTGAGCTATGTCAAAACCCATGAGCGATTCCATTTTGGAAACAGATGAGGGATTTTGGTCTATATAAGTGAAAATTGGCTAGTAGGTCTAACAGATCTTTGTCATGACCAATATTCCCTTTGACATGATCCCCGAAAATATCGAATATCATGGAGCGGTAGCCTTTGATTGTCATCGGGGCCAACTTTTACTCCTGATACAGCCAGAGAAAATAGTCAGTCAGTTGTGGGATTGAGGCACTCAAAAGGACGATGTTGTTGACTTTGAACCAGTCCCTGAATACACGCCACTTTCCCCCAGAAGCCTTCAAAGTGGAAAGCCTTCTTGATCGCGAGATTCTCTCCACAATCAAACGTTTACTTTATTTCCTTCGAAAGGCTCCCCTGACAAGAGCTAGGCGTGAAATAGGAGTCTGTGAGGTGAGAGTTGGAATAGCAATTACCGCAGTTGTTTGAGAAGATTCGGCATGGCGGGAATTTCCCTGCAGAGATCTATTGCTAAACAGAGTAGATAGTTGACCATAATTTGTCCCATCTTAGAGGGTATATCAGAATCAGTTTGCAGTTGTGACCCCTCAACTTCTGTATTTTTTTCGTTACTAAGACAATGGGGGATTGGATGGGGTAGGGGAGTGGAAGGGTAGGCCCCCCCCCCCCCGTTGATAGAAAGTGCGTGCAAGGCCCCACTTGTCTGGTTCCGGAACTGGAGAGACGAAGGTGGGCAGTTTGCGGTTCCACCTTGTCGCAAAAAGATCGATCGGACGCCCCCAAAGAGCGCAAGTCCGATGAAAGACCAATTCGTGGATAGACCGTTCATTATGAATGATCTGGCCCTTTCTTGACAGAGAGTCTGCCAGGACAATGAGTCTGCCAGGAATGTATCCGATTTGCACATGTATATTTAGTTGGGAGCTCCAACGCAGAAACTGCCAAACCAGAACGCATAGGTCGGGTGATTTCCTTCCCCATCTGTTTGAAGAGGTAGGTCCCCACCAACGGGTTGCACGATATGATTAGGACTTCTTTCTCGCAGAGGTGGTCCTTCCGGAAATGAAAGGCATTGATTATAGCCTTCGTTTCCAGAAGGATGATGTAAAGAGATATTTCCTCTGGCTCCCACTTGCCGCTGACCATATCGAAGCCCGGCAACAGATTGGCTCCACAACCATACGTCCCTGCATACTGTAGCTTCCGTTTGGGGCTTTCCCAGAGGAATTCCTGTCTTGAGCCAACCCTGATTGCGCCACTGACGCAGGAATGATACTACCTCGTTCGTGATCCTGACCTTTTGATCGAGTGTACTGGAGAAGGGGCGCCATTGAGCAAGCCAGTTCATCTGTAAGGGGCGCATGTAGAGACGGCCCAGCGAATTGGATCTGCTGCTGCATTGAGTAATATGAGGAGTTACAAAAACTCTAATCCAATCTATGTTGGAAATGCACTCTACGAGTTCGATCATCCGTGCCATGCGAACGTGCGGGAGTCGTACGAGGTTGAGATTGGTGATAAACTGCATACCGAGATGGACATGGACAAAACACTGGGAGGGATGAAGTTCAAACTTTCGCAGTTGACTAGAAAACCTATATGACTCAAGAGGGATAGGAGATCTTTCCTGCCCTTGACAAGAATATAACTTACTGTATGTTTCTGGAGGATGTCGTCCAAATAAGTCGCCGTCGCTGTGGGCCAAGGGTGACGACGCAGTTCATAATCTTTGCAAAAGCCCATGGGCTGATGTTTAGACCAAATGGAAGAGCGCGAAGCTGTTAAACGTTTCTTCGATATGCAAATTGAGGGAACGCGTCCCTTCTGATGGCGAGTCTTATAGATTGAGCCGTCTGCATCTTGAATATCGGGGAACTTTTAATCGGTTGAGGCGGCTTGGGCCAGTAACTAATTTGGTCTTAGCTTACCGTTGACCTTCTGCACAAGGAAGAGTTTGGAATAGAACCCCGGAGATTGCGGTTTCCGAACAATCTACACCGCCTGCTTGTCGATTAACACCCAGATCTCCTCCTGCATAATTTCATTTTTCTCCCGATCTGACGGTACGTCCGTCATGAGCGGAGAGGACGAAAGAGGATAGGTTGAATCACCCACTTGTTCTGCTGAAATAGAGCGAGCCAACGGCAGAGGAAATGCAGGAGTCTGGCGTTCACCAGTAGAATGTTTACGGGTGGTCGGGTTGGTGAGTCAATGGCGTGAGTTGGGAGGCTTGGGGAACGATAAACCAAATTTCTTTGCCCCTCTATACGACTGCTTCTTAAACTGAGTGGGTTGTTGCCTACTGACATTTGACTGGGATCGAAACTGATTCTATGATTAGGCAGTAAACAATCCCTTATCTCTTTGTCTTCGATCATCTCCCCTTTGTTTTTGAGATTGATTGAGCTTGTACGACTGCAAAGGTTGAACGGCAAATTGGAGAGGCAGTTCCTGATCTGCCTATCTCCTCACTTCTTCCAAACAGTAAGGGCGACCCAGTGGCGGCGCGAGAGGTGGTCTGGGGTGGGTGGGGCAATCGCCTCAGAGCAAGGGGGAGAAGGGCGCCGTCGGTAGCTCTGTTTTTTTTTTTTTTTTTTGCCACCCCACCGCCCAATCTAAGCGCTGGGTTTCAGGGTTTAGATAGGGTGGTGTAGGTTGGCAACTGACATAAAAACTGTTCTCTGTGGCAAAGGAGGGGTGCCACTAAAGAACATTGCCTCCGGGAGCCTCGGTAGGGCTCCGTTAAAGAAAATTGCCCCCGGGCGCCTCAAACTCTCGCGCCGCCACTGGGGCGACCCAAAAGATGTCGTCCTCAGTGTCCGTGTATGATGCGGTTTAAATGATGTCGAACGGAGACACGCGTCTCGTCGCACCAAATCCAAATTAGCAGAGGCAATCAAAGCATTCGTTATAGAATGAAGTGCTGCCTGTTGATGATTTTTGTTATCCGAGCCGTTGACTCACAGGCATGACCATTACCTGATTTTTCGGCAAGCCGAATAATAGCTAACGACGCTTAGTACAATATCGATGACGTGCCTACGATGTTACGTACCAGTTTCGAGGTGACGTGAAAAACATTTTTGGCAACTTTGTAGAATACAGTAGCAGTCATATTTACAGCTGCAATATTCTTATCTAAAGTTGGAGGCTCAGTATTAAATGAGTCCGAGTGTGTTTTATACCAGCAAGAAGAAAAGGTCCCTGGCAATTGACTTTCTGAGAATAAATTCTTGTAATTGCCCGGATTGCATATCTTGCTGGACAGACGGTCTGCAATCTCTTTCAATTTTTGAAGACTGTGGACGAAGTCGGAAGGAGGACTCTTCCTCCTCATCATTTAAGTCTACTGACACCTTGACCTTATAAGCCTTAATGGCCATAGGGCTGGAGGGTATTCAGAAACTAGAAATACCCAATAAATTTCTTAGGCCGCAGCCTCAAAACTAAACTCAGTTCTCTCCATTGTCGGGTCTGAATGCATTAAATCTTCGATCTTATCCTCATACTCAATGTGTGGGTTATAAACGTCAGGCTCTACTTCCATGTCCGTGTAAAAGATGCACGGATGCACGAAAGAGACCTTACCGTCATCCCTGTATGTATCATGCTACCGCTCCAATGGATATGCCGTGAACAAATGTCTCGCCAGATGCGTAGGACGGATCTATCGTACCGATACGGACAGCTGGCTTGCCGGTTGAACTATCGGTACGGATGGCGAACGTATAGACAGATGGTGGTGCCGTCAGCTCCGGCACCGGCAATACCGAAGGCGTGGTAAAACGGAGGGATCTATCAGCAAGATCCCCGTACGTTTCCATATTGTACGTCACCATGGGCCTGTATGTGGGACGGGTTGCCGAAGTGACCGATCTCTGGTCACTGGGCACTAGGTGTGGTTGATTGGACGGCTAGACGGGCTGGTTGGCAGACGGGACGGCATCGTACGTCATTACGATATCATGGAATGGATCATTAAAACCCGGTAAAAACCCCATGCGCCCGGACTTAGAGGCCCGAAGGACAAGGGCCGATATGCGGGGGGGACTTACGCCCACTGCGCTGCCAAGAAATTAGGGGACACTCCCCCATCAGGTCAAAATTATCTATTGAGGCACGAGACGGACGGATGGGCAGAAAATGTCCCAAAATTTGATAACTGCCGTCGTCGCCTTCAGCACCAGCCGACGCTTCTGTATGTCGAACAACCGCGTAGACGAGTGTGAGGACGGCAAAACTGCAGCCCCTTGCTCCTCGAATTTTGCTGAAGTAACGGTAGCAGTTGGTATTGCACATCTGTAATCTCGCAATTTATTCCGTCTTGGGGTGGATACTCAATACGTCACACTGCCCAATGCCACTCTTCCGAAAGACTGTGGACAAAATATCCTCTTACCTAAGTTCACAAACACTACATGTTGCGCACGATGTACATTTGGTGCAAGCGAGGAATGGTATCATGGGAGTCCTTGTTGGTCTTGAACCTTTTGCATTTGGTACATTTCGTCGTCATTGTTCAACTGAAATGACAAGAACAACAACAACAACAACAAAACTAATAAATTAACAACTCAGACGTGTTAATAAGACGCAACAACACTCGTTACTAGCCGTGTGAACGAAAAACACAAAGTGAGCGCAAAATCATAATCAGCAACACGCATCAACGATACCGTATTGGAGCACTAGGTCGGAATAAACCAAGTCCATGACCGTGACGAAATTCACATCGACGCTGATCAAAATCAATACAGAATGAATAGCACATGTAGTAGATACCTTTCTGCACACAATAATACTGAACAAACTGGATAGATGTTTGAAAACCTCGGAGAAATTCACGACATTTTCGGAAGGCCTTCAATACTATCTTGCCAGCACTGGAGCGAAAGTTCAAAACTAGCAAGTCCTGGCGGCGGCAAGGGGATATGTTGGGTAAGAGTTACTGTCCTTCCTCTATATGATATAGACGGAAAAGACGAGTTACGTCTTTTGGGAAGACTGGATTCGGGAGGTAGTGGGGCTTAGTTTCTAATATTAATGTGATTTGAAGGAGAAACATGGCATTGCAGCAATAAATCGTTAAGCCATTTCAACAGGTGTATGTGAAAGGCCAATCTAAGCTGCTTGGGTGATACTGCCCAATGTCCATCCTGAGAAGGGTAACAGGCTCTGATTCACAGTCACAACCTGAATCTGCCTCAAGCGTTGTCGAGCTATCAATGACATAACATAAATTGCGTAGTACAAGAAAACAATACTGTTTGTAAAGCACATATGATCCTCATACATTTTAATGGAAGTCAAGACAAAATAACGTAAAACATGAATCCATCTAATTATCCAGTCCTAATAGGGTAGGTTGATAAAGGCCAATAAACATGTTTTTAAATTTTTTAATTAAGAAGCATGACTCTGGCTACTAATAACCTCGCAGTTACTTTCATGCAAAACTTAGACGATATATGATGGACGTAAAACAATGACACGGGTAACACCTTCAAGTTTGCGACAACATATGAAAAATACTAAGCTTTATTATTAATGATTACAAGCTCTTTGACATAAGAGGTATTGCAGTTATGCAAGGTCTGCCATGTGGGAGATTTTCTCGGTGGAATTCTACATGTATCGCATTCTGTAAAGAAAGATTTATTTCTCATTATGCAGATACAGTAGAACTATCCAATTACAACAACTGTTTCAACTAGGTATAAGTGTTCGGAATAGAAAGGTGGTATGATAACAGAAAATAAATTTGCTCTTCTACACAGAAAATGAAAATGGCAAAAGAGGTCTCATTCTGAGTTGTTCCAAAAATAAATTTTTCTGTTTCTAAGTAGGATGCTTCTTCAGTATGCTCTGCATATAAATAAGTTTTGCTGTTGCTAAGCAGGATGCTTCTTCAGTATGCTCTGCATATAAATAAGTTTTGCTGTTTCTAAGTAGGATGCTTCTTCAATATGCTCTGCATATAAATAAGTTTTGCTGTTTCTAAGTAGGATGCTTCTTCAATATGCTCTGCATATAATAGGCATAAAGAGTTCACATAGTGCAAATTACAATATATCTTAGTGTTCACATAGTGCAAATTACAATATATCTTAGCGTTCACATAGTGCAAATTACAATATATCTTAGCGTTCACATAGTGCAAATTACAATATATCTTAGCGTCATTAAAGGTTTGCAAAATTAGTTCATTCACGATAATAGTTACAAAAATCTTTAGCAAATTATTACTTTGCTTAATGTATACTTCTATGCATCTGAGTCTATACCATGAAAAAATATTTTAGCGAATTCAGTTTCCTCAATAAATTCGATAAACTGTCTCAATTTCCACCAACTTTCGTACTAAATGATCCATTTTGGTCCAACCTCCATTCTAGACCGCTACACACGGGCGCCATAAAAAGGAAGATTGCTGATTGGCCAAAAAAATTGGAACATTGCTAGATCATTACCCCAACTGGATGTCGACCAATCAGTTGTTGTCTGAACATTATCTGATTACAACAGCATGGATTGTGTGAAAGTTGTGGGAATCCGTTGATACACTTACAATACTCATTTCGAATGTAAGTTGGCAACATTTGTCTTGTGAAAAGTAATTACATACATACAGAAATATCTGCTGGCATCTTCCCTTTGGCATGATCATGTTTCAATAAAAGCTTCATTCTTGGAAATACCGGTTACCTGAGACAACTGTAACATTGCTTTAACAGATGAAAAATCACAAACATTTTTCCATTCTCTGTCTGTTAACTTCTCAGAGGTCTGACTCATAAATATGTGTGATAGCCCGTTGAAAGGGAAACTTTCTCCGCGTCAAAATGACGCCTACATTTCTGAAACGTATCACTGTAAACGCGAACACCATTAAGAAATGGAGGGCTAGGCGTGAAACTGCAACATAACATGTTCACAATATTTATCCATTTTTTTTTCAAGCTTACATCAGATAATGGTGTAATAGGAAATGAAGTCGTTTCCTTTGGGACATGTTTTAGACTGCCGACAATTAGGTAAATTAGGCAAAGGTTATCTATAACCTTGCAAGGCCCCTTCTAGTCTCATTGAACTGATCTCATTGTCGGAGATCCAGCGTGCCATAGCTAAACAAAAGGGGGGTAAATGTCCAGGATCAGATTTCTTATATGTAGAACATTTTAAATTTTCAGATAATAGACTACATATTCTTTTAATGATTATATTTAATTGCATGTTTGTATATAACTTTGTTCCTGATGATTTCACAAAAGTTACAATTATCCCGCTACTGAAAAGCAAAATTGGTAATATGGCAGACAAAAATAATTATAGACCTATAGCTCTCACGACAATTATTTCGAAAATATTTGAATGTATTGTACTACAACGATGTGAAGTAACAATTTCTGATAAACAGTTTGGTTTTAAAAAACAACATTCAACAGACTTATGTCTCTATGCATTTAAGGAAACTGTCAACTACTACTTAGAACACGGTAGCCCTGTGTTTGCATGTTTTTTAGACGCTAGTAAGGCATTTGATAGGGTTAATCATGTAAGGCATTTGATAGGGTTAATCATTGGACGCTGTTTAAAAAGTTCCTCGACAATCAAATACCCGTTTACATTGTTCATACCCTAGTTAACTGGTATGGTAAACAATTTTACTATGTGCGTTGGGGAAGTGCAGTATCCAATTCCTTTCATGTAACCAATGGGGTGAGGTAGGGAGGTGTTCTTTCGCCTTTGTTATTTAATATATACATAGACGATTTAAATCGTAAGCTGGGACAGTGTCACGTGGGGATACATTTGACACTAAATGCGTCATTTCTTAACAATTTTAGTTTTGCTGATGATATGTCATTGATAAGTCCTTCTATCGCAGGGTTAAGGAAATTATTAAAGATATGTGAACATTACGCATTTGAGAATGATATCATATATAATACACAAAAATCGGTCTGCATGGTTTTTCAGTCAACTGCTGTCAAATTACCATCTCCTCCCTCTGTAATTCTTAACGGCCATGCTCTTGCATATGTCGACAGTTATACGTATTTGGGTCATACGCTAAAATCCAACCGGTCAGATGATTAAGATATTCTGAGACATTACAGATTTCTGTGTACTAGAACAAACATGCTTTTACGTAAATTTAGAAATTGTTCTGTGAATATCAAGATTAGATTATTCAAATCTTATTGTTGCACAATGTACTGTGCTCCTCTGTGGACAAACTTTAGTGAATGTATGAAAAGAAAACTAGTTACTGGCTATAATAATAGTCTTCGTTTACTACTAAGCCTTCCAAGATAGAATAGTGCCTCTAACATGTTTGTAAACTATAATGTATTTAGTTTTGAAGAATTAATGAGAAAGTATGTGTTTTCAATGATGACACGAATAGCAAATAGTAAAAACTGTATCTTGAAATCGTTGTGGAACTATGATATTCATTTAAGTTCTCAGATTATAGATAGATGGAACAAATTACTATTTAAATGTCTCACATGATTTTATTCCTAACAATGACAAACACATTCTGTAGTTGTAGATGGGTATGTATATTTGCACATAAGACACCTATGAACTTCTATGTCTTGAAATACTTCTATATTTTATATTCTATTTTATTGTATATTTTAATTTAGATGTATGAACCATGCAGTCTGAAATAAAGAATTCTTATCTTCTTATCTTATCTTATAATTGACGCACGCGGAATGTTAGGCGATGTTCAAGTTCGACGCTTGATAAGGGTAGAATATGCACTCAGATTTATTCTCAATGGGTGAATCTGCATCTACTCGGGCAAGGGACGAGTACGTAGTAAAGTTTCACTCGGCCCAGGCGATTTTTATCCTGCCAGGACGAGAGGACGAGTGGTTTTCCTGAACCCTAATCATTTATATTCACAGTAACGGATGATTATTATTATTGTGAAGATTTTTACCTTCTGATTGTTACTAATCGTGCATCAGATTTCCTTTCCAAGCATTGATGATACATGCAACTTTTGCTGGTTTTCTAATATTACAACCACATCAGCAACAACAACAATAATTTTGTATAAAATATTGCATCCTTTTGATTACGTTATGTGTATCTACATATAAAGTCCTCTTTTTGGAGAATAATGACCATGCCCTAGTTCAACATACATGTTTCACTATTAGTAATTATTGTTACTCTAGGCAGAAATTTAACAAATGTATCCAAGTCAGTGTGAAATTCTTGATAATTTTGTTCCCCATTTAAAAAAATACTACACTATTCATATCATTTAAGGGAGTCACGGTAGCTCAGTTGGTGGAGCGTCAGACTTGTAATGCAAGGGTCACAGGTTTTGATACATGCCCAGGCCAGCCTGGGTTGGCTGTCTAAGTGTGTCCTTGGGAAACTTAGCTCCCATTTCCTCGACATGATAGAGTCAATAAAGTGTTAAAAGTGAAGTTAAAACCAACATATACCAACCACAAAAATTCATCTCATTTAAAATATTAGCTCTAAGTCAAAACCGTGCTATGTATCAGGCAATCTGGTCATAACTTGACTAGATTTGCTCTCTGTTGACAGAGTGTGAAGATTTTGAAAGAGCATTCGCATAAGGAACCTAATGATAAATTTTCTAATCAGCAGATAACTTATCCAGAAGATTCTAACATTTGAATGTTAGCATACTGAATCCATCTGAAGTTGTATTTCCATAGCATTTTTATAAATGAGAGTAAAGAAGAAAAAAAACAACAACAAAGACAAATAACACTTTTGGAACTTCTGGTGCTAAATTCCGTTTGATCTGTAGCTGCTGCTTCAAAAGTAGTAGTCTAAGTTTCCTCTGTCCCTTCCCATCCCATATTACATAATTTGACATTTATGTTGGGGTCTGGGTTGGGTCAGAAGAAACGCAGACTACAAAGGTGGGAACTAAAGTGGTCTCTGCACTGAGTCACCTCAATATGTCATCTTCCTTGTGATGCATCCTTATCCTTTTTTTACGGAACTAGAAGTGACTGTTTCTAGCGTTGTCCTGTTCCCACTGTACACGTAGAAAAAGGTCTTGTTCTTTCTTGGTCTTTCCAAAATCATTATTACCTAGATAAATGACCGGCATTGTTTAAGTTTTGTAATACACTAATAAATTTCAGTCTATGAAAGACATACAATTACAATATTATAAAATGACTTCATTATATAAAAAATATATACATTTTCTGTGATATAATGCATCATCACTTTGTTGTTTCATTAAAGAGTCACAGACTTTGACATTATGCATATGGAAAAAAACAGGTACAGTGCAGAAGACTAACCTGGATCCATCTAGGTTGGCCATCAGCAGCCTACAAATTGTAGAGAACAACAAACTGGAATTAATGCTTTTTTAAAACTTTATAAATGTTTCACCTGCTTTTTTCGTTAATATCAACAGATAAATTGATTTTAAATCGAATATACATGTACATTATTTTTAAACAAAGAAAAGAGTGAATTCAGTGTTTTAAGTACAAATGTGGAAGTGAAAAACTTTTTTTTAAAAACTTTGGGCTAAATCACTGCACCCCCCCCCCCCTACCTCCCCCCCCCCCCTCATATCCCATTTGGAACATCCTCGTCTCTGTCAAATGCGAGCCCAATAACTTCAACTCTCTGAATTCCAAAATTGTTTAGTTTATGACAGACGAACATCCGACTAGATGTGCGATGAACAGAGTTTTATAACATAACAGGTGTCGAAGATAAGACTCAACGGCGTTTGAACAGTAAATGAAATAGTTGCACATTTAATTTTTAATGCTTTTCTTCAACTTTGTAATGAAAAAAGTGAAACTCAAAATGGTTATTATTTACATCCGATGTTTTTTCGAGAATGCGATGGAGAAGGCCGAGGACGTGCTGAATGCATATGTGAGCGTAAAATCAGTTTCATTTATGCCTTCAATATGTATCAGATGATGCTGGTATCTAGCTCAATTAACACACCAGTAGTATAGTATGGCGATCTAGCCTCAAGAGGGGCATCCTATATAATAAGCAGGATAAAATGTTTATAGCGTCTAACGCGAAATTAACATGGAAATGGCACTTTGGTGTCAAAATGGAATTTAACATTAGGCCGCCATCTTCTGGGTTTATTGCGTCAAGATGTAATGTAAAAAATTTGTTTAAAGGTTTTTCATGACGGGTCTCTCTGGCTAGAAATATAAGACTGTAACGTATTAGGTCTATCTCACGAAACATTGCTACTTATTTTATTGGTAGCAAGTTTTATTTTAAACATATTCAGTATCAAGTCAGGTCAATTTTTCATTATTCGGTTCCTGAAGACCAGTGTTATTTTGCTACATTGTTGAATAAACGCAGAATGTTTGGCATGTGCCAAATTCGGTTCTTAAATTTGTTCGAATTCTCTCAGCTTATCATGACTTGACCTTGGCTTACGATTTGGCGTGTGCACTATTTGGTTCTTAAATTTGTTACAAATTTGCCTGCCCTACCACTGACTGTAACCTTGGTCTACTCATTGTGAGGTTTGAAAATAATGTTGTTGAAACCGTCGTCATCACTAGGTACTTTAGGTTGATAAACACACTGACCGAATTTTGTTTATCCAAGGTCAGTGTACTTGTTACAAAAATTATGTTTATCATCCTATAAATGAAAATATGTGGGTCTGTTTGGTGGGAAATGTAGCATTGTAACATTATGGGTCTGTTGGGTGGGAAATGTAGCATTGTAACATTATGGGTCTGTTGGGTGGGAAATGTAGCATTGTAACATTATGGGTCTGTCTGGCGGGAAATGTAGCATGCGAGTCTCTCCCCTATAACTGAAATGAATATTGCGCCGCAGGTTTAACATGGTGGGGTTCTTTGGCCTATTTAAGAGATATAATGTTAAAACTACACCTACTATTTTAAATATCTTTTGGAATCACCAACATTCAGTCATTTACTGATCGCACAGTGTAGAATTTAAAAGAAGGGGTAAAAAGAAAAAAGATTAAATCACTTATAAATAAAAATAACTTCCCTATCCTGGTACCACCCTATCATCCCATTATAAATAAAGTAAAACCTCTAGCCCCCTATATAACGTCGCTACCCTCCTTTTCTATTCATATTCGAGACCATCCTAATCCTACCTTTCCTTAAGACCGTCAGAGCAAAGTTCGTCCAAAAGGAAAATCGTTCGCTAACCCCTGAGGAAGTTTTTTTTTTTCACATTCAACCCGTTCACAAAATAATTTCCAGAAAATTTAGAACGACAATTTACACTTATACGGTGAATATTAAAGAGTTCAAGTTTCAAGTCCCTGCAAACGATTACATTTATTACAGACTTGGTGGATTTTTTGTTTGTAAGAGTTGAAACGACAGTGTTATACCAAAGCGATAGGCAAGTTTCTTGCCTGTTTATCGACAGCTTGGTCATAAGTGAGTAGCTACCTCTGTGAGAAAAGTCGATGTCATTTACAAATTATGATTTCAACGCCCACGGTGTTGATAAGTCTTATTCTGCAAGCTTCATTTTATATGTGCGTACCAATGAACATCTTGACAGTAGTCTGAAATTGTAAATTTTTAACGAGTGCTATTTTTTTTTAGACTATCCTGGTGATTTACTCAACAACCGTTTATTCAAAGTACTTGTGAATATTTTGTACAGTGCATTTATTTAAACAAAATCCCATGGAATTGCTTGGGTCATTCATACTGCCATTCTTAAATATCGGACATATTATACTTTTTAACCACTCCTTTTGGAAATTTCCCAGTTTCAAAGATTTTATTAAAACCGCATTAAGAAATGATAGAATGGATGGTAAAGACCGGAATCTTGTCAGGATCTGGGGTTTTATTTTTCAAAGAGCGAACGCAATAAATTATTACTTGATTTGTAATTGGTATATTCAATTCCGAATTGCCATTCTTATTTCTCACAGTACCTTCATCCTCAATCATATTTTTAAAAATCTCCATTAGGACCGAAAATAGTCTAACCAGTAATTCTTAATAGATCCGAAAATGGGAGGATTCATCTCTGTTATAATTACGCTAGTTTGATATAAAGGGAAACAACTCTGAAGAGACTACAACATACTGCACATGTCAGTGTGTGTGTGTGTGTGTGTGTGTGTGTGAGAGAGAGAGAGAGAGAGAGAGAGAGAGAGAGAGAGAGAGAGAGAGAGAGAGAGAGAGAGAGGCCATATTGGAGTTTATATTTGTCTGAGTTGAAAGGACGGTGTTGGACCAAAGAGATGATCAAATTTCTTGCCTCTTTTATCTACAGCTTGGTCGTAAGGGAGTAGCCACCTTAGTGAGAAAATCCACATCATTAAGCGAAATATGATTTCAAATGCCCACAGTACGAATAAACCTTATTCTGGAAGCTTCTTTTTATATGTGTACCAATGAACATCTTGACTCTAGTCTGAAATTGTAAATTTAAAACGAGCGCTATTAGTTTTAGACTTCCCTGCTGATGTAAACGAAACATTCCGCCTCACGG
Source organism: Margaritifera margaritifera (assembly GCA_029931535.1). NCBI lineage: Eukaryota > Metazoa > Mollusca > Bivalvia > Unionida > Margaritiferidae > Margaritifera > Margaritifera margaritifera. Next base: position 4,136,513 of record JAQPZY010001647.1, on the reverse strand, counting down.
TAAGAAATTGGCAAATGGTAAGAGGCAAATGATAATTCAATTAGTCATTAGTCAATTAGTCATAAAAGATTTTAGTAGTGGAACAAATATCTAAAATAAAGTGGAATATAAATTCCTACAATTCATAAACTTTTTGAATAGGTTTCACATAAGGAATTTCATAGAAATCTAGAAATGAGACAGAAAGAGATAGATTATTAAGTGTGTGTGTGTGTGTGTGTGTGTGTGTGTGTGTGTGTTAATATCTTATCCACACTTTTAAAAAAAAGACATAGAGACACTTACTTTTCTTTTTCTTTTGGTATATTCCTGTGAAAAAGAGTTACAATGAAATTTCGAAAACGTATCTCCAAAGCCCAACGGAATGTCTTTTTATTTTTGAGGAAATAGTTAAACGTTTGCCAAAAGGAATCTGCTGGTACATCATATCTAAGAAATTCGGTCACTTGAATGTTTAAAACAATACTATCACATATATCAGCACAAATCAAAGCCCTGACAAGTAAAAGTTAAATGCTGACGCCGTTTTTTCGTCGTAGTGAATAACATCAATGGAAGCCGACGCAGCCAACAACACTCAAACAATACTACCGCCTCTATGATCACAAATAAAACTCATGTCAAGATCAATCACTTACACCGTGTTTCGTCTGAGTGCTCAAAATCAAAGGAAGCCGACGCAGCCAACAACACTAAGTCAATCGGTTATTAAAATACACCTGTATGATCTCTTACTTAAACCACCGTCAATAAAGTGAACCAAACATGTGACCGGCTGCCCCTTGCTCAATACAATCAGAAGAGGAGCACTGATAGCCGGAGAGCCAATAAGCTGTTAGAGGTATCTTTCTACTACATCTTATTGTATTTTCTTTTTGTATTCTTTTTCACATTTTCACATTTCATTTTTGAATCCTTAAATGGGTTTTTGTTTGTTTGTTTAAATAGTTTGTATTCCTTTTCTTTTCTTACATTACATTGCATTGTGAATTCATAACCATTTATTTTGTCTAGTTTGATAGCTTAAATGTTGGTTTAAAGGTTTATTTAAACAAACACCTGAAACAAATCAATGCTACTGTAAAATAATGTATTTATGCTATTGAAAAACAAAATATCCATTGTAGAAACCTGTTAAATCATAAATTCTGCAATTGCATCCAATTTCGCAGTGAAATGGCGGGAAAAAAATTGGAAGAGTATTTTAAGACAGAAATTGGTAATGTGGAAGGAAATACAGTCCTCTTGGCACACATATATTCTGGGTGCCAAATGCTGGACTGCCAAGATTGGCCAGAAATAGATAGACCGAGACCAGCAGAGATTTTGCAAGCGATAGTTACCAAGGGAGTGCCCATAGAGGCCATAGGTGCATTGCAAAATGGGGGTAGGGGGCGATATTTTTTATACGCCTCAGGACACACTCCAATCTTACCAGAAAAGGCTTTCGAATTGAAAGGTCGCAAAGTCAAGGTAGTCAAGGCCCCGCCAATTGAAAGGATAATAGAGCCCAAGACGGTCGAGGTCCACATTACTGGACTCCCTCTTGAGGTACCGTCTATGGAATTAACAAACAAACTAGAAACAAAATTCCAAATCAAAATAATCAAAGAAAGGAAGGCTACGTACTGGGGATACCCGAGTATCATTACGGGAGTCAGGATAGTCATGATGGACGCAGAGCAAGCAAAAACGATCCCAACGTTTTTCTACGTTTATGGGATTTTTGCTTAAAACGTGGTACAGGGGGTGTATTTATCCCCCCACAAAGAAGCAAATACATATGCTGCAAAGGCAGCAACATTACCAGAAAAACTAGCCCCAGGTGAAAATGAAGCTCTAGAGGGGGTTGATCTAGAAATAGAACAGGAACCGGAAGGGGATATTTGCCAATCCCAGGGGGAAATTCAGGGGGAGATAAAAGGGACAGGGGAACAGCCTCTAGAAGATACAAATGTAGGCCTAGAGTGGATGGATTTCGACAATAAAGAAAGTCCACCTTTTGTACTCCCCCCCCCCCCAAAAAAGAAAAAGAAGTTAAGAAATAAAATAAAAAAACAACAGAGGAAAGACCAAATGGAGATTAAAGTGATAGAACAGAAGACGGCTCCATATTACGTATTGATAGAGCCGACGTTCGATGACTCGGACAATGAAATAAGGACAATAGGAAAAGAGGACAATGCTCCCAAATCGATCTCAGACATAGAAACTGAGAGAGAAGTGGAGGAGCAAGAGATACAAATAACCTTGCAAGACGAAGATTGTACTCAGAGCCTGGATGGGACTCTCCCAACCACTTAAACCCAGATACAATCACAAAAAAGAAAAAGGAGAAACACCCTCTCGGCGGCATGGCCATCTAGAGAGGAAATAAATGAAATGGTACAACAACAAAGGACCCCCAAAGCAGGGAGATCAGCCTCTCTGCCGAGGTCACAAAAAGGGAATAAAAAGAGAATTACTTTAGACCAATACAGGGACAAGACAAAAACAACACAAACATCAAATAGAGAAATAGAAGTACAAACAAACTTAGACACAACACAATAAATAAAAGGAAAAATAAAAGCATCAAATTGGAACGTAAATTACAAATGTTTATGGTATCATGGAGGGACAAAACCTCCGTGTGATAACTATAAACATGAATGGAATTAAGGATAAAGTAGAAAAACTGAGAGAAACAACAAAATCTTTTGATATAATACTGTTACAGGAAACACATAATATAGATAAAAAATTAAAAAGGGAGATAGAGGAAAAACTATAGTAATAATGAAAATTTGTCGGGGGTGGCAATAATTTTAAAGAATATAGCTTTAAAATTAACATGGGAGGAAATTATAACTGAAAAAAAATTCAATGGGAGGTTAAAGCATATAAAAATAAATGGATGGCATATTTTAAATGTATATGTGCCAGCATCTAATAATATAAATACAAGTATAACAAAAAAGTTACAATTTATAAATGAATTAACAGAATACATACAAGATTTTTCAATGGAAAATTTTATAATTGGAGGAGATTTTAATTGGGTAACAAATAACTTAGATAGGACGGGGGGTATGAAAGGGCAAGAATTAGAAGCCAGAAGGTGGGGGGGGGGACAATTAAAAACTTCATAGAAAAAAATGAGATAGAAGATGTATGGAGAAAACTAAATCCTGAAAAAATAGAGTATACATATGAATATGGAATTAGACAAAGTTTTATGTATCAAAATAAATAATAATAGAAATATACAAGGGATAAAAATACCCAACCTAAAAAAGGAATTTAAAATGCTCCAGCATGCAGATGATTGCACGAATTTTATATATGATTGGTTTTCTTTTAAGCATTTGGAAAAAGAATTTTTTGATTTTGGAAAAGCATCGGGGTCGAAAATTAATCATACAAAGACAGAGATACTTTTAATAGAAAATTGGCGTGGGAATCATCCAGGTTTACCACCGGAACTCATAAAACAAAAAGTGAAAGTATTAGGGGTGTACTTTGGGAGAAACGCGGAAGAAACAAATTTTAATATTTTAAAAGATAAAGTACAATTACAAATTGATTTATGGTTATGTACACATTTAAATATAATGGAAAGGATACAAATAGCGCATACATATATATATATATAGTACCTTATGGTATATCATGCAAATAATTGATTTTAAAGACACATGGTTGGAAGTTTTAGATAAAAAGATAGACCACTTTATATGGGGAGGAGGGATGCACCTTCTCCAAAGAGAAAATCTGTACAAATCAAAAATGGAAGGAGGAATGGGTATACCGTACCTGAAATATAGAAAAACCGCTTACATTTTAAATAGAATACGAAATCTATGGGGGAAAAAGGAATATGTATGGGCGGCTTTATATATATACTTTTATGGGTTTTTTATTAATAAAATGCCTGAAATATACAGAAATAACAAACTAATCAAAATAATTGAACCACCGCGGAAACTGTTTCCAATAAAAAATGTCATTATGAAATATAGGGGTGGTAATAAAATATGGACAGAGGAGAAAGATATTTTAACATACAAAAACATAATGAAGGGGGTAAACCAACATGTCACACATAAGGTAGAAAAAGAAAATCCGGGGCAACAATGGGGGTCAATTTGGAAAAAATGGAAAGGGATAAAATCAAATTACAAACAAAGTTTAGTGTATAAGTACATCCATGATGTGTGGTTGACGGGAGCTGTTGCCTTTAAAAGGCACATAGCAAGGAGTATAACAAAATGTCCTTTGTGCAAACATGCACTATACACAAAAAGTCATGTAATCTTAAAATGTAAGGATATAGAACAAGAGAGGGTTTTAATAATTAACATGATAAAAAGGGAAAATGGAGCATATGAGGAAGGAAATCTACTATATACTAACAATATAAGGGATAAAAAAAATTGTATGATACCGTAGTAACGTACATCACAAAACTATGGTGAAGTGTTATAGAGGGCTGGAAGAAATATAAAAAAAAATTTTTGTTGTTGTTGTTGTTGTTGTCATTAACATATAATAAATTTCTTGTCTATTCTAAAACAAATAGAATAAATAAATATTTACAATAATTTAAAATATAGGACCCTGAGTACTTAGAGGACCCAAGTATAACCTCTATGGGTGATGGGATCCAGTAGACCCTCCCACTAGGGGAGAGGTACGTCGTAAAGGCGACCTGGGACCTAATCACTCACATATTAGAAAGGCCAGCCTCTCAAAGTCGTCCACAAATGTTTTTGGATGTAATAATAAGAACATCGAAAAGTAGACAAGATTTATAACAATTAATAATAAAAAGAATTTCGCAGTGCTAACACAATTTAACAAACAGATAGGAACAAAATGGAAGCAGACATAAATACAGGGGGGGGGGGTATGTGACTCAAAGTAGGATATGAGGACGAGTGACACCGAGGCTACAGGGCTAACGCGAAGTAGTAAGGTCACATCAGAGTACCCGAAAAAATGAGGCATAACCGATATAAACATCACAAAACAAGAAAACAAGGGGAAAACAAGACAATGTACTAACAACTGCGAAATTCTACCATGCCTACACGCATCTCAGACCATAAACCAAATATACCTTTTTTTTTTTTTTTAAAAAAAAAAAAACATAGTTTGTTGCATAAATAGAAAATAAAACTTGGAAATTTTAAATGTGGTCTTAGAAACCAGAGTAAAAAGGAGACAGGGGGAGCACAAGTATGGCCTATGGACGGAGGGAAGGTATCATATAATAAACTCTGCGAACCAAAATACCTCCAACATGGGCCAAAAATTTTGCGCCACCAGCATCCAATTTCAAATCTCCATCAAGACAAGAGATTATATTATACATTTCGGAGCCTGTTTCTAAATATATATATATATATTTTTTTTTTGCTTCTCTTTAAAAGTAAATAACAACTACAACCAAATTTGGAAGCTAAAGCCAGTCCAAACAAGAATACAAGGGTTTGTAGCACACGATAACACAAATATAGCAAACATGCATATAGCATAGAATGGACTTATAAAAGATCCCTGGCAAGGATCACTAAAAATAATTTTATAACATGGCAAGGAAACCAGCCGCAAGGGAAATACCTGAGGAGGGGAGTACAAGCCATGGAGTAAATTTCTTTAGGTCCAGGGTGGAACGATTGGGAACCTGGAAACGGGTTTCAAATCAAGTACGCCCTTCAAAAAAACATATACAAGAGGAACCCTGGTCTAAAAAGTTAAAATAAAATTTCTTTTCAAAATTATTTTTGAGTTTTTCAAAACCCACAACAGCAGACTTTATGGGGGTACAAACAGATATAAAAAAAAACCTTTTAAAAAAAAATTCGGCACAAAATGGGGACACCTTAAAGGCTGATAGCTAAACATAGCTAGAGGTTTAAGAGGGGTCCACAAAAAAAAAATCAGAAGACAGTGATAATGTATCAATGAAAAAAGCTTAATCTACAAAAATTGAACAAATTTGAAATCTAACACCTGTAATTTAATTTAATACTTAACTGAAGGAAGGAAATTTTCAACAAATACTGCAACTTGAAGAAATGCAAGCATTGACACAGTATTTCGACACCAAAATAGTGAGAAGTGGGCCAAGCAAGAAGCTCGTGGTGCACGGGCGCCCAGGCGCGTAAGAAATAGTGACAAAAGAAACAACAACTTATGGAGAAATATTAGATGCCCTAAATAAGAAGAACATCAAAAGTGATGAAATAAAAGCCCTCGCGTATGACGGAAACGGTGTCTACTCCATACATCCGAAGGAAAAAGGAGAGAAATTGTGGTACGGGAGTGAAATCCAGATTGGACAGTGCAAGGCGATAGTAAGGGAGGCAAAGGACCTGGAACGAGAGATCAAGATCAAGTACGTCGATGTACATATATCAGGTATTCCAATACAAATACCATTAAATGAAACAACTAAAAGAATGAAAGAAAAATTTAATATAGAAGTGACAACAGCAAAGATGGAGATGTACAAGGATTACCCGACTATACAAACGGGACAAAGGATCTTTACTAAGAGAAGATTACACCCTTTTTCTTAATGCACGGCTTTAAGGTGAAGTCGTGGTATAAAGGGTGTATACATCATAGAAAATACTATAAATGTGGAGAAAAGGGGCATAGCCCAAAGATGTGCCAAGCACAGGAAACTCAAATTCAAATGGAAATAGAAAACACACAACCACCTAATGAAATATATACGAGTGAACTAATAATTTACCCAAGGAATAACACTACTCCTAAAGAGACAATACATGAAACCCAAGAACTATGAAAAAGATCAAGAACTAGCACCGACAGAAGAGGGGGAAAATTCAAACATACTCGAAACACCAGACCCTTCACCGGAAATACAAAATACATATAGGAAAGATTTACCGATCAGAGAGCCTGCCGGGAAGGGAAGAAACAATAGGAAGAAGCTGCAAAGGAAAGAAAGAGAACTTGAAAGGAAAAGGAACAGCAAACCCAAAATGCATAAGGAAGAACTGGAGATAGAATTCTACAAATTGGACTACAATACAACCATTTATTCAAAGGACGAAGAAACATCACCAAGGCTGAACCAACCAAACCAAATGAAACGAAAGAACATATCACCACTACAACAAACTTGGCAGAAATGATGGAGGGGAAGGAAAAAAAAATAATAATAACAATAACCCAAATAACAACATCTAACATAAATGTATAACCAATGTATAACCAACATCTAATATAAATGTATTACTATGTATAACCAAATGCAATAACAAAAACTTAACATGAAATAATACTAAAAATCTAACACAAATAACAGCAAATACACGCACCCACATAAATAAATAATCTCAACTAATTGAAACTATATAAATTTGATTCATATGCCAAATAAATATAAACAGGAGACACCAACATTTAAAAAACTCAAAATTTAAGTAAATTAAAAAAGAAAAACTCAAATCTTTGATCAAAAAATTAGACCCCTTGGCAAGGGTCACAAGAAATCGACAATTCATCTAGGGAGAAAGGAAAGGAAACTCGACCAACAGGCAATACCTGAAAGGAGGGGAGTACGGAACTGGAACCCTAAGAACATGACAACTTCGAAATTAGGCTTAAAAAAAAAGAGGAACCTCACAACAAATCTTGATTGGAATCTTTACAAATTTCTTTTTGAATAAATACTGACTTTTAAAATGACTTTTTATGAGGGGCCAATTCCATAGTTCTAACCAGCCATATATGCTGGGACGGACTAGGGATTGTTCACAAACAAAAGGAGACAGTGGCAATATTTGATGTGTTTAGAGCACACCAATGTGAGAAGATGCTAACTAACTTGAAAGACAGTGGAATCACACGTTTGTTTGTGTCTGCCTCATGTACAGACCAACTTCAATCACTAGACTTAACAATAAATAAAGAGTACAAAGAAGAATTAAAATCACATTTCCACAACTGGTACGCTAAACAGGTCATGGAGGCAATCACGTAAAAGGAATATTTTACTGGTGATGATCACTGATTGCAACCTCATTAATCAAGCCAATTCGGGCTGAATGGATAAATGCAGCTCACGTGATAATGAGTGAAAGATCGTACCTAATTATCAGTGGTTGTGAGAAAGTTGGACTTGCTTAATTATGCAATTTGGGGATTATTTACCTGACAGCATTTGTGTGTACCTTGAGACTTGATTGAGACGATGTTGATACAGTGGCTTTGTCCGAAAATCAGTGAAGTGTGAGCTTTAATACTCTGCTGTAATTAGCATATATACACAGTGTTTCCTTAATAACACTGCTTCTAGTATTTTACAGGCTTGATGTTCTTTTGGATTAAAAATGCATGGATAAAATTAAATGTTGTTTCAGGAGGATTTATATTTAACAACAGTTGTACTCGAGTGAAGGATCAATTTGAATAAGTACAGGAGAAGGGCAGATGCCAAGAGTGAAGAGACAAAAAACCCGGAAGCCCAGAATATAGGGAAATGTACCGGACAATAGTACCGGGAAAGTTAGCACATTTATTCAAATAATATTAAAAAAAAAAAAAATTAAAAAAAATAATATATATAAAAAAATAACAACAACAACAACAACAACAACAAAAATATATATATATATATATATATATATATATATATATATATATATATATATATATATATATATATATATATATATATATATATATATATATATATATATAAATACACAAAATATGATAAATACTCTCGTAATAACTTAGATAAATAAACATAAAACAAAAACACTAAAACAAAAATACTTAACAAAACTTGCGATTTAAACTGGAATTAAGGGAGAAGGAAGGAAACCCGCCCGATAGAGAATATCTAAAGGGAGGGGAGTACTGATCCGGATACCTTAAACAACAAAAAAAACTTGGTCCTTTAGAAATTTTAGAAATTTTAGAAATCAAAAGAACCTCATAAAAAAAAAAAAGAATAAGTATTAAATTTAATTTTCATTTAGTAGTATTTTTATTATTCTTCTTTCATTTTCAGCCAGCATTACTAGTGTTTGAATACCTTATGCTTTTTCTCGTTTCTCTCTATCCTTACTTATCTCGCATATCAATTTAAGGCAGTGAGTGGAAATTACAGCTATCGGATACCTTATCTACACGTGTGCATTGAAACAATATAAAATGTTTTATAATTCTATTTTTCAAAGGGTTAAAATAAAACAAACACGTGTAAAAGCTAATATTTTTTTTACCAAATTACAGTATTGACGTTGATTTATGAAATACTAGTAAGTTCCGTAATCTCTAGGAATGACACACAGTAAGAAAATGAGCGGGGGGGGGGGGGTCATCATAATACGTGGCTAATTTATCGTTGGGTATTTAAATTCGTGGTTCGGGGCAACAACGAAATCCACGAAAATTGGTCCCCACGAAAATTTCTGATACATTTTTTTCTTCTTCTAACAATCGATAAGATATTCAAATACACATTTTATAGTCTCTCTCTTTCTCTGGGAGCCACGGTGGCTCAGTGGTTAGCGTGCCGGACTCACGACCGAAAGGTCAGCTACCGTGGTGTGTCCTTGGGCAAGGCACTTTACTCCAATTGCCTCGGCACTGAATAACCTACTTGTGTTGCTGTGCCGTAAAGCACCAAACAAACAAACAAACTCTCTTTCTCTATCTCTCTCATTTCTAGATTTCTAAAAACCCTTTCAAAACTTTATGAATTGTAGAAAGTGATATTACATTTATTTCAGATATTTTTCCTACCATTAAAATCTGTTTCGACCAACTGAATTATCGCCATCTGTGAAAATCTTCATCGTTAGGCGGGATGTTTTGTTTATATCACCAGGGAAGTCTAAAAAATAGCACTCGTTACATTATTCCGACTCTATGGTCTAATAAAAATCTAACAGAAAGAAAGTGAAACCAACAAATCAAGTAAAAATCAACAAGCAATTTATTTCTTGATAATAAAAATGAAAATCAAAAGACACTTACAGTAACGTGGATCTAAATCCAAATAATCCAATAATCCTAAGTGTCCTAAATATATAATGTTCTGAATGAATTACTGTATCCTTGAATGTGCTGATGTATCAATAGTCTTTGATGTTCTGATGTGCCAGTTGTCTTTAATGTGCTCATGTGCCAAAATGAAGTACTCCAGAATATTTTTTGAATAAGTTCACATATATCCCAAAATCATCAATTCAAAATCCAAAATCCAAAAGTCTATGAGCACTATAATCCAATGAATATTTTAAACAATTCCTCTCTCTGATTTTGGAATGATTTTTCACAGCTGTAATGGCTCTTTAAAGACTGATGTTAAGGTCGAAACTGAAAAACTGTCCACTAAACATGGTATATATAAAGAAAGGTTGCATGACAGAATGTTCTAGAATATTATATGGTGTATGTGACTTTTGACACGTAACTCTTAAGGGAATTCTTGTTTTATCTGTAAACAAAATCAACCCTGACCTCAAATCTAATCAACAACTTGTTTACCAAAACTTTCCTTGAACTCAAATACTAAGTAAACAACTTAATTCAAGGACAATAGCTAAACATGTCAACATTACACTTAACATTAATGTTTAAGCAAATATTAAAGTCAACAAACATTGATAATTTCCTAAAATACTTATAATATTATATAACATCATACAGAACAACATATTTGCAATTTCAGACTACAGTCAAGCTTTTCATTAGTACGCACATAGAAATGAAACTTGCAGAATAAGCTTTATCCGTACCGTGAGCATTTGAAATTATATTTCGCTAAATGACGTTAACTTTTCTTACTGAGGTGGCTACTCACTTATGACCAAACTGTCGAATAAATAGGCAAGAAACTTGCCCATCGCTTTGGTCCAACGCTATCTTTTCAACTCTAACAAACAAAAGATCCAATAGTCTGTAATAAATGTAACCGTTTTTCTCTGCAGGGACTTGAAACTTGTTTCAACTCAAATAAACATAAACTCCACTACAGTCGTACCTCTCTCTCTCTCTCTCTCTCTCTCTCTCTCTCTCTCTCTCTCTCTCTCTCTCTCTCTCTGTTTCACACACGCACATTAGCATGTGGATTATGTTGTAGTCTGCATAGAGTTGTTTCCCTTCATTTCAAACTTCGCTATTGATAACAGATACGAATCCTCCCATTTTCGATTCTACTGAGAATGACTGGTTAGACTATTTTCGGTCCTTATTAATGTCTAATAGAGACAAAAATAACTATATATATATATATATATATATATATATATATATATATATATATATATATATATATATATATATATATATATGACGATGAAGGTACTGCGAAAAATAAGAATGGCAATTTGGAATTGAATAAACCAATTACATATCAAGAAATAATTTATAGAGTTCGCTCTTTCAAAAATAAAACGATAAGACGCGAGAAGATTCCAGTCATTTATTACCAGTAACCTTTACTGTGCATTCTTTCAATTCGTAATGTGCTTTTTAATAAAATCTTTGAAACTGGGAAATTTCCAAAAGGAGTGGTAAAAAGTATATGTCTGATATTTACAAATGGTAGTATGAACGACCAAAGCAATTACATGGGCAAATTTCTTTGATAAATGCATTGTGCAAAATATTCGCATGTATTCTGAATAAATGGTTCTATAGTAAAGTATATAGTAATATAGATAAAAAGCACTCGTTACAAATTTACAATTTCAGACTACTGTCAAGATGTTCATTGGTACGCACATATAAAATGAAGCTTGCATAATAAGACTTATCCACACCGTGGGCGTTGAAATCATAATTTGCTAAATGACATCGACTTTTCTCACTGAGGTAGCTACTCACTTATGACCAAGCTGTCGATAAAACGGGCAAGAAACTTGCCTATCGCTTTGGTACAACACTGTCGTTTCAACTCTAACAAACAAAAAATCCACCAAGTCTGTAATAAATGTAATCGTTTGCAGGGACTTGAAACTTGAACTCTTTAACATTCACCGTATAAGTGTAAATTGTCGTTCTAAATTTTCTGGAAATTATTTTGTGAACGATTTGAACGTGGGAAAAAAAAAACTTCCTCAGGGGTTAGCGAACGATTTTCCTTTTGGACGAACTTTGCTCTGACGGTCTTAAGGAAAGGTAGGATTAGGATGGTCTCGAATATGAATAGAAAAGGAGGGTAGCGACGTTATATAGGGGGCTAGAGGTTTTACTTTATTTATAATGGGATGATAGGGTGGTAGCAGGATAGGGAAGTTATTTTTATTTATAAGTGATTTAATCTTTTTTCTTTTTACCCCTTCTTTTAAATTCCACACTGTGCGATCAGTAAATGACTGAATGTTGGTGATTCCAAAAGATATTAAAAATAGTAGGTGTAGTTTTAACATTATATCTCTTAAATAGGCCAGAGAACCCCACTATGTTAAACCTGCGGCGTAATATTCATTTCAGTTATAGCGGAGATACTCGCATGCTACATTTCCCGCCAGACAGACCCATAATGTTACAATGCTACATTTTCCACCAAACGGACCAATAATGTTACGATGCTACATTTCCCGCCAGACAGACCCACAATGTTACAATGCTACATTTCCCACCAAACAGACCCATAATGTTACAATGCTACATTTGCCACCAAACGGACCCACATATTTTCATTTATAGGATGATAAACATAATTTTTGTAACAAGTACACTGACCTTGGATAAAAAAAAAATTCAGTCAGTGTGTTTATCAAGCTAAAATACATAGTGATGACGACGGTTTCAACAACACTATTTTCAAACCTCACAATGAGAACAAGACTTATCCACAACGTGGGCATTGAAATCATATTTCGATAAATGACGTCGACTTCTCTCACTGAGATGGCTAGTCACTGATGACCAAACTGTCGATAAAACAGGCATTAAACTTGCCTATCGCTTTGGTCTAACAACACTGTCGTTTCAACTGTAACAAACAAAAATTCCACTAAGCCTGTAATAAATGTAAGCGTTTTTCTCTGCAGGGACTTGAAACTTGAACTCTTTAAATTTCACGCTGTAAGTATCAATGGTCATTCTAAATTTTCTGGAAATCATTTGTAAGTGGTTTTAATGTGAAAAAATCTTCCTCAAGGGTTAGCGAACAATTTTCGTATTTGTACGAACTTTGCTCCCACGGTCTTATGGAGACGAAGATGGTAATAAATATGAAAGAAAAATGAGGATTGTGACGTTATAGCGGTTTTACTTTATTTATAATGGGATGATAGGGTGGTAGGGGGATAGGGAAGTTATTTTTTATTAATAAGTGATTTAAATTCTAATTTTTTACCCTTTCTGTTAATACTACCCTGTGTGGTCAGTAAATGAGTGAACGTTGGTTATTCAAAAAGGCATGTAAAATAGTAGGTGTAGTTTTCACATTACATTTCTTGTTATAGCCCATAGAACCCCACACATGATAAACCTACAGCGTGATATTCATTTCAGTTAGAGGGAAGAGAGACCCACATGTTACATTTCCCGCCAGACAGATCGGTAATGTTACAATGTTACATTTCTCGCCAAACAAGCACACATATTTTCATTCATAAGACGATGAACACAGTTTTTTGTAACAAGTACACTGACCTTGGATTAAAAAAATTCCGTCAGTGTGTTTAACATAGCTTGTGAAGACGACAGGTTTCAACAACATTATTTTCAAACCGCCCAATGAGTAGACCAAGGTTACAGACAGTGGTGATGCTGGCAAATTTGTAACAAATTTAAGAACCAAATCGTGCAGACGCCAAAATCGTAAACCAAGGTCAAGTCATTGTAGTCTGACAGATAATTGTAACAAATTTAAGAGCCAAATTTGGCACGCGCCAAAAATTCTGCGTTCATTCGACAATGTAGCGAAAAAAAACACTGGTCTTCAGAAAATGATGAATGAAAATTTGACCTGACTCGATACTCAATATGTTAAAAATAAAACTTGCTACCAATAAAATAAGTATCAATGTTTTGTCATAATCTTAAGTTTCCTTTCGTGGTCAGACAGGCCCAAACATGTTAAATTTCCCGCCAGACAGACTCAACGTATTACAATGTTAAATTTCTAGCCAGAGAGACCCATCATGTGAAACTTATGAACAAATTTTTATATTACATCTTGACGCTTAAACCCACATGATGGCGGCCTAATGTTAAATTCCCATTGACGCCAAAGTGTTATTCCCATGTTAATTTCCCGTTATATGCTATAAACTTTGTAACCCCTTTAACATAGGATGCCCCTCTTGAGGCTAGATTGCCACAATATACTGCTTACAGCGTCAAATGCGAAACTATGTCCTCAGGGTGAACGCCCAATTTTAGAAAGCAGAAATGTGTACCAAATGGTTGAAATGAAATTAAAAAAGTTCAGCCCGTCAGATTTTCTTTGATCTTTTGTCTAGAGAAAGGCAAATTAAGGTACTTTAATATCTATACGAGTTTAGTTGTAGGAATGTTTTTTTGTCGGAACGTGGACCGGGCAAAAATACCGATTTTCGCCTTCTTTGTAGCATTTTTTGCTAGTTCACAAGCTGGATTTAAATAGGAATAAGAGTGACTTTAAAAAATAAGATAAAATCACAGGCTACACTGACAGAGAATTTTATTTTTGGTCGTATGAGATGAAAAATCTCTCTTTTTGGCAGGTCTCACCGCAAACATTAAAAATCGAGCAGACGACATACGTGCCAGAAAGTGACATTTTGTGAAAACTGTGGTGCATAATCTCAAGCGATGGGATCAAACTGTATCCGATTCGTGTAAACAATCCAAATGTAAGCACAGGTTTTATTTCTGTATTTTCCCCAGATTGATATGTGCAAAATCCCCAATGCAGATAACAGTTGGGACGGACCAAGATTACTGTGCCATGTTATCACTGCTAATAGTAAACATTGTCAGACCGCACGGATGTCTTCCTGGTAGAAGAGTGACAATGACTGACAATATCTAGTAGTAGTAGTAGTAGTAGTAGTAGTAGCTGAATTTATGTATAAAGGGTAATTTTTATTATTCTTATTTGGAATACAAAGAAAATTGTCTTTGTGATGTCTTTGGACTTGAAGTTGCAGAAATTCAAGAAACTGACTGATTTGACGTTTATTCAGAAGGCAAAATAACAGAACACGGAATTTAGCTGAGATTTACATTTTGTTCACTCACAGGGTGTAGTGAGGCACATTATATACTTCATTACCCTATAGAGGGATATTTGTATGCATAAATCGCTTTTCATAATGTTTTAAATAGTGTCCTGTTTTTCGATCACTATCCAAACGCTGCAAACATGGAAGTATCATACATTTTTATCATATTGCCAATCTTTGTTTTGGGAGATCAAAACTGTTCGGATCCACTCGGATTTATGCATGATACAATGACAGTCAAGTTCTCTGTCGTAATGACACTTAGGGAGTCAGTAGATGGGGTCAAGTGCGGCCCCATTTTGGAATCTCAGCTTCAGCTCCTGGCAGCAATTCAGATGACGGTGGATAAATTAAACAACCCGGCTTACTTGCCGTCCGTACATATTGGTAAGAGAGAGAGAGAGAGAGAGAGAGAGAGAGAGAGAGAGAGAGAGAGAGAGAGAGAGAGAGAGAGAGAGAGAAGAGAGAGAGAGAGAGAGATATTATATTATGGGATTTTACTCTTATCATTTTAAAAAAGTTATACTTCTTCCGCTCTAACTGTGTACACCCTCGTTCACCGTTTTTTAGCTGGGGATCGACACTAAATTTTCTCCTCATAAGGTCTCACTGGACAGTTGTTTTGGTGAATTTTTATCGCACTGAGACAGATTGCAGAAAAATGAGAATATTTTCTACATTAAAGATACAAATAAAAACTTACCAATTAATTTTTGTGGAAAGCATGCTTGTCAGATTTTAATTAATTTATTCAAGTCAATTCCATGTACAACTGATAGCTTTTACACTGAACCAACACTAACCCCACACAACTCATCTTTTTTACGTACATTTTTGACAGTAAAGAGCTTTTTTAAATATTTGTCTGTGATAAGGCGGCTCAAGCAATTAGTAAGGGCCTCATGCAAGTTGAACAATCACTAGTATTGTAACAAATTGGCATGCTTCTAATTACCCCATAACCATCTCGATTTTGAGGTATTTGCCGCTGTAGCAGACATGCATAAATACGTAAACCACGTTGGCCGTTCATTTGCAGCCGATGTTATGCATTTGATCTCCAATGCTAGTCTAACTGTGACAGAGAGTCACGAAACAAGCCATCATATAGTCAAGCCTAACTCAAAGTAAATGTAAACGAAATTACAGATTTGTTTTCTGTGTGAATTTATAAACACAAGGTTTATGTTTTTCAGGCTCATGCCTTCTTCCTTATAAATTGGGGGGGGGGGGGGGTCAGAATACGAAACTATCCAGTGAAACCTAATGTCATTCTTCACAATGTCATCGTGTGCAACTGATAGAAGATTATATATGGGGTAATTTTTATTGACTTCCATACCTTATAAAGTCACATTGTGTTATCTAACAATTTGTGTTCGTTAAGGTAGCATGCCTCAGATATTTAGTAAACAAATAAATATTAACTCTTGATATTTCACTATTCCATTTATTTTGGCACATGCATACAGTTATAAACGCTAAATCTGGGAATAAATAGACTAATTTTGCTTTTACTTTTTCAGGTCAGATTACTCTTCTTTAAACTTCTGATTGGGTAATGGGTCGCACATTATTGGAACTTGGATAGCACTTTATTGGAACCATGAAACTAAAACATGATATGTACACTGATTCAAACTGTCCGATTTTTCCTACCTTGGCTTAAAGCATGTAAAAGAAAAACCGATTTATTGATCTTCTTTACTTCACAAAACTAAAGTCAAAATTTAGCTTTAAAAACGGCCCGCGTTTTCGAACGTTTTTAGCACGAAGCTCTGATTTCTGCTCATAATCTCGAAGTTGAATATGAGTATTGAAGAAAACTTGGAGAGAGAGAGAGAGAGAGAGAGAGAGAGAGAGAGAGAGAGAGAGAGAGAGAGAGAGAGTGAATGGGTTATTGAGAAAAAAATTTCAGTGTATTTCCAAGAACACAGAAGATAATTTTAAATTTATATGTCCACATTTCTTGAGAAACACACGCAAAAGCCATTACAATTCTTTAACTTAAGGTAAAATCGGCAAATCTGGTCAGCCTATAAAATATACTACAGTAGATGTTTAAACAGAAGGTTATCTGCGCAAAAGTGCAGAAATACTTATCACCCCCCCCCATCTAATTATAATTAGATTGCCCCACCCGATCCCACCCCCACACACCCACCCAGGTACACTGTAGTCGTTGTCTTTGTCGTCTTTACTGATTCTGACATTGAGAAATTTCAGATTTGTTGTTGAAGTCAATGTCTCTCCGACTTTTGATTCTGCTGTCATGAAACTTCAAAAGTGCAATCAGTTTGAAGATGGTCATTGTCACATGATTTTCATGCTCCCACGACAAGTTTAGTTTTCGCGTTGAGATCCCATACAGTCCATTCCTACGCGCGGGGGTGGAGGTTGGTGTAACTTCATAGAACTTTGGATACGGGTATTTTTCTTGGGATCCAAAATAAAAAAGGGGCACAGTTATGAACTATATTGATTCTACTTCAGTTGCCTCGGCACTTAAAACTATACTTGTGTTGTTGTACCGTAAAACAAAAAAACAAAAACCTATAGTATTCGTGCACTGGTCACTTGATATATGTAGATTACAGCTCTCGACCAACTCGACTGACCGTAAAGTGCTGATTCTTATGCAAACGAATCCATTTGAAGGCACGGAATGCAGGTGTGTCATTTTCAGTCTTGCCCTCAAGATCAGACATTAGCGGTAATACACCCAAGGCGATCAATTGTCCAATTGCATAATGACATCACCAATGTACACACGGGGATGTGAGTGGAAGACTGGCTCACAGAAATGACCGTTCACAACAGTGATCTCACTGTGTTGAGTCATGTAAAATCAAGATTATATTCGACCTAATGCCAAATACTATCTTGAATTCTTCATTACTATTTGAAATGTCTCGTATCTTTATCCAAATGAGACAATGCATTTTAAATAAAAGAAATTTGCTAAAATATGTGTGTGTTGCCTCTACGAAGTCTAAGTTCATCGTTATTATTTTCAGTTATTCTCGCTACTGAAAAGAGTTACTGTTACAGGATAACCTTTCAATATGTTTTGTGTCAGTAATGTAGCATAGGACACTTTTCCAAAAGCAATACCGCCAAATACTCGTTTATAAGTCGAGTCCAACTGCAAATTGCAAAGACCCAGATCTGCCGTCGCATGGTGCGCCGGCAGATCAGTGTCTATGCTGTGTGTTAGGAAAAATCAGTAGAACAAACAACATAAACACTGATCTGCCAGAGCATTATGCGAAGGCATATCAGGGTCTGCGTTGTTTGCAGTTGTACTCGATTTATTTAGAGAGTATGTGCGGTACTTTTAAGGTGTCTGTATGTGTGTGTGGAATGGAGAGCAGTTACTACATGGACTATCCAATCAAAGACTGAGTTCCATTTGATCGAGATTGTTCAGCAGAAATACAATTATACTTTGTACCAGAATATTTACTTCTCATTCTTTGACAGTTATTGGATATACAAATTCTAATGCTTGGCATCTTGGTTCATATCTGAACACCCCATAATACGTTTGCATTATCGTTTGGTGATACAAATGAATGACAGAGTAGTAGTAATTAACACACACACACACACACATTCAATCCCATCATGCGACATGCACATATAATTTGTGTCATGTCATAGGGACATACGCCTACAATGGACGTATACATACGAGATTACGATCCAATTATCTGCTTAGAATTGAAGAATAGAAGAAAATAACCCTTGTTGATGTACCCCCAGGATTGAATAATGCCTCACAACGGGCGGGCGTCCTCAAATGCCGTCACATAGGGAGATAACCCTCTGGGCTCCTACGTATATTGTATTTGATATACGACTGCATAATAAGGGTACAGATCTAATTCTCTAAAAGTGGGTCACTGTGGCTCTTTCCTGTGGCTTTTAATATTTATAATTTACCTGACTTACTTTGCACTTTTGATACTTGATATGTAATTATAACTTTAAATATAAATCACTACATGCCAAAAGTATGTCACTGCTCTTTTCACGTATCATTATGTGTCAAAGACTCTATCTTACAAACTTTGTACTGTTACTACATGTGCTTGTATTCTTAAGGGACACTAAAACCGATGCATCAAAAGAAAGTCGTTGTTATGCACTTTTCACGTTGTAATGACAATTTAGTATTTAATAAACAATTTTTGTTTGTTTGTTTTGGCTATTGCGATTAGATCTAAGATTCATACACACTTGATGTACTGTGAAATTTTATTTGTGTTTGTTCAGACGCGTTCTTCTTTGTACAAGATATGTCATGTGACCTACTTTTCACTTTGCGATTACAACGTTGATTTTGGCGTTGCAATATCTATGTTCTATACTCCTCTGTTTTCCGTCATGAAACATGCAATTTGTATGCAGGATGGGAGTTACTATATTACAGTGTACGAAAGTTGGCTACTGTGATTTACTTTTTAAGCTCTTGTGATAAGTGTATAGCTTATACCTTAAGATTTTAACGTCTGTCACAATTGCATGTTCGTTTAAAAACTGATTTACGTAATCCCTGAAAATTAAAAGGAATTTGTGTCTTTTCTGATTATTTGCGTACGGACAAGTTTTTTTTCTTTCTTCTGTCTTTTGACAGCTGAATAAGCTCGTATAATCATTTGCATGTAGGTTATGAGGTGTATGACGATTGTGGATTAGACTGGTTTGCCGAACAAGCGATCCATCATGAGTTTGGCTGTCATCCCGCAATATCTAGCAATCACTGCAGCAGTGTTCCAAATCAAGCAAGGCACATGGGTATGTACGTACGTATGTATGTATGTATGTATGTATGTATGTATGTATGTATGTATGTATGTATGTATGTATGTATGTATGTATGTATGAATGGATCGATGAATGGTTGGAGTGAGAGATTGGATGTGTGTATATAGGAAGGGATGGATGGATGGACCTGTCATATAATTATGCGTCACTGCATTAATATGAACTCACATACCAACACCCAACACAACAACGGACGAACAATCACAGTGTGTATTCAGATACACTATCATTACTGGTCATTACTTAAGGTTAAATAGATGGGCTTATTATTCGTCGTTTACATTATATATATAGTTTTCATTAGAGACTCATGTATCATTCTGATCCCGTTATACATATGATATTTGTATGATAAAGCATATCATTTATGATGTTATGTCAATTACGTAATTATTTATAAATATATAGACGTCATCCGTTTATTTCAAAAACATGACGTTATGTTAATGACGTAATTGTTTATGACTTTATAGACGTCATCAGTTTCTTTCAAAAACATTTTGTGCCTGAAGAAGCATATAGTAAATGCGAAACTAGTCGCACAAATTTATCGGCGTTTGTGTTGTTTTTTTTTTATCTCAAATCTATATATATATATATATATATATATATATATATAGAGAGAGAGAGAGAGAGAGAGAGAGAGAGAGAGAGAGAGAGGGAGGTATATTTTCCTGTTTTATGCAGTGTTAGGTTTTTCTTCCTGCTCTAGTTTCGCCATAGAAAGTCGTTATGCTGTGCGAGAGAATAAAGTGCGAGGAAGCAAGCTAATTTCCTGACAGACAAAGAAAACTATAATTAAGGTTGATTAACTATTTTCTTTTACCTTATTTGTAATTACAATAATGTAATCTAGGACCTCCTAGCAGTGAGAATTCATTACAATGTATAGTTTTTGCTGTGCTAAGTTGAAGTCATATAGTACCAACACATGGAGTAAATGACCAAGATGGGAACATACACATTTTGTCATCACACTACGTATTTTGTCCATATGATTGAGCACAGCAGAAACTAAACATTGTAGTTAATTTTAACTGTTAGGGGGTACCTAGAATACATTGTAGTCAATTTTAACTGTTAGGGGGTACCTAGAATACATTATGGTAGTTGCTAATAGGTAAAAATATTTTAATAACATGAAACTTGAACAACAAAAGACTATATGGAATAAGGACCGTTTTTTGCCTCCACTCAGTTTTTCTTCGTATAATGTATATTACAAGTACAAGGTGGTTTGATTTAATTTCTTACATAAGTTTTGTGTCCACGCGGTCGTTCCAATGGAAACCGTGTGTTAAAAAATATCAAAGAATATATGCACAATTTTCATCTTTTCCATGTATTTCTCATTGATACTGTCTATCCATAAACTATTCACTAAATGTAAAATGACATTATGTTTTTGGGTTTTTTTTTTTTTTTTTTTTTTTTTTTCTGGTATAAAGTTACATGAAATAACGTTTCATTTGTTAGAAAATGACCAGAAATAAACCATAGTAACCCATGATGAATAAATCTAACTTCCAAGTCAACAGAAACTGTTTTAAGTTACGTTGCGAAAATAAGACCGTGTGCTTTTAAAACACTGTTTAATATTGTTGGCTGATATGATCGATTATGAAACCTTTCTTGAGGCTTCTGAGTTCTCTTATTCGCCGAAATTATTATCTTTGTTCCCTTGTTGCTGGAAATGAAATATGTTCTTTTTACAATATTTTTCCTAAACTTCGGGCAAAACACACACACACAAACACACACACACACACTGTCTAACATAAGACCTAAGCCTTTGAACGATTTAAACTGGATTGAGTCATGTGGATTTATTTAGTCTTCCTCGTTCAAAACTTTTCTGTACCTGTCTAGTTTTAAAGTGGGTATCGTGAGGATACTCACTATTTGATTTCATAAGTCGCATTTCTGTATTCATGAGACAATGTATCTCGTACTGGAGATATGTATGCGCCGTTTCTGCCCTTATAAAGGTGCTCGCACAACAAGATAAGAAAAGAAAGAAACACTATCTTTACCATAAGTATTCTTTGTTTATTTAATTTTGCATACATTAGGGTCACAACAATTTATAATGTTATATATTGTATCTCAAACATCTTTATTTTGTGGAGCAGTTGAACACATTTCACGTGTTAATATACAGAACTAGAAGAGGAAATAGCACACGCTATATGGCTCGACCGTGATTTTATATAATAGTTTCAGATATAACGTTGAAATTAATGCTTTTGTTTCTACTTTTGCTAAAAATTGTAACTTTGGTGGGATTGGATGAACGTATCAAACGTAGTTAAAGAATTTGTATCGGAATAATATGATGAAACTGAAGAACAAAATGTAATTGAATTTTGCAGTCCTTTGAACTGGAAAGATTAGACATTATTCTTGGACACTACCTTGCTAAAAGATGATTGGAAGTGTTGAATACTTAAATTAATGGCCCTATATTCTTGAAACGTTAAAAGAAAAACCCAAGTTCAAGCTCAAAATCAGAAAATTCAGATGTATTATAACTATGATTAAAATGAAGTTAGAGTCGTAGAACTTTCATTTTCTTCTAAACTTCGATTCGTCTTGTAGCCATCAAATTTCAATTACGTCGATTTCCTCCACGTATAATATCTGAGTTTGGTGTTTTGAGTTTATTCTTGAGTTTCTTGCTTAACAAGTATCGAATATACGTGGACTGGTCTTCTTTGCTGCTTTGTAGTCTATATCTTATCAGAAAAACAAGCCATTCTGAGTTATGTTTAATGTGGAACATTACTAGGACTCTAAGTTGGATCAATAAAATAAAATTAAACAGGTTCAAGTGTTCCAATTCATGCAGTTTTATCAACCCCAGGTTGCCATGTGACCAAATAATGCGACAGTTAATAAATCTATACATTATTGACTTGAGAACCGAAATACGTAATCTATATCATTTGAGATATAAATACCGTACATTAAAGACCCACTTGTAATCTTTCCAGTGCAAGTTGTGTTGGCTTCCAGGAAGAAGGTCCATTTTAAGTCTGATCATAATTAAAAAGATAAAAACCTCCATTCTAATGTGCATAGTGCAAAACATTACCGATATCCAACCGCACACCCATTTCATGGTGTCAACGCTACTAAAATATTCTTAATTGTGTGTACGATGCTTTAGAATTTGTTCAGTAAAAAAAATATTTGTCTTCATTTTCGACAACATGATTACACCTTTAAACTTAAAACCCTTGCAAAATGAGGTGTTAAATAGCACAGATCACCTTTATGTTATTTCCACTGAGAGAGAGAGAGAGAGTGGACATAAAGAATTGTGCTTTTATGATTAGAAGGGCATGACATTCACTTATGATTATGTACTGTAACACATATGGTGGCTTTTTCTGGACAGGTAGAAAGTTGAAATACTGATATTTATTAAACATACATATTTTATCCAAACATAGCTACATGCATTTTATTCATGCACCTACACGTAAATATTATGGTGAATACTGAGGGGTTTAGTTAAGCGTTCGTCAAAGATATATTATGCCCTATTAGATACAGGGATGTCATGCCAGGTAAAGGATTAACGTTGTAATAAAAAAAAAGATGGGGATTTTGTTGTTGTTGTTTTTGTTGCTTTTAAATGAACTTTAAACACATTATTTGGCTATATCATGACGGGGAGATAAATGCCTTTCCCAAAGACACACCGACACAGCCGACACGGACTGGCCTAGGCGGGTGTCGCGGGTTCGATATGGTCAATAATGTGCTAAAAGTGCCTTTAAAAAACAAATATAAAACAAAGAAACAATAATGCAATCTGTGTGTGTGTGTGTGTGTGTGTTATAAATCAGAGCCAGAATACATTTTTCAGGCTTTCTGAGAGCCAGAAATTTGTTTTCAAAACATTCTATGCCATCCCTCCTCTCCCCGAAAATTAAATGGTCTGTCCCAGAGCGTGTTTCGTTTCTAATGCTCAGTACACGTTACCATATCCCTGCTATATAATGAAATTTTTTTACCTTGCAAGCCATTTATTTATATTTGAGCACGTGTCGTTTATTAAATTCAGTACACGACTCTATATCCCTGCTATGTTTGTACGGGCAAATAAAAACCAGTGTTTCTAACCGCATAGCTTTAATATTTTCTAAAATATAAACCTAGAGAGTGACACAGGGGCTCGTATTGTTGCTTACAATTTACCTATCAGTCATACATGTACTATATAATACTACAAGGGAGGACACTTCTCTCCTATCTTACGACCTATTTAAGAATCGACGCTGATATTTCAAGCTACACTTCGCATAGCGTAATAAATTTGGTACCGATGTTTAGCTCAGGCATTCGACTTTTTATGCTTACGCAAAGTTTGACTTACTACCACACCTTTAAGGAATTCCAGACCATTTTCCCACGCTACCGGTCGACATGGCCATGATCGCGCCTGCTTAATATGCAGATACAACGCACTGAATGGAATTCTGCCCCCTTATTGGTTGACTGAAAATCAGATTATAAGTAGGCGTAGTACGTCATTTTCGGTCAACCAATGAGAGGGCCGTATTCCATTCAGCTCGTTGCACATGCATATTAAGCGGGCGCGATCATGGCCATGTCGACCGGTAGCGTGGGAAAATGGTCTGGAATTCCTTAAAGGTGTGGTATATACATTGTGTATGTGTGGCCTTTTGACGTGTCAACATAAGTATCAACATTTTACTAATGAAAAGATATGAAACTGGCGCAGTCAACAGGGTTCTTGATCCTGTTCATTCTTCTGTATGTCATCAAAAGCAAAGATGATGATGATGATGATGGAAAGAAGAATAATCAATATAAGCTTCAAATACTTAAATGTATAAAATACTATTTTGGAAATGTATCAGGTCTGGAGTTTGCAAACAAAACTTAAGTCTTGAGTTAAATTTAAATATATAGTCTTGCAATCTGATTGGCTTATTGTTAGGTCTAACGTAAACTTGACCAATCAAATGTCTTGAGTTATTATATAATTTTACATTTCATGTAGGTGAAATAGGGCCAGGTAAATAATTTCGTTGATGATATTTATCATCCTTTTCATTTCTATTTCTCATTTACAGTAGCAATACTTTACTATGTGAGTCCTCAAATTCAGTATAAAATTGTCTGAATACCATATATTTTCCTTATTTTTACTTTTGTACAGTAGCATTACTTCACTATGTCAGTCCTCTGATTCAGTATCAGTCTGAATACCATACATTTTCCTTATGTTTACTTCTGTACAGTAGCATAATTCAGTATCAGACTGAATACCATACATTTTCTTTATTTTGTATCTCTGTATAATTGTCTTCCCCTTTACAAGGATTTCTGGGACTGTCTAGAAGTCTGACGTCAGAAGGGATATACAAGTCTTTAAATCAACTACAAGTCCCAGTGATAAGTCCCTTCAGCTCGATATCATGGCAAGAGGCTGCTGGTAACATCAGGGCAACGAGAGCCTCTATCAAAAGAGAGGTTGCGGTATGTATGTTAGTGAATTAGAATGCTAAATTTGCACAAAGTCAGACAGATTATCAATGACATTACTGAGGCAAATGTGTCTAAATATTGTATTTTCAACATGAAAAAGCCGTGTTTATATCGTTCTTCACCGAAGCAGGTTGCATATATATCATCTATACCCCAAAATCGCAGAACTTTTCTTTTCTTTAAACCAGTGATTAATGCATGAATATTGAATAGGAACTGTCATAATTCACAGATCAATAATTTTAATACTGGCTACAAGAAGGTTAAAGTCGTTTCAGAAAGCAAACGTTCGGTCTCGCGAACTTTTGAAATTCACCAATGAAATAAAACAAAAAACAATGACCATTAGATTAGGTTGAGTGTCTTTGTTAAGGATTTTGAGATGGTTTGGAAATATTTTTTGAAAAATCATGAAATATTTTTGAGAGAAAATATTTAAGGAACTACCATTTATGAGCATGTTTTATTGACATGAATATGTATTAGGTACTACACAAGAAGCAGTTAAAACGACATCAAGGGAGGTAAACACTCCGAGTCTAAACATTTCCTTATATGATTAGAATTTGATATGTGTCCGTTTACATAGATTGACTGACTTTTCAATGACAAAAGGTGCACATAACTAAAAATAGAAAGTCGATTACTATTAGAAAACACAAAGTAATCTTAGCAACAAAAAAAAAAGAGTAGACAGAATGCCATAAGCATAATAATGCTTTCTATTCCTCCAAGCAATAAATCAAAGTAGATCAATTGGGGGAGGGTAGCCTCCGAACCTGTATTGAGATATCTATTGTCAATTCAGTCTCAAAATTAACTCCTTTCTCCGCCACTGATGAAACAAAGGAAATCACGAAATATGATCTTTGTCAAAGCATCAACAAAATAAACTGAAACAAGTCCTGTACAATTTATATAAACCGTCATGGCTGAGTTGATTCAACTTTGAAATGTTCAGGTCACACTACGTGTACACTGTTGTTTAACAAGATCCATGATAGATTAACCATTAACCTTTTTTGTTGAAAAATCCTTTAGCCATGACACGGGTGATAGATCAAACGTCTGACTAGTTAGATAAATAAGACCCAAACATGTATTTGTATGTTGTGTGGTTTGGAATGTGATCTCACGTATTCATAAAACATTGCAGTTTATTGCAACAGATTTGCCAACAACTCATGAGTGCACATAGTGATCTCTTGTAGACACTTACCACTGACTAAAATCTGGTAATTAACAGTGTTCTGAGCAGTTTGGGTTACAATGTCAAATTACACCGTACATTTTGTAATTTGAAGCGATGTTGAGATGTGATAATAGTTCAGTGACGAATTATTCATCACCGGAGATTAGAGAGTGATAATTTATTCAAAACCAGGAATCGAATCCGAGTAGCAAATAACAGCACCCCTTGCCTAGCTCTAATGCACCAGCGCTCTAATCGACTCGACCATGCACTCCAAAAAAGGATGAAACAAGGTCAAAGGAAAGTGTATACGGAAACCAACTCGCTTGGCCAGCAGAAATAAACGCTGGGATAGATGCACAGACCCACTGGAATTATTTTGAGAAATGCAAGATATATGAATGCAATTATAAATATTAAATTGAAAGCAATATACGAAATAGACAGAAAAGTGTTAATTTCCAGGATCCCACATTGCATGTATGTATATATTATGATATGCTAGAAATGTATATGGATTGACATAGATATAATCAAATAAGGGTAGAGAGTTTTAATTCGTTCCAACCTAGAATCGAATCTGCGCTGCGAGTAACGGCACCCATCGCCAAGCTCTCCAGCGCTATAATCCACCCACTCAGCCACTCAGCCGCCCAAAAAGGATGGAACAAGGTCAAAGAAACGGCCACGAGGTGCACATCAGCAAACTCGCTTGGCAAGCGGAAATTAACACTCATATTAACACTTTTATATATATATATATATATATATATATATATATATATATATATATATATATATATATATATATATATATATTGTAACGTGCTCCTGGGTTTTCTTTCCAGCATTTGCTCACTTTCATATATCAAGTTACTTTCTGTTGCTGGACTTCAGCTACCACTTTAATTGAACCCTTGAACTGGTTGCAATGTAGTGTCATGCTGTTTAGAGTAAGTCGTCTGATGACAGACAAAGGCCCGGTAGAAACTATGGCTGTTATCTTAACCACTTATTAATCAAGAATATATATATAGATAACAAACAAAAAAACTCTGAAATAATGGATTATTTAAATTTTAAGGAGTTTATTTGTCAATTGTTTTAATTAATATAACTGAATTTACATGTTCTCTTATCATCCTCCGTCTGTTTCATTACATGTTATAAAAAACAACTGTCTGTAAAACATGTATTATATAACACTAAAGTGATTATAAAAATTCTCCAGCAAATTTCGAGAATATTCATAGGGATAACATAATAAATTCAAATAAAAGAACATTATCATCTTAAATCGATGACCTTTCATTGAAAATAAAAAAACTGGGGTCTTACAAATGTACTGAAATAAAATAGCATAACATTTTATGGAAACCCTATAACACATTATAGATATCCTTGGCTTTGAATAGAACTTCTTTAATACAGAAATTTACTCTCTCTCTGTCTCTCTGTCTCTCTCTCTCTCTCTCTGTCTGTCTGTCTGTCTCTCTCTCTCTCTATATATATATATATATATGTCTATCTCTCTCTCTCTCTCTCTCTCTCTCTCTATATATATATATATATATATATGTCTCTCTCTCTTTCTCTCTCTCTCTCTCTCTATCTATCTATATATATATATATATATATATATATATATATATATATATATATATATATATATATATATTGCTCGCAGCTATCATAGGAATTACAATATATAGCAGTGAGCAACAGTTATTTCTGTATATAGTATTTATCTGAGAAAAGAAGAAACTGTCTTCGAAGTCGCCGTATTTTCTAGAACATGACAGCATTTTTTCTGGAAGAGGAAGAAACCTCCTAGCCTAAATCAATGTTAGCAATATCAAACAAGCAAACAGTAGTGTCAGAAATCGTAGTGGTCAACATTCGCAACAGAGTAGTAAAGTCCTACAACAACAGAGCAGTCAGTACTAATAAGGCATCAAATATAGATCCAAGTTGCTGTAAACCAGTCAAAATTTGATTTTATATTGAATCAATATATATCCTTTACGTGCGTTACGTTACTTTTACCGAAGTTTTGATGATTATTTCTTCTACAGTTCATGGTGAAGATGTTAAAGATTGCAAACTGGACCTATGTAACCGCAGTTTACACAGATGATGCCTACGGAACTTTTGGTCTAGGCAACTTGACTGAAATGGCTGCAAAGGAGGGAATCTGTATCCACACAATTGGATCCTTGTCCTACACTGAGGCACCTTCTGATGATATCAACGGCCTGATCAATAAATTGATTACATCGAAGCTGGAGGCCAAAATCAGCGTCATTGGAGTCATCTTCTTTGGTCGTGGACCGTCTGGAAAGACCTTCCTCACTGCACTGAATGAAAATAGGGCTGTTCAACCAATTGAGTTGATTGTTGCAGAAGGTATGGAGGAATATCGGAATCTGCTCGCGTCCGAGAACAAACTTCCAAACGGGACACTCCTGGTGCGTCACGCGTCCAAATACATGCCCAGTTTTGATCAATACTACAATAATAAAACACATTACTTCAACACTACTCCTACCGATCCTGTAGATTCAATGTTTATTCAGTTCAAAGCGGAAACGGGACGCTCGCCGGCACAAGTGAACAATAACACAAGAAATGCTAATGTCTTCTCCGTTATGGATGCCGTCTATACTCTGGCGAATGCATACAGAAAAGCGTACTCTGATAGATGTGTCAAGTTGTTGGGGATATGCAAACAGTTAGAAGAGATTACATGGCCGCATAAAGCTGACTATGTTCGCGGAGTAAATGGACGATACAGCGATATAAATGCTACTAATTTGCCGCAGGAGCTACAACAGGCCAGTCTGTTTGTGGGAAACAACACAGAGTTGGAAGCCTTTGCATACTTATCTACTGGGGTACGTTATAATGTTATATTCACTGTTAGAATTTGATGTGGAAAAGGGTGTACTCAATATTTGTGAAATATGATCAATTATAAATCGAGAAAGCTCTTTAGGTAAAGTATTCTTCCCTTTTCCATCTCCTTTGCTGTTCCAAATTCTGTTTTTATTAGCGTTGGTAGTCAGTGTTAATTTTATCTACACATGGAAATTAACCTATTAATACATGTATATATTGTACGGAAATTTACGTATTAATACATGTATATATTGTACAGAAATTTACGTATTAATACATGTATATATTGTACAGAAATTTACGTATTAATACATGTATATATTGTACAGAAATTTACGTTTTAACACATGTATATATTGTACAGAAATTTACGTATTAATACATGTATAAATTGTACCGCAGAGCATGATCACAGGGCAAGATCTTCATCTATTTTTTTTTATTCTCTAGAAATTTATTCATATTTAAACTTTGTTATAATTTTAACACCATCGCATATCTAGAGTTCTTTTTTCCTGCCACAATTTTGTTGTTCCTATTTCACACAGAGCAGGGGCTCAGTAACGTCCGCTTGGTTGTGAATATTAAAGGTAGAATGCTATGTTTGGTCATAAAGATAAATTCTCCTTTGACAGGTTGGTATGCTGATGTCTGACTCACATTTATCCGAATACATGTCATCATGGACGCCATCTGTGTGCAAGGGAAGATGTTCCCAGTGCTTGACGTCGGATCAGTATCCTTATGCCTATTTGGACGGCGACCAACTTCTCTTAGGAATCTTTTCGACTCACGAATCTTCCACAAATGATTCGTTTGGCTGCGGGCTTTTTAAAGACTTCTCTATTTAAAGCATACTTCCCGAAGTCTTTCTGTATGCCCTTCAAGTTGCACGTCAGCAAACAGGGGTTAGTTTCGGGGCCGTAGTATTTGATGTTTGTGAGAGTGCATCCCGCGCTATGCTTATTACTTCCAAATTCATGGCTGGAGAAATAAAAGTACGAAAACCGGGCACGAATCAAGTTATTGATCCTACTAAAGTTAGGTTAGTAGTAGGAGCTCATTTCAGTGGAACCACTGTTCCAATGACAATGTTTTTCACAGGTCTATCACTTCCAGTCGTGTCGTACACCGCATCCAGCCCTGATCTGGATGACCGCATCAATTTTCCGTACTTCTTGCGAACAGTGCCAAGCGATGTAGATCAAGCTAAAGCAATGGTGCAGATTATTAAGACCATGGGATGGGAGTACGTAAGCGTTATGTATGTGGACAATAATTACGGCCGGAAAGGTCAGAAGGCATTCCTCGACTTCGCTAAAAATGAAGGAATCTGCGTCATGGAACCAACAATCCCGCTGTCTCAGACCGGTGACTCTAAAGAAGATTACAATATTCTCACCATTCTTAGAGATCAGAATCCAGAAGTTGTGATTTTGTTTGCAATTGAAGCCAGAATTGCCACATTGGTGTCTTTGCTGAATGAGCAGAGGAAACTTGGTATTCAAAACCGATTCATTTTTCTTGCCAGCGAAGACTGGGGAAAGAGTACACATATTCTGGAACAAGGTGGAGAGACCTGCCTCGGTTCAATAACCATGGCCCTTGAATCAAGCAAATCCGCAGACAATGGTTTCCATAGCTACATAAAACAACGAACGCCAGGAACAATAAAGAACCCCTGGTTTGACCTCCTCTGGATAGAACAGTTTCAGTGCTTCTTGAACAACAGTTTTGACAATAAATATCAAACTCCTTGTTCGATGAGCGATAGAATTCCAGACGACAAAGCCAGAGTTTGGGCAGACAATCAGCGGACCGTCCATTTACTGAATGGAGTTCTGGCGATCGCACACGGCCTGAAACAAGCCAACAATAAACTCTGTGCCAACAAAGGTTTTACTTGTCCAGAGTACTTCAAGAATATAACAGAAGTTGTTAGGAATATCAGGAATACTGAACTTAGTAGCGGAGGAGGAAAGTTTCGAGTTTTTGACGACAATGGAAATGGAAACGTAGGCTATGAAATTCTCAATATCAAACCATCTGGAACCGGCCTGCCCAATTACCAGCCAGTAAGTAACACATTTCTACATTATATACATCTGAACTCAAAAGTAGTTTTCGTAAGATACCATTTATATGTAATTTCCTTTTACGACAAAGTATTTTCTGTTTGTATTGATCGCTTTTGAAACAAAAGGCATCGGTAACAACAACGTCAATACTACAAAAAACTACTCGAGTTTTTACGCGAGATGCCCGGGGTGGGGGTGGGGGTGGAAATGAGAAAGGGAGAGCGAGGTCGAGAAAGAATGGGCATTTAAATGCAAGAGGCGACAGAGACTTGGTAAAAGTGAAAATATTACATCATTAGAACCTTGAAAATGTGTTTCTAATATAATGATGTGTTCATAAACCGACAGTTGAAAAGAAAATCATTTGTTGGGCATCATCTATTCCGAAAAAAACGAATGGGCGCAGAATTAGTAGCATCCTATTCCATCCATTCGAGTGTTTGTTTTTTGATAAACGTTTGAATAGGTCTATCACTTGTTTGAACGAATGCTATAGAATATTTGAAAAGTCTCCCATGATTCCGTCCAATTATTCATTGGACATTTTTATCATCTGCCCAAAAATAAACTCACTCGTTTGTGCGTTTTTCTGTCCGTTTCCTCTCTCAATCCGACCGTCTGTTCGTCCGTGTATGGATCCGTCTGTTTATGTTTACCCATCTGTTTGTACGTCCTTCCATCTTTTTATTGTTCCATAAGTTTGTCTATCCATCAATTCCTTCAGGTATCCGTTCACTAATTGCCCATCTTTCTGTTCTTTCTTTGCCGATCCGTCCGTTTGTCTTTTCATCTATTTCTCAGTCCAGCCGTTCGTCCTATTTTTATCCATCTGTTATGTGTTTGTCTGCCAATCTAAACAACCGTCTATATGTCTTCAAATACTTTTTGTTCAAACAGAATGTCTATTAAAAATGTAATACACCACGAAAGTGTGCTTTCTTTTCATAGTTGTACCTCCCGTTTTGCACTTTAAAGGAGGATTGTTAAACTTTTATATTAAAATGAATATAAAAAAAAGGAAGCTATAGTGAAAACGACAGTTGTTATTCTTCATCAAGTGTATACCTTCCTACCTACAGCCATACACGGTACCTATACACAAAAATTGGATATATTTGGAAATAACTGTTAATGCATGTCATTCGAAAAATATTACTTCGAACACAGTAGCTTAATGTTGTATTGATTGCTTTCCGTTTGGTCGAACATCCAAACTTAGCTCAAATGGGAAACAACAGCTAGCCAATTATATGGTTTAAGAAATGCAGCGCACGTGAGAAGAAACAAAACTATATTGGTGCATTAACATTATCTTCATGAAACAACAAATGTTCAAAAGTGTGTGTGTGTGTGTGTGTGTAGATGTTCCACAGAGAGAGCGAGAGGGAGAGTGTGTGTGTGTGTGTGTATGTGTTTGGGTGCCTGTTAAGGGGAATATTTTATCGTTCTGACGAAAACAAATGGTATTACACTGATGTGCAACGCAATAATATTTCCTTCCTATAATTTACCGATATGAAATATATGCCCATTCAAATCACCCTACATTACCTTCATTTTGAATCATCTCGGCTATTTCTTCGATACAAAAATATGCCTCAGACGTATGCCGGTGTTGTAATTTGTACAAAAAGAATATATTTTGTTCGCCGGAAATTTGTTCGCAAAAACAGAAACCGCAATTTCTTCCGTCCACCTGGGTATTTTTACGTTTGGACTGGCCAAGAAGTTGAACATAAAAAAATAGTTCGAAGCATTCACAATTTCTTGGTTAATTCTTGTTTCGTAAATAGCAGAGGTGGCCCGAATGGCAGCTAATGGCAGCCATCGGCATACATTGAAGATGTGATCCGTAGGACTAACCACGAAGCTGCGAATGCCCTACCTTTAAAGTAGCAGTAAGCAGCAGTAACTCCCAAAGCGGCAATGGAATTAATTTTAAAAAATGGTTTGTTAAAAACGTGTTTAACCCCCCCCCATCCCACATCTACCTCTCTCTCTCTCTCTCTCTCTCTCTCACACACACACACACACTACTGTGTACCTGCAGATACATATTAGTATTCACCCTATAGTTTCCATTAATACAGACAACAATGACAGTTATAATGAAGATGAATTAGAGTATTTTGAATTAACCAGTGTTTATATGAAGGCGAAGAGACATTACTGTTATTATTTTTAAATAAAAGTAGGTTCGATCCCTTCAACTAATCTAAAAATAGCAACATTCACTACATTAGATTACATTACTATAATAAATCGTTGTACAAGCATACACAGGAATCGTTAGTATAAAATCAATAATGTCGCCAAGAACAATTCCCAATGATACAACTGAGAACCGTCGGCACTTGATGCAAAAAGCTTTATAATGAATAAGAAAATGTTCGCCATATTGAAGAAACGTTTAGAGTAATATAACTAATAAGAAACATCAGTTTTGATAAATATAAACTGAAAAGAGAACATTAGATTTTTCCACTTGCGTGTCTATGTATGCACCGTAGTACACAAACATAACACGTCACTCATATATATATATATATATATATATATATATATATATATATATATATATATATATATATATATATATGAAACGTTGATGCACGTTATTAAATGTATAGTAAATATATTTGGAAAACTATCATTAAAATATCGCATAGGACCGATTATAGTCAAAAGCAAACGTATTCCTTTAGATCTGGTAAAAATTTGTTTTAAATGTTTACATTGTCCGTCAGTATTTATAATTTTCTTTCTTTCCAAAACATTTCTCATTTTATCACTATGAGGAAGAAATCGTTCACATGTCAGTACCATCGGGAAGATATTAGTGTTCCGAAGGTTATTTATTATAAATAATGGTGTTACATCTAATGATGGTTAATGGTTTTCACAGTTATCTCCTTTGATCGATCCTGTCTTTTAGCTCTCATTATTCCTTGATTGATACTTTCGTCTGTCTAATTTTGTTTGTGAAGATATTGCTCTAATTCTGCGAGTAACTAGTCTTGTGTACGCTATTACACTTGTTATGACAAGATTAGAGGGAATGCTTACTTTTATATGTCTTGGATGACAAGATTTGAATTCAAGATAGTTATAAGCATATGTAGGTTTACTATAAATATCAGTAGAAATCTGGGTTCCATATAATCTGACATATATGTCCAGAAAAAAAATACTTGTTACACTCACATTAATTTGTGTATTTTATATCCTCCTACAACAGGTCATAAGTTTCCATCTTCATGCCTGCTTATTGTTATATCTTCCGAACCTTACTGCTGAACTGCTCCTGTGGTGGTATTACTTTTGTAATTTAATCAACAATATTAATAAACATGTCTATATATCAATGTAGATATAAATATTGTCATTTAGAAACACCGATTTTATATGGAGCGTCGATTAAGACTAATTTCATCTGAGATAAATAAATATGCAACTAAATCACTTTATTTAAGATCAACCCATGCACAAAGTTCTCAATGAACAAATACAATAATACTGAGATAATTTATGACAAGTATACTTTGTTGTAATTTTTATCACCACTTTATACGTTGTATCAATAGATTGATGCCCTTTAATGACACTGTGTGCAGGGCCTGCGTTGAGTGGATTTCTGTACAGTGACCGATTTGATAAATTTAAAGAGATTGTTTACTGACTGATTTTGCTTTCGAACTTGCTTCTTTTATTTGTTTGATCTCGGACTACGGTACATGTTTCATGGTTGTTTCAGTCTCACAAATGTGTTGTGTATAGTAATTGTATATAAATAAAAGTTGTTTATATCTCGCCTTATCAAGATGGTGTAGTTTTCATAACGATGACGTCAAATTGTTTAGCAACAAAAATACTTTGAAAGTAAAACCTTCCTGAGGAGCATCCATGACGACGATGCGAAAGCGCTAAAAGGAGAAGGAATAGAGTATGGATATATTACTGACTTCTTTAATTAAAACTTGTTTCTGTACAAGGACTTATTTACGATTTTTACTCCCTTCCCCCACAAGTATATAGAAGATCTCAAATGGGTAATGATTTCATATATAATTTGCCGGCGAGCAAAAGATGGAAATTTATCAGCAAGTTTTATAAATTCAATATTAAATCTTTATTCATTTGAGATTCTGTTTATCACATAGTTTTTATTTAGAGTGGAAAGAGTCTAGATAGAAACATGAACAAATACATTTTTACTGCAAAGATTTCTACAAAAATTATGAGGAGTTTTTATTATTTTTTTAAAATAGATAATTGTTGTACCTTTATAAACATACTGTGAACATTTTCTGAACCAACAAAAATATTTTAGTTCAATGGTTCATTCATGGGATAATAAGATAAACTAATTTTCTTTACCTTATGCCAGGTTGGGACATTCACAGGCAACTCTTTACAACTAAAAAAAGAAGAACTGCAATTCTATCATGGAAACATCGAAGCTAAATGTGATACGAAGTTGTGTGCCAAGTGCAATCAACATAAGCCAGAATCATCGTCCACTACTCCTTCAATCTGTAGTAATGCTGAGTTTGGTAACAGGGCCATTGATTTTGCCATTATAGCCATCTTGGTCATCATCTGCATATTGATTATAGCCAAGGCTGTCTATGACAGCTGCAGAATGAGAGGTACACATTCAAATCTTTAAGAAACCGAACATTTAAATTGTGGGCGGGGGCTGGATTTCCATTCGAGCTGGATCATTTTGTTCCGTTTTCCATGACATTTTTCATCCGATAATATAAAACATATAGGCAGAAAAGGGAGCAAGTACTTTTTTGTTTTCAGGAAAGGAGGTACAGAATGCATTTTTTTATTAGAAAAAAAGATAGACAAAAGAAGAAGAAAGCAAGGAAATAAATGGTCGATGCTTCTCTCTCTTTCTCAAATATATATAAAAACTATCTTTCAGGAACTTATGCATACACAAAAAACCCGTATGTCATAACTTGCTTACTTAAGAGCTAGGGAACATTTTATCCCTATATGAGCTTTATGCTACTGCACAATTTGCAAAAAGTATACAAGTATCTACTCAGTATAATATCCATTTCCTTATATTAAAGTACGAGATCTGATCTTGAAAATAATTTCAATTCAAGGGCAAATGTCCTTAAGTGAAATATATACATTTTTTACAGCATTGCAACCTCACTAAAATCCCTAATAGAGGTCTTTACCTCTAATTGGATAACACTTTGGCATAAAGATTTTACTAACAAGGTAGTTAGCATTCAAGAGTGCGAAGTTTGCATCTAGCGACTTAACTTCAAAAGAAAATGTAGTAGAATAAAGAAAGTGCTTGTGCAAAAGGTGACTTTTAAGGAAAATATTATTCAACACAACCGCGTTTTCCTCGCACATGGCACATGCAAGAAGCAAATAAGATATTGGTTTGTGATTATCTGTACGAAATGTAATTTGCAACTTCTTTACTGGGGAAGACTTTGTCGACATGCGCCTTGTCTTACGAACAATTTATTTATTTTTTTAACATCAATCCATAGACATGTTGCTTATTTAAAACATTGTAAATTACCAATTTCATTTCAAGTCTGTACATAATGTAAAGCACTTATTGATCTTTCTTTAAAACTAAAGCTGGCCAAGAAAATTAGAATCTATAGAAAAAATAAAGGTTAAAACCAGAGTGCTAGTTTAAAAACTTTATTTCAAAATTTTGTAAATTTCCCCCAAACAACACTACCATTATGTATCGAAAAATTTATTTTTAAAAATGTTGAAATGAATTATGTATTTTCTAGGCCTTTCAAAACAGCCATCACATCGTGAGGGATTCCAAATGCATGATTTGGCTTCGACGTCTTTGGGCAATAATTACAGCGAGGAATCCGTGAGTGAAAATTATGAGACCCCCAAAGCCCGATATAAGCCCTCCCGTCAGCCCCAGGCCTCAGTCATATTGCGAGGAATACCACAGAACCCTCATAACAGGGTGCAGCATGACAGCCATATTTATGATACGACAAGAGATACGGAATTCGATGTTGCTTAGTGTATTGGCCCTTTCTTAGAGTATATTCCCTTGCCGCAGGAAGTTGTTCCCTGAATGATTAACTGGGATGGCTTCACAGCGCTAGCTTGATGGGCGGTAATATTTGGAAACTCTGAAAAAAGATGATAAATCTAGATAAAAATTTCGAAAACTGAGTCAAATGTCACATAAATATTATCAAAATGTCAGATTAGGGGATTTAAGCATAGGAGATCAGTGTATTTACTCATTTATCTTCTATAAGTAATAATAATAATTGTTAAATCTTCATTTATATACATATTATTTCAGTTGGAACAAAAGGCGATTAATCACCGTATCTCCTTTGCTTGGTCTATTATAATAAAAACCATTCTCTTTTAAAACTTGAAAAGTGTGCACATGAATACACTTGCTTCTTATCTACCCAATAGTTTTGGAACAGTTCCAAAATAGGTGAGATTAAGCCTGCAAGGAGATGTTACATAAAGGGCACATGCTTGTAGTGAATTTTCCAATTTTGTTCAAAAATGTATTTGTTGGTAAGATTCTACGCATTCTTTTAGTTTGAAACCATCTTAGTCTAGGACAATTATTTAATTTAAAGTCAAGAAAAAGTATTCATTCCAATCGCATCTATAAACTGATATTCTTGATTCCATTTCAATACTGATGTTGGCCTAGAAGTATTCATTTTTAATTTTTGGTGTATGCTTTTGCAGCCCTTTTTTTTAATGAGCAACACTACAGATTTATGTACAAACAAAAGGTCCGTATATATATATATATATATATATATATATATATATATATATATATATATATATATATATATATATATATATATATATTAGAATTAACGTTTATATCAAGTTTGCTAGAAAAAGTCTCTAAGCATGCCTTGTAACTCTAGAATGTTCACATGCATTCCAAGCTTATTACAAAAATCATCTATACTATGCTTTTGCAGCCCTTTTTCTTAATAAGCAACACTACAGATTTATGTACAAACAAAAGGTCCATATATATATATATATATATATATATATATATATATATATATATATATATATATATATATAGTAGAATTAACGTTTATATTAAGTTTGCTTGAAAGGATCTCTGAGCATGCCTTGAAACTCTAGAATGTTTACATGCATTCCAAGCTTATTACAAAAATCATCTATACTAAGCCATAAACCGACTAAATCGTTTACATACAAAATTCCCTTTTTCACCCAGTACACGTATATAACACTAGAATTTCAAATTTTAATATTAGGATTCATCCATATTGGAGTTTTAAGGAAATCTTTTGAGTCCTTACAGTAAATTTAGTATGTAATTCAATATATGCTGCAAATGCATTTGTCTACAATGCATTTAAAGTATTTCTCACTTTTGTATTAAAATCTATGCCAAAAGTGAAAAATGTTTCTATATTTGGGATGGAAATTGTTAAAATTTCTTTCCGTTCAGGTTTAGAGGTGGTAAGTTTTCTCACCCAGGTTAGTTTCAAAGAATGCACAAACAGGTCTATATCTATCATTTCCAAACCACCATGAAAATACTCTTTATACAAAAATTTCCTTTTGATTTTATCTTTTCCACAAACTTATGGAAAAGTACATCTAACTCTTGAAGCTTAGCTTTAGGTGGATTTAGTAAACTCATACAAACTCATGGAAAAGTACATCTAACTCTTGAAGCTTAGCTTTAGGTGGATTTAGTAAACTCATACAAACTTATGGAAAAGTACATCTAACTCTTGAAGCTTTAGGTGGATTTAGTAAACTCATACAAACTCATGGAAAAGTACATCTAACTCTTGAAGCTTTA
The DNA here is from genome assembly GCA_029931535.1 of Margaritifera margaritifera. Lineage (NCBI taxonomy): Eukaryota > Metazoa > Mollusca > Bivalvia > Unionida > Margaritiferidae > Margaritifera > Margaritifera margaritifera. The sequence continues at coordinate 4,096,940 of JAQPZY010001647.1, read as the reverse complement.
GGTGGATTTAGTAAACTCATACAAACTCATGGAAAAGTACATCTAACTCTTGAAGCTTAGCTTTAGGTGGATTTAGTAAACTCATACAAACTCATGGAAAAATACATCTAACTCTTGAAGCTTTAGGTGGATTTAGTAAACTCATACAAACTCATGGAAAAGTACATCTAACTCTTGAAGCTTTAGGTGGATTTTGTAAACCTAGAAATACGTGAGTAATCTTGGATAAGACCAAGCTTTTGGCAACTGCAATTCTTCCAAGTGGGGTACTTGATCTCTTTGACCACTGTAAAAGTAAATAATTAACTGCTTTCATAATTTAGCTTGACCATTCTAACTGTATGGAGAATGTAATACCTAAATAGGTAATATAGCTTGACCATTCTAACTGTATGGAGAATGTAATACCTAAATACATAAAATAAGCTTGACCATTCTAACTGTATGGAGAATGTAATACCTAAATACATAAAATAAGATGAATTTAAATTATATTCTTGGCAGTACATTATACTACTTCCAGTTGTTCTTCCTGTCCATACACATTTAGGTTTTTCAATATTTATAATGAGACCTGAAACTTTAGAATATTGGTAAATAAGATCTAGAGCTGACTTAAGGGACTTCTCTGAGTCATCCAGGGTTTGAGCGGTGTCATCTGTATACTGTGAAACAAGATAGTATGTGGTTTTTTAAAAAATTCTAATTACTTTAATATTTGGATTTTTCCGAATCAAATGGGCTAATATCTCTGCACATAGAATAAAAATGTTTCGGGATAGGGAATCACCGTGTCTACATTCTCTCTTGATTTCATATCATGGTGACCATTGTCCATTTACAGTGACACAAGATTTAATATTTTTTATAAAAGAGATGGACCCAGCTTGAAAGTCCTTCCTAAAAGTTAGAAAATTAAAAAATGTATCAATTAAAAGCCACGCAACATAATGGAATGCTTTCTCAAAATCAATTAAAAGAAGTCCAATTAACTTCCATTTTTTCGAGTAGAACATAAGGTCATAAAAAGTGCGGATATTTTCTCCTATGTATCTGACTTTGTGTTTCGACTCTATGGTCTAAGAAAAATGTAACAGAAAGAAAGTGAAACCAACAAATCAAGTGAAAATCAACAAGCAATTTATTTCTAGATAATTACAATGAAAATTCAAAGGCACTTACAATATTGTGAATTAAATTCCCAAAACAATCCAGAATGTATTAATCACAAATCCTAAAATGTAGAATATTCAGAGTTAACTACTGTATCATTGAATGTGCTGATGTGCAAGTAGTCTTTAATGTCTTGATGTGCCAGTAGTCTTTAATGTGCCGATGTGCCAAAATGAAGTACCCCAGAATATCTTTGAACAAGTTCACATAAATCCCAAAAGCATCAATTCAAAATCCAAAAGAGAATGAGTTCTATTAAAAAAACTGTGAATCTTTTGAAACAAATAATTCTTCTCTCTGAATTTGGAATGATTTTCAGAACTGTAATGACTCTTTATAAACTGATGGTAAGATCGAAACTGAAAACTGTCCACTAAACATGGTATATATAAAGATAGGTCACATGACAGAATGTTCTAGAAATTTATATGGTGTATGTGACTTTTAACACACAACTCTAAAAGGAAATTCTAGTTTTATCCGTAAATAAAATCAACCCTGACCTCAAATTAAATAAACAACTTGTTTACCAAAACCGTCCTTGAACTCAAATACTAAGTAAACAACCTAATTCAAGGACAATAGCTAAACATGTAAACCTTATACATAACATTAAGGTTTGAGTAAATATTAAAGTCAAGAAACATTTATAATTTCCTAAAATATTTATGATATTATATAAACATCATACATAACACTTTGATAAAGTCTATTTGGTCACTACTTATAATTGATGGAAGTATAGGTTTAAGTCTTTTTGCAATGAATGCTGGTGCGATTTTGTATGAAACATTACGTAAAGAAATGGGTCTCCAGTTTCTTAAAAATTGGTTTGGGTAATCCACGTTGGGAGACATATTATAACAACCTTTTGTCTGAGTTTATGATAGTTACCATTATTATAGGCAAAATTGATTGCTCTTATAAAATACTGACCAATAGCTCCCCAAAAGACTTCAAAGAACTCGACAGTAAATCCATCCGATCCTGGACTTTCATTTTTTTGGCACGAATTTCCACTAACTGGGTCGTTTTCATTTCTAATTCATGTAGTTTATTTGTATTGTCTTCCTTTTCTAAAATAGTAATCTCATTTGTAATTTGATCTTCCTTTTGATCTTGTGGTCTTTTATATGTGAAGCATAAGAAATAGTTTTACTTCTTATTTCTAATTAAAGCATTAAAAACAAAAATGTATAATTAATAGAGAATCTAATCTCAGAAGCTGCAGTTGGTTCAAAGTTCGAATTTGATGTGGAAGACATATATTTGTTCGTGTACTCTTGAACCGAGTCCTTAACAAGTGATATGTATTCTAAATCTTTCAGTAGAGAATTGTTAAATTTCCAAAATGCTCTGTGTTTTTCTGCTTTTCGAAAAATAAGAGTTAGCTGGACTAGAGAATGGTCTGTTATGTAACCTGTTTTATACAGGCATCATTTACCATTGTAAAAAGAGTTTCTGAAACTAGAAAGATATCTAACCTTGTCTGCTTGATGGAGTTGTTCATTCTCCAAGTGTATCTTTTTGTATCCATATTTCTTTCTCCAAGTGTATCTTTTTGTATCCATATTTCTTTCTCGCCAGATATCAGTTAGATTATATTCAGCACAAATATCAATTACTGCATCTCTTGTCTGGGTTATTTTGGGAGTTGTAATTATATGTATCAAGTTCATGATGCATAACTAAATTGAAGTCACATCCAATAATTATATGGTGATTTTCACTTCCTCTCAATCCTGTATCACTTCAGTGTAGAAATGTGGCGTGTCAAGATTAGGACGGCAAATGCTTATAAGTGTAAATCTGTAATTTTGAGTTGAAATATCTAAAAATATCTTGTTTCCATTTGCATCTGATTTTACTATATGTATGATCAACTGAAAGTTATTGTTCACTAAAATAGCTACTCCCCTTGAATTCGATGTAAAAGAATTGAAGATACATTCGTAACCCCAAGATGATCTAATATACGTCTCCCATAGTTTTATAAAATATGTATCGTGTAATAGATATACTGAATACTTTTTTAAAAACATCCCATCTTTTGACTGGATCCCCTAACCCCTGGCAATTCATGGAAGCAATTTTCAAGGAGTCATCCATTGTCCTTATTATAACATTCTTCATATTTGACATTGATGAGTACAAAGTTTTCTTTTTATTCTACACCAAACTTGCTTCGAAGATTTAACTCGCTCTTCCGCACACCAGACCCACCCCCTTTTAGTAAGTTCACCTCAATTTCCTTATTGGCTGATGAAAACGTAATTTATTGCAATAGATTAGTTCAACCCAAATCAACAGTTCTGTCAAATGGCTGATATTTTTATTGACATTTTGTAAGCTATTTTACTCAATCTGACAACAAACGCAAGTCCAATTGAGCAATGCAAAATATCGAAAAGGGAGGAGTCTTTTTTTGTCTTTTTTTTTCTTCACATTCTTGTCAATGTAGTTTAAAGAATACAGCTACGTAAAGAAGCAAACGGTGAGGAGTCAAATATATCTTCGGCAAATAATAATTTCCATACCTGAGAAATCATGCAGTTTCCATATATTGCTCCAGCTCGCAAAATCCTAGTTTTTCTTGCTGCAGATATCACTTCTATTAGCACACACAATCAAGCATCGCATTGCATCATGGTAAATCTTGTTTTTTCACGTGCGAAAATATTATTATATATTTTTCAGGTGAAATTATATGAATTTAAAAATTTGAAAAATATTTCACTAATAATTGTCTGTATTTCCCACTGAAGAATGTAATAAAACTAAATATTTATCCACCAAAAAACTTACCAATTTGAGAATATAAGTACGATTATCTGAGAGTCCCTTTAAGAGAGTCAAAGTTATTCCAATTCCATATGAAATGAAAGAGTTATGATTGTGGAGAAGGCTCACAGAAAAATACTCCTTTGAAACATAATGTATGTTATTTTAGCGACACATTTTTTCTTTAATGAAAAGATCGATAAATTTACTATGACAGCACTAGGTAAGCTTGTTTAAGCATTACATTTTATACATTACATCTGGGTAAATTCTTTCAAAAGCAAGGTTAAATCAAGAAAAGATGTCAACTTGTGGTGGTATTAGTGTTTATACAGCTTCTAAGGGAGGTAACCCCAGTGAAGAGTATTGGCAGAGAGCAATCATTGAAACACCATAGGTATTTTTTTCTGCAAACAGAATAACGCCTTGGATGTGATGGTCCAACTACTTGCCGTATCAGATAGGTCGCGGCCATTTATTTCAGGTTATCCCATTTGACAGAAGTATATATTCAACATTAAATTTGTTTATATTTTTATTTCTATATATAAGTACTTTCTGTCAGAAACATGAAGGTAAAAGAGCACGTCTGTCCATCTTATTGACGTTGTACAACCTCCCGTAAACTTGTTATCCATGTATTATTATACCTTAAATAATTTTGTTGATTGTAATTTCATTTAGCCAAATCTCCCATTTGAAATAGTAATCTTGACAACGAAATTAATTGCATTATGTAGCATCTCTAAATAAAGTGCCACTTTTACCACTGTAGATTAGCTCTTGGCAGAACTTACTTATATCTCTTGATATACGCACTGAGAATAAAGGTTTTTGAAAAAATATACCCTGTATATTAAAAAGCACCTATCAGAATCAAATTTTAAGCAAAGATAATTATTCCAGACACTTTTTCATTAAAATTTCCTCACTCGTTTTCTTTCTCATACCACTAGTCCAAAGATGTGTTTGCAATTTTTTTATTTATATATAGGTAACACTGGAATTACATTCCCCATTTTTAAATCAATATAGAAGTAATAGTATTGTATAATTTTGCTGCAATTGATAGTACAAATAATCAAATGGTTAAAACATATTATGAAACAGAAAACGAAATAATGAGTGGTCGCTGGATTTTGGTATTCGCAACTGTTATATCATTGTATTGCAATTTTCTTACTGTAGAAGTTGAAAAATGTATTCAACAGCTTCACTCAGAGGAAAACAAAACTATATAAACATATATCACTAGAAAAAGACAAATTTGGATATCATTATATTATAATATACATATTTATCACAATGACTACTGTTTTATATATAACACGTGTAACAACATCTCATGACCTCACAAATGATATCATAATTCATGCAAAGGAAAGGCATAACAACTAAGGCATCGAAATGTATTTCAAAGTTATTTCACTATTCTGCGGTTTTGTCAAATAAAAAAAGCACTTTTCGTCATGCAATGGGTATGATCTTAAGTTTTTGCTCATTTAAAATGAAATTTATGAAAACCTTAGAATAATCTGAATCTTTTTCTCCCCAAGACTCGCAAACGATCTCCCCAAGGCTCGCAAACGATAGAAATTATTTGACTCATTTCATGAATTTCATTTGAAATGAGCACTTATGTAAGATTCTCCATATATCTTTCTCTGGTAAACAATGCCAGTCTATCTATGGACGAGCATGAAAATGTAAATGTCATTTGGCAAACAATGCTAGTCTATCTATGGACCAGCACGAAAATGTATATGTCATTTGGCAGATAATGCCAGTCTATCTACGGACCAGTATGAAAATGTATATGTCATTTAGCAGATAATACCAGTCTATCTACGGACCAGTATGAAAATGTATATGTCATTTAGCAGATAATGCCATTCTATCTACGGACCAGTATGAAAATGTATATGTCATTTAGCTGATAATGCCAGTTTATCTACGGACCAGTATGAAAATGTATATGTCAATTAGCAGATAATGCCAGTCTATCTACGGACCAGTATGAAAGTGTATATATGATTTATTAATAAAAGGCATATTCACAGCAAAAGTAGTTATTTTATCTCTTTCTTCTGTTTTCGATTCAAGATTCAATTCCAAATACAATCACTCCTTGCTTTCATATATTGCATCATTATATTGCACAAATCTTAGCGCAGGTCATATAAAAGACTTTAAAAAGTATACTTTTTTCACAATAAACAGCTTTAATAACACCATCAACGCTGTAGTTTCAGCTATTCAGACATAGTTTAACAGATTAGTTTAAATAAACAGTATTTAAAAAACCCAATCATAATACATTTGTTTCATATTATGGAAATAAAACATAGACGGGTATTAAGGAGACATTTAATGTACTAAATTGAAGAAAGCAAAATTCGTAAACAACCAGAAAACTAATACAATTCTAAACTTTTCATCGCCTTAAAAAACAACCTTTTATAACAATGCCCAAGTACTTGTAATAGATATTGAAAGAAAAGATTTCCTGGAAGTTTTACATTCATCTCAGGTGGGTATTACGATATAAATAGCACGTTCAATTTTTTAGAACTGTTTTGAAACTTTAATTTCATATAAAATGATTGTTACACAATTCTGTGTTATAAAATATCACCATATCTAACTGTTATGGCAATAAAATAAAAAGCAGACTACTGTAGGCATCAATCATTTCCTTTCCAGCATGAGTTGTTTTAAACCTGTAAATTGATATTCTTTGATTAATTTTTACATCAAAAACAATTTTCTACACATTTATTTATTATTTATTTGCTTTACAGACTATAGAATAGGAATTGTTCCTGGTAAAACTAGATACAACTTTGGTGAACTTATTGTGTAATTTCCTGTGAACATGTTTCTAAACAAGTGAAATACTGTAAAATTTGAAATTTTCTCAGGGATAAAACTGTGTGATTTGGGAGTAAATAGGTGGTTACATGTGGATAAAATTTAATGGAGACATACTGTAACCTTAACACTCAATACAACAATACTTTTGTGGTTGATTTAATTAATGTTCATAAACATTACCCACAAAAAAATTAAATTCTCTGTGAGTATTGTTTTATTTTACAGCATAGTAAGAAATCCATACGGGAGCTGCAGTGGCTCAGTTGGTAGAGAATCGGACTCATTATCCAAGGGTTGTGGGTCCGATACACACCCAGGCTAGCTGGAGTCGGACGCCTCGGTGTGTCATTCGGAAAGGCACATCGTTCCCATTTCCTCAGCATGATGTATCCAATAATGTTCTAAAAGTGCCATTAAACCAACAAAACAAACAAACAGAAATTTATACAACATCTTGAATATTTAATATCTCATTACAGAAGTAAGTGCAAGTGGTTCTTTTAAAGACATTCTTTCAAGATTAGTTAAGTTTCACTACGTAGAGATAATGGGGGAAATGACTCCTTTTAAAAAAAGGTGCCGAAGTTAAAATTAATATTAAGGATTGAATACAGTACAAACAGATATCTTTGAAAAATGCAAGTAACTTTACTTAAAGTCACAGGTCAAAAGTGAGTAGCCACTGGAATAAGAAAAGTCAATGTCATTTAGTGAAAGATGATAGATAAGATTTATTCTTTAAGCTTGATTTTATCTGTGGGCACTTATGAACATCTTGACTGTAGTCTGAAATAGTGAATTTGTAGGAAGTGCAATTTTGAGACCTCCCTGGTAACGTAAACAAGACATTGCACCTCACAGTAAGGAACTGAGAGAAGTTCCGAAGCAGATGATAATTGAGTTAGCCGAGAAAGATTTAGTGGTGGAAAAAAGGATCTGAAATAATTGGAATATCGTGTTCTACAATTAAGAAACTTCTGTACACGTTTCACAAAAGGGGGTCCGTAGAAAACAAGAAATAAACAGGGAGACCAAAATTCATGAGCGAAAGAGGTGATCGTGTATTTTCTTGTCTTGTTCAACTCAAGTTTTGACAATTATAACCAATCTTTGTAGGACCTGGCCATAGCTTCTAGCGACTCTGTCAGTGTTCATGTTTCTGAAAATACTGTAACCAAAAATTAAAGACTTTAGGATTCGGGAGATGCAATGTAAGGAAGCAAACAGCGATTTCTCTGCAGAATCGTGCATCATATATTATCAAGATTTAAAGCGAGACATACCTGGCAGTTTAAAACCTGTAGTCAGTAGTGCTATTTAGTGATGAAACTAAAGTTGTTTTGAGCAAAGATTGAAAGTTTAGGTTTGGAGAGAACCTGATGAAGAATGGAAACCAGAGTGCTTAGGTCTATTCTTGCCATTTATGAATATTTCTGCAATGTTTCAGAGGGTACATTAGCTACACCAGTGTCGGAAATTTCACCTCAGCGGATGCTAACACTGACTCTGACAGGTGTATCAGCATCTTTGATGAAAGTTTCCAACATCAACATAAGTGGCTCCTCACTTTTAATCTGGTTATGTAAACTAGAATTTAATTAAAAAATTGTTAATTTATAAATTCATGAAGAGAATTCTCACTTTTGGTCTATATTTAAATGATCACATACATGCACCTTTTTCAGCTTCATTAAAAACAATCCTGCATTTATTCTCCAAATGATCTCTCTCAAATCTTACACAGTAATATACTGAATAAAAGTGTCAGTTAATTGGAATAAATACAAAACTTACGAAGATACAGGGTATACTAAAAACAACAAACAAAAAAATGTCGTCATAACGTGTGCAATATTGTGCATAATTTAAACTAAGAATTCTGCACAAATAAAAATAGAAAATATTATCCACGGTAAATACACATCAAAGAGTTCCCGTATATACTCGATTATAAGTGCGATCCAACTATAAACTGAGTAAACCCAGATAATGCACTGGCAGATATAGGCCAATGTAGTTTGTTATAATTAATTCGTAGAACAAACAACATAGATGATATGCTGGCACATATTGCAATGGCAGATTAGGTTTTATGTTGCTTGTAGTTCGACTTATATAGTATGTACAGTATAAAAACTTTGATAAGGATGCTGAATAGATCAAAATTACGTTTCAAAAGAACATCCTGGTTGCTTATTTCTAAATCATTTCCCATTTTTTGTATCCCCTCTGTAATGATGCCTGAAAGTGTTGGATATCATGAAGCGGTAGCCTTTGATGGTAATCGGGGCCAACTTTTTCTCCTCGTACAGCCAGAGAAAATAATCAGCTAGTTGTAGGATTGAGACACTCAAAGGGACGATGTTGTTGATTTTTCACCAGTCCCTGAATACACGCCATTTTCCATCAGAAGCCTTCAAAGTGAAAGGGATTCTTGCTCGCGAGATTCTCTCCACAATCGAAGGTTTAATTTATTTCCTGCGAAAGGCTCCCCTGACAAGAGCTAGGCGTGAAGGAGGAGTCTGTCCGGACAAGGATGGAATACCTGTGACCACAGTTGTTTGAGAAGATTCGGCTTGGCCGGAAGTTTCTTGCCAAGATCTATTGCTAAATAGGTAGATCGTTGACCCAGGATTTGTCCCATCTGAGCGAAGCTATCAGAATCAGTTTGCAGTTCTGACCCCTCAAGTTCTGTATTATTTTCAGTACTAAGACCATGGGGTGGAGCAGGGGATGTGATGGGTAGGGAAAAGCCCACAACCCCTCGCAGCTGATAGAAAGTGCGTGCACGGCCCAGGCTTCTGGGTCCGGAACTGGAGAGACGAAGGTGGACAGTTTGCAGCAAAATAATCGATCGGACGCCACCAAATCGGGCAAATCCTATGAAAGACCGATTGATTGATGGAACATTCGTTATGAATGATCTGGCCATTTCTTGACATAAAGTCGGCTTGGACAATGAGTCTGCCGGAAATGTGTCCTGTTTGTAGATTAATATTTAGTTGGGAGCACCAACGCAGAAGCTGCCAAACCCAGAACGCACATGTCGGGTCGTTCTCCCTTGTCTGAGGAGGTAGCTCACCACTACCAAGCTATCCGACATGATTAGAACTACTTTCCCTCCCAGGTGGTCCTTTTCGGAAATGCAAGGCATTGATTATAGCCTTCATTTCCAGAAGGTTGATGTGAAGAGGTATTTCCTCTGGCTCCTACTTACTGCTGACCATATCGAAGCCCGGCAACAGATGGGCTCCCCAACCAAACGTACTGGCGCCCCTACATACTATAACTTCTGGTTGGGGCTTTTCCAGATGGATTCCTGTCATGAGTCAACCCTGGTTGCGCCACTGACGCAGGAATGATACTACCTCGTTCGTGATCCTGACCTTTTGATCGAATGGGCTGGAGAAGGGGCGCCATTGAGCAAGTAAGGTCATCTGTAGAGACGGCACAACGCAATCAGGGCCTCTGCCGCATTGAGTAATCTTAATAGTTACAGAAATTTTCTCGCTGTTATCCACTCCCCTTTGGAAAAGGACTATACGAGTTCGATGATCCATAGCATGCGAACGTGGGGGAGTCGTACGAGATTGAGATTGGCGATAAACTCCATACCCAGATGGACAAAACACTGAGAGGGATGAAGGTCAGGCATTTCCCAGTTCACTAGAAAACCTAGAAAAAAATGTAAAAGGGATAGGAGATCGTTCCTGGCTTTGAAAAGAATAGAACTTACCACGTACGACTGAAAAGATTGAACGGTAAGTTGGAGTTGCAGTTCCTGACCTGCCTATCTCCTCACTTCCTCCTAACAGTAATTGCGACCCAAAAGGTGATGTCCTCAGTTTCAGGGCATGATGCGGTTTAAGTGATGTCAAACGAAGACATAATTCTCTTCACACGGAATCCAAATTAGCAGAGGCAGTCAAAGCATTCGCCATGGAGTGATGTGCTGCTCTTCTGATGATGACTTTTGTAATCCGAGCTGTTGACTCCCAGGCATGATCCTTATTTGAGTTTTAGGTAAGCCGAACAATAGCTAACGACGCTAAGTATAACATCGATGGCGTGCCTACCATGTTACTTACCAGTTTCGATGAGGCGTGCAAAACATTCTTTTCAACTTTGTAGAAGACAGGAGCAGTCATATTTACAGCTGAAACATTCTCGACTTAAGTCCGAAGCTTAGTATTAAATATGTCCGAGTGTGTTTTGTACCAGCGAGAAGAAAAGGTCGTTGGAAATTACCTTTCTGAGAAGAAAGTCTTGTAATTGCCCAGATTGCATATCTTGCTGGACAGGCGGTCTGCAATCTCTTTCAGTTTTGAAAACTGTGGAAGAAGTCGGAAGGAGGGATTCTCCTCATCATCATCTAAGTCTACTGACGCCTTGATGTTACTGGCCTTCCTGGCCGTAGGGGCTGAAGGACATTCAGAAACCGGTAACACCCAATAAATTTCTTCCACCACAGCCTTAAAACAAAACTCAGTTCTCTCCATTGTTGGGTCTGAATGCATTAAATCTTCGAGTTTATCCTCGCACTCAATGTGTATGTTATCCTCGTCAAATTCTACTTCCATATCCGCGTAAAACATGCTCGGAGGCATGGAAGAGGCAGTACCATCGTCCCTGTACGTATCACGTTACAGCTGCAATGAGTGTGCCGTGAACAAATGGATAGCCGAATGTATATGACAGATCTGTCGTACCTATACGGATGGCTGCCTTGCCGGTTGAACTATCGGTACGGTTTCGACCGTATGGACGGTGGTGCCGTCGGCTCCGGCACCGGACATACCAAAGGCGTGGTAAAACGGACGGATCTATCAGTACGATCCCCGTACGTTTCCGCATTGTACGGCCCCATAGACCTGTATGTGGGACGGGTTGCCGAAGTGACCGATCTACGGTCACTGGGCACTAGGTACGGGTGACGGCTGGACAGGCTGGACGGGCTGATCGGCAGACGTGACGGCATCGTACGTCATTACGGTATCATGGAATGGATCATTAAGATCCAGTAAAAACCCCATGCGCCCGGATTTACAGGCCTGAAGGCAAAGCTCCAGTATGCGGGGAGACTTAGACCCTGCCTAGAAATTAGGGGACACTCCCCCATAAGGTCAAAATTATCTATTGACAGAAACTGTCCAGAATTTAATAACTGTGTCTTCGCCTCTAGGACCAGTCGACGCTTCTGTAGTTCGAAAACAGGCGTAGAAGAATGTGAGGACGGCAAAACTGCAGCCCCTTGCTCCTCCAGTTTGGCTGAAGTAATGGTAGCAGTTGATATTGTACGTCTGTAAACTCGCAATTGATTCCGTCTTGGTGTGCATACTCAGTACGTCACACTGCTTAGTGACAGACGTAACCCGTTTCTCTCTGTTATTAACGCTGTTCCGTAAGACTGTGAACCAAATATCCTCTAACAAAAGTCCACAGACACTGCGTGTTGTGCACGATGTTCAGTTGGTGCAAGCGAGGAAAGGTATCATGCGAGTCCTCGTTGGCCTTGAACTTTTGCATTTGGTACATTTCGTCGTCATTGTTTAACTGAAATGACAAGAACAACGAAAAACGAATAAATTAACAACTCAGACGTGTTAATAAGACTCAACAACAGCCCTCGTTACTAATCGAGTGAACGAAAAACACAAAGTGAGCGCGAAAACTTAATCAACAACACGCATTAACGATACCGTGTTAGAGCACACAAGGTCAAAATTAACCAAGTCAACCACCGGGACAAAATTTACATAAATATTGATCCAAATCAAAACAAAATGAATACTACATATAGTAGAATCGTTACTCCACACTATCATACCAAAAATATGGATAAATGGTTGAAAACCACCGTGAAATTCACAGGATTTTCGGGAGGCCGTCAGTACTATGTTCCCAGGACTGGAGCGAAAGCTTAGAAACTGACTACGGAAAGAAGAGGTACTGGGTGAGAATTACTGCCTTTCGTCATTTTGGGAGGGCTGGATTCGGGAGGTAGCGGAGCTTGGTTCTTAATATTAATGTGATCGGGGAAGGTGAAACATGACATGCAGCAATAAACCATTAAGCCATTTAAGCAGGTCTGTGTGAAAGGTCAATCTAGGCTGCTTGGGTGATGCGGCCCAATGTCCCCTCTGAGAAGGGTAACAGGCTCTGATTCATAGTCACAAATCTTAACCTGCCTCAAGTGTTATCAAGCTATCGAGGGCATAAAATGAATTGTGTAGTACAAGAAAATAAGACTGTTTGTCCTCATACATTTTAATGGAAGTCAGGAAAAATAATGTAAAAAAATGAACCCACCTAATTACTTAGTCCTAGTAGGGTGGGTTGATAAAGGACAATTAAACATGTGTAACATACATATAAAATGAAGCTTGCAGAATAAGGCTTATCAGTATTGTGGGCATTTGAAAGCTTATTTCGACTTTTCTCACTGAGGTGGCTACTTCCTTATGACCAAGCTGTCAATAAAACATGCAAGAAACTTGCCTATTCCTTTGGTCCAACACTATCGTTTCAACTCAAACGAACATAAACTCCACTACGGCCAAATTTATTCCCCTCCCCCATCTCTCTCTCTCTCTCTCTCTCTCTCTCTCTCTCTCTCTCTCTCTCTCTCTCTCTCTCTCTCTCTGTTTTACACACACACACACGTGCGCGCGCGCGGTTAACATGTGGGTTATGTTGTAGAGTGCACAAAGTTGTTTCCCTTTATATCAAACTTCGGTATTGATGATTGAGGAGGATTATCACATTTTCAGATCTATTGAGAACGACTACTTTCGTTCCTTATTAATGTCTAAGGGTGATTTAAAACAAAATATGGATGACGATGAAGCTACTATGAAAAATCAGAATGCCAATTTGGAATTTAATAAACCAAGTACAAATCAAGACGTATTTTATAGCGTTCGCTCTTTGGAAAATAAAACCACAAGTCCGGCGAGAATCCGGTCATTTCTTACCTGTGGATTTTCCATGCATTGTTGAAATTTTTTAATGTGATTTTTAATAAAATCTTTGAAACTGGGAAATTTCCGAAAGGAGTGGTCAAAAAGTATAATATGTCCGAGATTTAAGAATAATAGTATGAACCACCCAATCAATTACACGGAGAATTTCTCTGATAAATGCTTTATGTAAAATATTCATATCTTTTTTGAATAAACGGTTGAATAGTAAATCACCAGGATAGTCTAAAAAAATAGCACTCGTTACAAATTTACAATTTCGGACTACTGTCAAGATGTTCATTGGTACACACATATGAAATGAAGCTTGCAAAATAAGACTTATCCACACCGTGGGCATTGAAATCATATTTCAATAAATGACGTCGACTTTTCGCACAGAGGTGGCTACTCCTTTACGACCAAACTGTCTATAAAACAGGCAAGAAACTTGACTATCGCTTGCTCTAACACTGTCATTTCAACTCAAACAAACATAAACTCCACTAAATCTGTAATAAATGTAACCGTTTCTCTCTGCGGGGATCTGAAGTTTGTACTCTTTAAATTTCACAGTGTAAGCATAAACGATCGTTCTAAATTTTCTGTCTGGAAGTCTTTTTGTGAGTGGTTTGAAAGTGAAGAAAAAAATCCTCAGGGGTTAGTGAACGATTTTCTTTTTATTTATTAGGGTATCATAGGGTGGTAGGAGGATAGGGAATGTATTTTTATTTGTAAGAGATCTCAATTCTATTCTTTTTATACCCCTTCTGTTAATCCTACCTTGTGTGGTCAGTAAATGAGTGAATGTTGGTCATTCAAAAGGGCATGTTAAATGGTAGGTGTAGTTTTAACATTATATTTATTGTTATAGGCCAGAGAACCCCACCATGTTAAACCTACAGCGTAATATTCATTTCAGTTAGAGGGCAGACAGACCAGCATGTTACATTTCCCGCCAGACAGACCCATAATGTTACAATGTTACATTTTCCCGCCAAACAAAACCACATATTTTCATTCATCGAACGATAAACACATTTTTTGTCACAAGTACACTGATCTTGGATAAAAAGGTTCGGTCTGTGTGTTTATCAAGCTAACATAGCTAATGAAGACGACAGATTCAACAACTCTATTTTCAAGGCGCACAATGAATAAACTCAATGTTACAGTCAGCGGTGATGCTGGCAAATTTGTAACAATTTAAGATACAAATCGTAAGCCAAAGTTAAGTTATTGGAGGCTGAGAGAAATTGTAACAATTTTAAGAACCAAATTTGGCACACTCCAACAAGTCTGCGTTCATTCGACAATGTAGCAAAATAATAACACTGGTCTTCAGAAACTGATGGATGAAAATTTGACCTGACTTGATACTCAATATGTTTGAAATAAAACTTGCTACCAGTAAGATAAGTACCAACGTAAGAATCTTACATTTCTGTTAAAGGCCAGACAGACCCAACATGTTAAATGTCCCGCCAGACAGACCCAACATGTTAAATGTCCCGCCAGACAGACCCAAAATGTTAAATGTCCCCCCAGACAGACCCAACATGTTAAATGTCCCGCCAGACAGACCCAACATGTCAAATGTCCCGCCAGACAGACCCAACATGTTAAATGTCCCGCCAGACAGACCCAACATGTTACAATTTTACATTTCTAGCCAGACAGACCCAACATGTTAAATGTCCCGCCAGACAGATCCAACATGTTACAATTTTACATTTCTAGCCAGACAGACCCAACATGTTAAATGTCCCGCCAGACAGACCCAACATGTTACAATTTTACATTTCTAGCCAGACAGACCCAACATGTTAAATGTCCCGCCAGACAGACCCAACATGTTACAATTTTACATTTCTAGCCAGACAGACCCAACATGTTAAATGTCCCGCCAGACAGACCCAACATGTTACAATTTTACATTTCTAGCCAGACAGACCCAACATGTTAAATGTCCCGCCAGACAGACCCAACATGTTACAATGTTACATTTCTAGCCAGACAGACCCATCATGTGAAACTTATGAAACATTTTTTAACATTACATTATGAAGCTATAAACCCACCAGATGGCGGCCAAGTGTGACATTCCCATTGACTCCAAAATGCCCTTCTCATGTTAATTTCCCTTTAGACGCTGCAAACTGTTTTACCCTGTTTAACATAGGATGGCCCTTGTAAGTAAGAACTTCACACTAGAGTACTCATAGCGTTCGAATGCGACACTATGTCATCAGGGTGAACGCCCAGTTTTAGAGAGCAAAAATGTGTACCAAATGTTTGAGATGAAATTCAAAAAGTTTAGTCGGTTAGATTTTCTTCAGATTTTCATCTAGAGAAAGGCAAATTAAGGTACTTCAATCTCTATCCGAGTTTAGGTGTAGGAAAATTCGCTTGTCAGAACAAGTACGGGCAAAAATATCGATTTTCGGCTTTTCTGAAGCATTTTTGCTAGTTCGCAAGCTGGATTTAAACGGGTGCAGAAGAAGATTGGCGTAAGAAAAATAAGATAAAATCACAATCTACACTTAAAGAGAATTTTTGGGGGTCATATGAGATGAAAAATGTATCTGTTTGACAGTTCTCACCGCAAAGAATGAACCTCAAGCAGACGACATTACGTGCCATAAAGTGAAAAAATTTTAAAACTGTGGTGCGTAACCTCAAGCGATGGGATGAAACTGTATCCGCTTGATGTAAAAAATCCGCATAGGGCGCAGTTGTTTCTGTATTTTCCCCAGACTGATAACTGCAGAATACCATATGCAGATGACTTTATAGTCGTACATGGCAGTATCTGGCGATGCACGACTTTAATTTAAACGAACGAACAATGCAGATAACAGTTTTGTTAGGCCGAGATTACTGTGCCACGTTATCACTGCTAATAGTAAACATTGTCAGACCGCACGGACTAACAGTCGGCTGACGTCTTCCTAGCAGCAGAGTGACAATAACTAACAATATCTAGTAGTAGTAGTAGTAGCTGACAATATCTATAACGGGTAATTTTAGAATACAAAAAAAAAACCAAAAAAAAAACTGCCTTTGTGATGTCTTTGAACTAGACGTTGTAGAAATTCAAGAAACTGACTGATTTGTCGTTTATTCAGAAGGCAAAATAACAGAACACGGAATTTAGCTGAGATTTACATTTTGTTCACTCACAGGGTGTAGTGAGGCACATTATATACTTTATTACCCCATAGAGGGATATTTGTATGCATAAATTGCTTTTTATAAGGTTTTAAATAGTGTCCTGTTTTTCGATCATTATCCAAACGCTGCAAACATGCAAGTATCATACATTTTTATGATGTTGCCGATCTTTGTTTTGGGAGATCACAACTGTTCGGATCCACTCGGATTTATGCATGATACAACGACAGTCAAGTTCTCTGTCGTAATGACCCTTAGGGAGTCAGTAAATGGGGTCACGTGCGGCCCCATTTTGGAGTCTCAGCTTCAGCTCCTGGCAGCAATTCAGATGACGGTGGATAAATTAAACAACCCGGCTTACTTACCGTACATGCATATTGGTAAGTGGAAGAGAGAGAGAGAGAGAGAGAGAGAGAGAGAGAGAGAGAGAGAGAGAGAGAGAGAGAGAGAGAGAGAGAGATTATATTAGGGGATTTTACTGGTATCATTTATAAAATCATTTATAAAAGTTGTATTTCTTCCGCTCTAACTGTGTACACCCTCGTTCACCGTTTCTTAGCTGATGATAGACACTAACTTTTCTCCTCATAATGTCATTCTTCACAACGTCATCGTGTACAACTGAACGAAGATTATATCTGGGATGATTTTTACCGACTTCCATATCTTAAAAAGTCACATTTTGTTCTCTAACAATTTGTGTTCGATAAGGATAGTATACTTATGGAACAAATGTATGAAATTCTTGATCGTTCACTATTCCATTTATTGTGCCATATGCATACAGTTATAAACACTATATCTGGAAATAAGGAGACACATTTTTCTTTTACTTTTGCAGTTCAAATTATTCTTCATTCAAATTCTGATTGGGTACTGGGTCGGTCATTATTGCAACTTGGATAGAATCTTATTGGAACCATGAAACTTAAACATAATATGTACACTGATTCAAACTGTCAGATTTATCCTACTTTGGCTTCAAGCGGGTAAAAGGAAACCCGATTTCTTCATCTCCTTTACTTAATTAAACTAAACCTAAAATTCAGCTTAAAACAGGAAACGCTTTCTGGAAAGCTTTTAGCACGAAGTTCTGATTTGTGATCATAACCTCAAAGTTGAATATGATCATTGGAAAGCATTTGAAGAGAGAGAGAGAGAGGGGGGGGGGATCGCTGAGTGAAATTTGTCAATGTATTTTCAAGAACACAGAAGAGAATTTTAAAGTTATATGTTCCTAAGAAACACACGCAAAAGCCATTGAAATTCTACAACTTAAGGGAAAATGGGCAAGTGTAGTCAGTCTGTAAAATAATATACAGTAGATGTTTGAATATGATCTTATATGTGCATATGTACAGAAATGCCTATCACCACCACCACCACCTCCAATCTGATTATAATCAGATTGCCCACACACACACACACCGGCACGTTATATCGTTGTCTTCGTCGTCTTTATTGATTTTGACATTGAGAAATTTCAGGTGTGTCCTTAAGTCAGTGTCTCTCCAACTCTAAATTCTACTGTAAAGGAAAAAAAAAATAAATAAATAAAAACATTCATACGTGCAATCAGTTTGAAGACGATCATTGTCACATGATTTTCATGCTCCTGCAACAAGTTTAGTTTTCGCGTTGAGACCCTATACAGTCCACTCCTACGCGCCGGGGTGGAGATTGGTGTAACTTTATAGAACTTTGGATTCGTGCTGCCTGGGATCTCAAAAAAGGTACCCGGTTATGAACTATATTGATTTTACTTCAATTTAGTCGGCACTAAATAATCTACTTGTGTTAATGTGTCGTAAAACACTAAAACAAAGACTTATACCATTCATGCTCTGGTCATTTGCTACATGTAGATTACAGCTCTCGACCAACCCGTCTGACCGTAAAGTCTTGATTTTTATGCAAACAAATTCATTTTGAAGGCAGGTGTGCCATTTTCAGTCTTTCCCTTAAGATAACAAATTAGCGGTAATAAACCTGAGCCGATTAATTGCCCAACTGCATAATGACATCATCAATCTACACACAGGGGCGGGGGACTGACAGAAATGACCGTTTATAACAGTGACCTGACTGTGTTGAGTCATGTAAAATGAAGATTATATTTGACCTAATGTCAAAAACTGTACTTAATTCTTCATTACTATTTGAAATACTTGTATTATCTTTATCAAAATGAAACAATGTATTTTAAATAAAAGAAACTTGCTAAATTACGTGTGTATTGCCTCTGCGAAGTCTGAAGTTCATCGTTTCAGTTATTCTCGCTACTGAAAATAAGGTTACTGTAATAGGATAGCCTTTCAATATTTTTGTATCGCTAATGAAACATTGGACACTTTACCCAAGGCAATGCCGTCTTTAATCGCTTATAAGTTGATTCCAACTGCAAATTTGTCTTGTTCTGTATAATGCAAGATCAGAATTCATGCAGTTTGTTAGGAGTAATCAGTAGAACAAACAACATAGACCCTGATCTACTGGTGCATTATACGACGGCAGATCAGGGCCTATGTTCTTTGCACTTGGATTGAACTTATGAAGCGAGTATATAAGGTACTTTAAGCCCTCCCCCCCCCCCCTCTTAACATGGACTATCCAGTAAAAGACTGAGTTCCATTTGTACGAGATTGTTCGGTAGGAATACAATGATATTTTGCACCGGAATGTTTGCTCTTCATTTCTTTGACAGTTATTAGATATACAAAGTCAAATGTTAGACAGATTATTTCACATCTGAACACCCCAACATGTGTGTTTGCATTATTGTTTGGTGATTCGACTGAATGACAGTAAAGTATTATCCCCCCCCCCCCCTTTCAATCCCATCATGCGACATGCACATATAATGTGTTTGCATACGTTACGTCATAGGGTCATAGGTCTAATATGGACGTATACATATGAGAAAACGACCCAAATTATCTGCTTAGAAAATAACCCTTGCTGATGTACCCTCAGAATTGAATAATGCCTCCAAACGGGCGGGCGTCCCCGAATGCCGTCTCATAGGGAGATAACCCTCTGGCTCCTACGTATATTGTATTTGATGTGTGACTGCATAATAAGGGTACATATCTAATTCTCTAAAAGTGGGTCACTGTAGCCCTTTCCTGTGCCTTTTAATATTTTTTATAATTTACCTCACTATTACTTTGCACTTTTGAAACTTGATATGTAAATATAACTTTAAATATAAATCACTACATGCCAAAAGTATGTCACTGCACTTTTTACGTATCATTGTGTGTTAAGGACTCTATCTTATAAACGTTGTGCTGTGATAACATGTACGTGCATTCTGAAATGACAGAACCGCTGTATCAAAAGAAGTTCGTTGTTATGCACTTTTCACGTTGTAATGACAATTTAGTATTAAATAAACAATTTTGTTTGTTAGCTATTGCGTTTAGATCTAAGATTCATATACACTTGATGTACTGTGAAACTTTATTTGCGTGTGTTCTGAAGCGTTCTTCTTTGAAAGAGGTATATCATGTGACCTATTTTTCACTTAGCGATGGCAATGTTGATTTTGGCGTTGCAATATCTACGTTCTTCACTCCTCTGTTTTCGTTATGAAACATACAATTTGCATTCAGGCTGAGGGTACTCTATTACTGTGTACGAAAGTAGGTTGTTGTGATTTACTATTTAAGTTCTGGTCATAAGTGTTTAGCTTATACGTTTAGATTTTAACATCCGTCGCAATTGCATGTTCCTTCAAAAACTGACATGCGTAATCATTCCTAAGACTTAAGAGGAATTTGTGTCTTTTCTGATTATTTGAGTACAGGCAAGTTTTTTCTTCTGTCTTTTGACAGCTGAACAAGCTTGTATTATTATTTGCATGTAGGTTATGAGGTGTATGACGATTGTGGATTAGACTGGTTTGCCGAACAAGCGATCCATCATGAGTTTGGTTGTGATCCCGCAATATCTAGCATCCACTGCAGCAGTGTTCCAGATCAAGCAAGGCACATAGGTATGTACGTACGTATGTATGTATCTATAGACAGAAGGAAGGATGGATCGTGGTTTGAGTGTAGGATTGGATGTTGGTATATAGGAAGGGATGGATGGACCTGTTAGATAAGTATACGTCATTGCTTTAATATGAACTCACACACGAACACGCAAACACAACAACGGACGAACAACCACAGTGTGTATGCAAATACACCGTCCATGCTGGTCATTATTAACGTGTAACAGGACGGATTAATTTCGGCTAATGTAAGGCACAAGTTTGGTTTTAGTTTAGATTAGACCCGAATAGAGATGGTCAACTCCAAATGATGGGGTCAAATGCAAGCAACTAACAAGGGTAGTTTTACTGTTTATTATGAAGGTGTTAAATGCAGATACCAAACATGTGAACTTTATTTTAAGCACTATATTGTAGCATTATAATTGCGAACTAACTCTGAGTATAAATATGATCTGGAAAAATGAGAAATAAGTTCTGCGTCTCGTCCCATTTAGAATACAGTATATTGCAAACCTCGTCCTCTACATTATCTCAAACCTGAACAATTTACCTACATCAGACATAGAGAGAAAAGGGTTAATAATTAATCAACTAATAATTCCTAAGGAAGAATATTCAAGCCCCCCCCCCCCATTTTGGTGTAAGGGTCTAAAACTAGGGAAAGACGGACACAATAATCCTATAGCCTAGACCTTATTTGTGGACCCCTCTTGGATCTCTAGCTATGTTGAGCTAAGAGGCGTTTGAGGTGTCCCCCTTTTGTGCCGAAAAGTTAGAAAGGATTTTATATCTGTGTGTTTCTCTCAAAGTTCTGTTGTTGTGGGTTTCAATAAAAATCAAACAGAATTAAGAAGACAAATTTTATTTTTATTGTTTTGGACTAGGGTTCCTCTTATTATTGCTTTTTACCCTATATAAGGGCTACTCAGGCGAAGACAGACTCGCTTTCAGCAAGCAAGCTGACCAAACTGACGGCTGGTGCGGCTATAAACACGTCTGTATTAGTAGAATTGACACACCTCCTGCACAAGCCAATCAGAAAGCGGCTTACAGAACACGAGGAATTACAAATCAAAATGGAAGTAAAGCTTCCAATATGGCGAACTGAGAAGAAACGATCGACCGTGTGCAACAGCCGGTTTTTGAGCTTTGACTTTATAACATAATTGTAAAGATGAACAAGAATAAAGTTGGTATTTTAGAAAAGTACGAAGAGAGGACGCAAGACTAAAATGGCATGTAACAAAGGTGTAATTGATGTTAATATGAATGAACTGTGCGAAAAGGAAGGAACTTGTTTGTTGCATAGGATGTTTTGTTGCATGGTTTGTTTTGAAGGGTATTTTGCAACACATTATTTTGTATATAAAGTGATGGCGCTGTTTGGTATAGGACAGAAATGTCTTATATTTGGTATAGGACAGAAAAGTCTTATATTTGGTATAGGACAGAAATGTTTTATATTTGGTATAGGACAGAAATGTCTTATATTTGGTATAGGACAGAAAAGTCTTATATTTGGTATAGGACAGAAATGTCTTATATTTGGTATAGGACAGAAAAGTCTTATATTTGGTAGCACATACGAGAAAGTTTTATAATCGCATAAAGAAGAGAATGATAGAAGGAGAAGTAAAAGGAAAAATGTAAGTACAGAAGGGTTAGGTAACTATTACATACGTTGCCTTGTAAGTGTATACATATATTCCGTAAGGAACACAGTGATGAAATAAAGCTGAATGCAAGAACTTAACATATGTATATAAGTATAAATAATAATAGGAGGCGACGATGAAGTATAAGTATGTTTATTAAGTACGAAAAATATAACTGGAGGGTAGGGCATGTTGGTTCTGACATCAAATTTCGCAGTTTTAGCATAAGTCAATGCTAAACGAGTTAAGGTTGTTAAATGTTTAAAAGCCATGGTTCATCAACTTAATATAATAGACCCAGATGTTCGCACTGTTCTTTCATGAATCAATATACTTATTTCAGTAGCAGTAATACCAAAGAAACACTTAAGATGCGTTATAATAGTAACTGTAGAAACATCTAATGTTCTTTATTGATAATTTGTAGAAACAAATATGTTGGACAAACCCGTCAGCAAGTATCTAAACGCATGAACAAACACAGATTTGACATAAATAACTTTATTGATCCATCTTTTTAAACTCATGTCTCCACAAACTTTAATGACGACTTCCATAATTTTCAAGATTTTTCATTTAAAGTAATTGATATTGTTAATTCGGAAATGGAACGTCTGTTAAAAGAGACATATTGGATTCACTGTCTGGATAATATCTATCCAATAGGTATAAATTCAAAGATTATATATGAACTTGATTGATAAATTTATTGTATTTGGTCACTTCTATTGTTATTGGTGTGGGTCAGAAACAAATTCTCAATAACTGGTTTTGTTGGGGTGAACCAGCTTTAAAGTATTTTGCCTGCAATGTTTTGGGGGTATTTCTACTTCTCAACGGTAAACTATACAACGCAGCTGGGTTTTTTTTTGGGGGGGGGGGGGGCGGGGCATAAAATTGTATTGTCATATTTAAAACATAATGTAAAAATGTATCCACAATAATATGTACATCATATAGATATATTAAAAACAAAACCACCGCTTTTTTTTATATGTCAGAAATACATGCTCAAAATCTGGTTCAGTTGGGCTGAGCCCGCTTTAAAGTATTTTGCTTACAGGAATTTTGGCCATTTATATTTCTCAGAGCAACTTTCTTACCAACAACAATGAAATTTTCTAATTTTATTTGTTATTTGGGGAAACGTGACAAAAATATCAATACAAAAGTACTGTCCAATTTTAAAATGTATCATCACCTCTGTGGTGCTTCTTTTGAACTTATTATTTATGAAAATAATATCAAAAAAATAATTGCAATATTCTTAATTTGAAAAAATCTGATATTATAAAATGTTACAATCTTAAAAACTTTCTTCAATAATTGTACAAAGAGGCATAATTCAATATTAATTTTGAAAAGGAACGTCTATGGCTTCACCGTTTGGACACAGTCAGATATATCTGAAAAGTTCTAATTATAGATTATTTATAATCTTCATTGATAAATTCATAATATTTAATTAATTATATATATTTAAAGGGAAACAAAACTGTCTCTATTTCTTCATATATGTTTCACCAGTAAATAATAAGAACTTGTATCTACCTACACCGCTTCCGTTGGCGGGTATAGTTTTACTTTAGCTATGAACGAAACACCTCAGCTCACTAGATGCTGTGCTGCGCATGCTCAGCAGTCAGCATTCAGTGAAGAAAGCTGAAGAAAATTCGGTTGTTTCACACCCTGGGAGATGAGCTATTCTATATTTGTTAGAGGATATTTAGGGTTTTTTTTGGCGGATGTGTGTTTTTGGGGGCTGGTTTTATTCTTTACCCAGAAGCGTACTTCCTTTGTTGGACTGTTTTTCTCATACGTACACAAACAGATATAATGTAGTAAATGAATACTGTACACGTCACAATCCCCGTAAATTGAATGGAGTAGCCTACAGAGATAGAATAGCTCATCTACCAGGGTGCGAAACAACAGGAGGGGTGGGGGTGGGGATCTGGGATTTTGTTCTTTTGAGCCGGGAATTTCTTTTCTTTTACCTCAAGATAATTTATTTGTATATTGAAAATTTTACCTTGCTAGCCATTTATCCATATTTAAGCATGTTTCGTTTCTGAAATTTAGAACACGACTCCGTATCCCTGCTGTCTGTACGGGCAAATAACAAGCACTTCTAACTGCATAGCTTCAATATTTAAAAATAGAAGCTTTATGAGTGACTGAACAGTACCCTCTTCTCCTATCCCTAAATACCTGTGTTGGTCCTCTTCCCTTTCTCAAAGTGGATATGACTTAACGCATCTCCTTCTCTCTTGTAATGAACTCGTCACCGTGACTCTTGGAGAATATTATTACCGACACTGTTTTCAATTCGAAAATGAATATTTACAATATCTACGGCTTACGATTTTTTTAATTTAAAAAAAAAAAAATTTTTTAAAATTTTTTAATTTTATTTTATTTTTGTTGTCGAGGTTTGGTTCTGTATACCGGCAAAGTGTTTCAATCGACCAAGTCAACAGCAGCGAAAGTTTTTTTTATATACATACGTGAACTATTTACTTTATCGGGCGACTATTTTTTTTTCCGTGAAAGTTTCTGACAAAGTCAAAGTTGAGGCTGGTGGGATGTAAAGCGACTTGGAAGCTCACAGTGTCTTCCACATGTACGCTGAGAGAAACAGAGTTCTGGGAATAGGTAGTTACAAGTATTTTCTTTTTTCCTCTCTTTCTTTACTTCTTTCTTTACTTCTTTCTTTCTACATGTATGTTCTTTCTGGGTTTGTTGCCTTCTATTTTTAAATCTCTTTCAAATGCACACAAACACTTGCACACACATATTCTCTTTTATGAGAACGGTATATCGACAGACCGTATTGTGGTCAAAGCTATGTGGGGTATATGTGTGTATTTGTATGTGTGTGTGTGTGTGGGGGGGTGCTTCTGACTAAACATAACAATCTGAAAATTTGAAAATTTATTTGCCATATTAATCTTCAAGTTACACTTTTGTTTCTACCGTATAACATGGACACAGTATAAACCAATGATCATAAATTATTTGACTGAAAGTAATTAAAATATGTTTATGATAATAAAAAAAATGTATTTCGTTTATTACATATATTGAGCAGAAATTAATATAACTAGCACCCATCATATAGATTTTTAATAGCTGCTGGAAATACTAAATATTGCGGAACATTTATTTTGAAATGTCACTATGCTTTATTGTAAATTGTAGTTTTGTACAATTGTTCTTTCATACAATATGACTCAAGCGTTCATATCTTTCAAAAAGTCTGACTTCTAATTGCAATGGCAACAAAAGCAGCTGTACCAATACAAGTCTGACTTCTAATTGCAATGACAACAAAAGCAGCTGTACCAATAAAGTCTGACTTCTAATTGCCATGGCAACAAAAGCAGCTGTACCAATAAAAGTCTGACTTCTAATTGCCATGGCAACAAAAGCAGCTGTACCAATAAAAGGTAGTAATTATCTCAATGCACCTCATAAATTTTGAAATACAATTTCTAGATAATGATCTAGTTGAGTAATGGTTCCTCAGATATATGAAGCACTACAAATAGACATTCGTTATTACTTTTTCAGCCCCCATCTTCCCCGATAATCTTAGCTTGCGGGCATTAAGGTGCACAGTGCAGGTGAGAAAAGAGTTAGCTTAAAACAGGTGAATTATTTCTGACTGGTTTTGAAAACGGGATCATCCTGAAAATATTTTTAGCAAAATACATTTTTAAAAAAATAGATTGGAGAAAAGGCATAGATTATTTTTTCCTTCTCCTAAAAAACATGAAGGCTGACTAATTGATTGCAATAGCATATGTTTAAATCAAATAACACCTGTAATTTCCTTTATCGGGTATCATAGTAAAATCATATGTTGAGAAAAGTATACACAATGCTACTGAATACCATTTGGTGTACGAATAACTTTTATATCGTAACTGATTATACCGTTAAATAATATTGCATCCATTATCCTAGATGACTTGAACTTTTCTGTGTTACTAGTATAGAGTGACACCCTAGCCTCAAATATGACACTCTGGCCTCAATGGGAATTTAACATCACGTCTGCCTGGCACTCTGACTTCACAAATTACTCTCTGGTCTTAATGGGAAATTAACATTATGAAGTCAGAATATTATTATTTTTTACTGATGGAGTCAAGGAAATCTGGCCTATAACGGGAATGTAATGTTAAAACCACACATTCTAACCAATACGCCGTTTGACTGACCAGAGCCCACTCATCTACTGACTAACACCACATTTACTAACCAACACCCACACTTATTAGCCAACATGCCGTTGGAGTGACCAACACGCAACTTACTAACCATCAAAAAGGGTAGAAATATATACACACTATACCATCAGTACGCCGTTTGAGTGATCAACACCCACACCTACTAACCAACGAAAAGGGTAGGAATATATACACACACACAAGGGTTGGAGTGAGTACACACACACACATACACACACTTTAACGTCAAAGTGGAGATTTTCACAAAAATCCCTGAAACTGAGGTCCCATGTGTCTGATTGTGGTATCTGCAAAATACTAACACACATAACAAAAACTGGCCTTCTGAAATTAGACACACTTTACTTTAAAGATATTATTCGCACTTTATAAGATAATAACTCCTGAAAATTTTGACTGTAAATCTGGGAACTGTGGACCCGAAAGTCATTGATCATGTGATAGCTTCTCACACCTGAAATTGGGGTCCGAAAACACGCACTTGAAACTGGGGTAATGAAAACAAATCAACGTAGACCACAATAGAATAATGCAGTAAGTATCATTTTATGGTGTAGAATGATATGACAGATGACTGAATTGGTTTGTTTGTACATGTGTGCCACTTTGACAAGAGTCGTGCTAAAACGCTGGCCAGTTTGCTGACGGTTGTAAATGTCCATTATTTTGACCCATCTGCATCATTTTATAACAAAAAGACTGTTTGGACCATTTTTTTTTAAATTTTTTTTTTTTTTCGTTTTTCAAGGGAGATAGTAACTTGTTGACAAAATAACCGAATTTCAAGACCCGTTTACAACAAGGGCCATTATGAGAAACTGTTGAACGGCAATATAAAGCTTCACAACAGCCTATAAAGTCATTTTTTAAATTCTAATTATCATACATACATGGTTTTATATAATAATACTAAGACATATCTTCTCAAATATCCAATTTAATATTGAATAAGTAGAAACATGCACGTTATTTACATGTGAAGTTTCAATTTCTTTATTATCTATACCATGTATGTCCTTTCAATCATCCAATCTTTGAATCGCGTGACTTCCTGCTCCTAGTGCAATTTATAGTAGAATGAGCCACATATTATCTCATAGGTTTGCGGAAGGCGTTGGAATGTATCCTATCTTCCCGGTTATAATCACCTTGAATCACTTCAAAATGAACTTTAGCCGGGTGAGATGTAGATAACTTAGATATTTGTTGAATAATATGATCGAAGTTAAAAGAATTAACTGATTAATACGGACGGGGGTACCCAGAAGCCGGAAGAATGTACCAGCACTTGGTGGTAGGTCACATTAGGGTATCGTGAATCCAGATTAAAGTTGTCCCGAGTGATACAGATACTTTACCCAAATATTGACTTATTTGCTTAATCGGTTGTTGTTATGTTTCTTTTTTTATTATTATTATTATAATTATAATATAGGATATTAAATACGCTCTGGTGTACTTGCTCATCAGAATTAGGTAAATGAATATAAAATAATATAGATAGACCATTTGATGGTATCGAGGGTAAGGCTGTGGTTCTTGAAAGCCTAACGGGTCGACTTCCCCTACTCTATAGAGTCATGGAGAAATATCGAAGTGGTTAAATTGAACTGTTTTGAAGATTTATCATTATTTATGAAAATTTAAAGCAGAAAAAAATTGAAGAAGTAAGTTTAATTCATTCACCCTATTAATTCACTAATTCCTAAAATTAATCTCAAGGTTTTAACAAATGTTAGAAAGTCAATTGAATTAAACCATTCAACTATTTCCCTTTTTACGTGATTTTACTGCAAAATTAGCATGGTCAGTTAGCGAGCGTTTGTCAATCAAAGAAAACTAGGATACACGCGTTCGTAACAGGTGCCTGTATGTTCCCTCACTGAATCTTATGGATTTCCGATATATCATGTGAGGGTATCAAATTTCAAAATTATAATCATCCCTATTGTGTTCCATGGTTCTATGGATAATATTTCGGTGCATTTGACATGAACATCAGACCAAAGTCTGAGCGTTACATATCTTACTATGCTTGATTAGATCGGCTACCCCACCCCACCCCAACCCTCCATTTTTCTTGAGGAAGCATCCGATTTGTTTTCTTTTTGTAAATTTAAAGTTTGAACTGTATAGAGTATTTATTCAATGTCAAGTTTACAGTTCTAACATTGTATGCAACGTAATCCAGACGGCTCAGCTGTTAACATGAGCTGGTCACCACAGACACGCGAGAAACTGGAAGAAACTATTCACTTTTAGTTTCGACCTGTGACCCTTAGATAAGCTAGAAACTAGGGTCGATCTAAGGATGGCACATGTGCCAAGAGCTATCATGCCCTCCCCACCTGTTCATTAAGCAGTAGACACATTTCACGATATCTTGGTCCTTTTTCTTATGTTGATAGGGAAAAATATTTCATATTAAATGCTAAAGCTATCTTCACTTGCCATTGATCTACCTGAAGAAACAGACTAAAGGTAGACACATTTAATCCATGTTTAAAGTTACAAAGACTCTCTGTAGTATCCATCTAGTTTTATGGTTTAATTCAATTCTAATTGTCAAGAGAATATGCTCAGCTTCTCCATAATATACTATTTATTTATTAAATGTTGAAGACCCTCTAACTAATGTTTTTTGACTGGATGGTTGTGAAAAAGAAGTGCTTGATTAATAAATACAGGATTTTTTTCTGATCATGGTTTTGAATACAAGGTTTTCGTGGACTCAGAGAAAGCATTATGCACAAACATTTTATGAACACTTAACAATTTATAAATTACATTTGCAGCATAATTACAACAGTTCTTGCACCAAACAAGAACTCTGGATTTACATTTAGTACATCAAAAGGCGTGAAATGTCTCAGAATGTATTTCCTTTCTACTGCCAATCTTGTGCCCTATTATTATTCAATTAACATTTCAAAGCAAGTAGACTTGATTCGTTACCTGCTAAGACATTGACAGCGAAGTAAGATGGTATTTGGCTATCAAGTTATGAAAAAAGTGAACAAATGAGAAATTAATTTACTCTTCAGATATTACTACTATCATTTATTTAACATATTGCAGAAATAAAGAAAGAAAGAAGACATAAAAGGTCGTAGGTTCTTTCAGTATTTTCAGTGGTTTGGTTTATTTCTGGCTCTTAGAATCCAGTTTCAGAAGAGAACAGAAGATAGCCTTTATTTTTTTAAATCAAGTAACATTGTAAAATACACGTACAGTTTAGACATGAACGGCAATTTTACATGGTGCAGTGACAAGATGTGCTGGGAAGCATTAACGACAAATAGAAATTATTGTATGCTAGGTTACATGAATTACAAAGTCAAACAGGGTTAAAATATCAATGCGAAGGAAGAGGTAACAAAATCGAAACAAAAGAATCAATTTTCAATGACAAGACGTAAGCCATAATTTGTGTTGTTGATACGGTGAGTTTTTTAATCTCTCTCTCTCTCTCTCTCGTTGTGGTCATCAAATACATGACTCATGTGATTCGATCTTTACTCCTGCACCTAACCCGATTTGTTGATAGATCGGGACATAAATTGTATACGGTCTTTTGGAATACCAATGTTGCAATACATCTAATTAAACAACGGACTTTGAGATAAAACCATTCCTTAATTTTAGACGATTCCATACTACTTAAGAAATCTAAAAGTACGCCTTCTTTCCCAATTGCAATTTTCAATGGAATTCCCGTTTTATACATATTGTAAAATCACCAGAACTGGAGTGTTTCAGTCGTACAATAGGAATCTTTTACGACATTAAACCATAATTGTATAGCTGTTTTTACATGTTATCATGACCTATTATCTTAACCTTTTAAGTCTTTTAACACTAATATGTTTTAAAAAAAATTCATTTTCATGCTTTTAAACTTATTTTCAGATTTTCTCATAACTTTTTTTTACGAAGAAGCCCAGATGTGCAACTTGCTCGAAATTCCATCTAGAGGGTGAAGGAATATTATGTAGATTTAATCATTACCGGGTGTAGTTACATTTGTGTTGTTCTTATGCACACCAATTTGCTTCAAATTTAAAAAAATAAAATAAAAATAAATAAATTTTAAAAAAAATGAATAAACCAGCAGTATCATATAGTGCAAATATTCCAAAGATGGAGAGTACTGAATACAACTTACACCAAAGGCTGATACCTCTGTCCTAAGCTGTATATTTGTATCCTCCGTCGTTGTCATTTTTTATACCGCATGGTACTACGGGCTATCTCTGACGTTACTTTACCCTCTGTTGCTACTATACCTGCCCTCGTTGATTTTGTACCCGAATTTGTATGCAATTGTGCGATTCCGTGTGTGGAACATCCACTTGGTAATTATACTGACGTTGTGTGATTCCATGTGTGGAACAGCCATTTGGTAATTATACTGACGTTGTGTGATTCCATGTGTGGAACAGCCATTTGGTAATTATACTGACGTTGATCGGCAGGACTCCTCAGATCATACAGCTCTATTTATATCATATATGCTAATTAGCAATTAATTGGGTGTGTTTATAAATGATATGCGTATCCATGCATCTACTCTAATTGTAAATACAAATATTGATTACAGTTCAGTTTACTTTATTTATATACAGATTCATCTGCAAAACAAGGAAAAAAGCCTATACGGTCATATTCCTTGAACCAGATATGTAGCTTAAGCAGCCCAAGAGAAGAAAAAAAAAATAAAAGCAAACTTTAACCTGGAAATCTGCAATAATGTGTGCAGTTGTAATGTCTTTTTAGTTGTTTTTTCTTCATATTATCATCTCTCTCTCTCTCTTTCTTTAATTACCCATGCGATTTCCTGAACCAAACTTTGAATCTGCAGAAAGAGAAACACAAGCTGTCAGTATCTTCCTTGAAGATAATAGAATGCATCCATCTTCCCAGTTATATCGCCCGTAACTACTTCAAGATTATCTTTAGCCGGATGGGACACCCACACCGCAGATATTTACTGATTAATATTGACATCAGTTAACATGTCAACCGAGTATGGACCGGATTGATTGCAGTGTACCAGTTTATTAAACAAGGAATATAAGAATCTATTCCTTTAAAATATATACGACTGTAACAAGATCTAAAGTCAAAGTGACCATTAGTAGTTGGGATACAACTGTAACAAGATCTAAAGTCAAAGTGATCATTAGTAGTTGGGATACAACTGCTCCATATAGGCCTATTTACTGATTATCCGCTCGTCAAAGTTAGGTTAAAATAAATTTAAATTATGAACCAGATTAAAATATCTTTTTAGCAGGGTGATCTGTTTGATTATTAGTTCGACACAAGAAATATTTGTTTCTGAAATTTTTTTGTTCAGTCATGGAACAGTTTCAATAATGAATCGAGCAAACATTTCCTTTCTTTTGTAATACAAGAACGAACTGTGTCCTAGTCACTACGGTCCTTCATGCAGTTTGTAATCGATTTTCAAGCTTCATGATCGCAATTAATCAAATAATCAATATTGATTTAATTTGCTCTCTGTATATGTCTGTATTCTATATTCACATCAAATGAAAGAAAACAATGATACATTTTGGCCAAAAGAAATAAACGTTCACTCCATTGGCTCTGCCATAATATTATTTTCAAATCAGGGGTGAATTACGCTTCTATAAGAGTAAAACTTTCCAGATAAATTCATCTTTTATATGAAAATTAGAATTGTATAATATTAA
The DNA here is from genome assembly GCA_029931535.1 of Margaritifera margaritifera. Lineage (NCBI taxonomy): Eukaryota > Metazoa > Mollusca > Bivalvia > Unionida > Margaritiferidae > Margaritifera > Margaritifera margaritifera. The sequence continues at coordinate 4,064,345 of JAQPZY010001647.1, read as the reverse complement.
ACTTTGACTATTACTAATTAGAAGAGTTTGTCAAATTTATGATATTCATAAATGACATAAACTGGATTTTTCTGCATCTAATACTCTTATACAAAAAAAGAAGCAGCCATAATCTAATTTCACAAAAATGACTTAAAATCTTCCTATCTGACAGATACATTATGACTGTGGTTTAGTAGATGGCAAATCACTTTATGAGTATATCCTAGTCGATGGTAGTATCTGATTATGTTTTCAACATCTGCATTGAATTTAGAGTAAATGACATAGTATGTGATAGAGAATATATATTTACCCTAAGCTATATTCATAGACATTAATTAAAGTAAACTAATAGAGCATTAGAAAGAGAACAGGTTATATGGAATACGTTACCGTGTTAAACAATATTATATGCAGGGTTATGTGTAAACAGTATTATATGTAGGGTTATGTGTAAACAGTATTATATGCAGGGTTATGTGTAAACAGTATTATATGCAGGGTTATGTGTAAAGAGTGTTATATGCAGGGCTATGTGTAAACAGTATATGCAGGCCATGTGTAAACAGTATTTATATGCAGGGTTATGTGTAAACAGTTTTATATGCAGGGTTATGTGTAAATAGTTTCTTTATACAGGTTGACAAGGATATTATGGACAACATTTATAAAAATAGAAGAGTTCGTGTCATCAAGGATAATGGACGCAATATTACCTAACGGTATAATTAGTTACGATATCAAAGTTATTCTCACACCGAATGGTATTTAGTAGAATTGTGTATACTTTTCTCAATATATGATTTTATTATGATACCCAGTAAGGGAAATTACAGGTGTGTGTTTGATTTAAACATATGTTAATGCAATCAATTAGTTAGCTTTCAGTTTCTGGAGAAGGAAAAAAATAGGATATGCCTGTTCCCCAATCTATTAAAACAATGTATTTAATATTTAAAAAAATATCTTCAGGATGATCCCGTTTTCAAAACCAGTCAGGAGTAATTCACATGTTTTAAGCTAACTCTTTTCTAACCTTCAGTGATAACACTTGGCATCTTAATGTCATCAAGTCAAGATTACCGGGGAAGATGGGGGTTGAAATATCAATAAAGAATCTCTATATATGATGTTTCAAATATCTGAGGAACCGTTATGCTCCTAGATCAATATCTAGAAATTGTGTATCAAAATTTACGAGGAACATTGAGATAATTACTACACTTTCATTTTTACAGCTACTCTTGTTGCCACTGCAATTACAATTCAGACCTTTTGAAAGATCTGAACGCTTGAGTCATACTGTATCAAAGCATAATTGCATAAAACAACTTATTTACTATAAAGCATAGCGACATTTCAAAATAAATGCTCTGCAATACTTAGTATTTGCCGCAGCTTTTAAAATCTATGTGATGGGTGTTAGTAATATTAATTTCTGCTTAGTCTATTTAATAAAAGAAATATATTGTTATTACCATAAACATATTTTAATTACTTTCAGTCAAATAATTCATGATAAATCGTTATGCTGTGTCCATGTTATACAGTAGAAATAAAAGTGTAACTTCAAGATTAATATGACAACCAAATTTTCAGATTGTTATGGTTAGTTAGAAATTACCCCCCACCCACCCACCCCCACACACATACAAGCACACACATATGCTACGCCTGGCTTTAACCACAATACGGTCTGTCGATATACCCTTCCAATAAAAGTGAATAAGTGTGTGCACGTGTGTGCATTTGAAAGAGATTTGGAAATAGAAAGCAACAAACTCAGAAAGATATGTAGAAACAAAGAAAGAAAGAAGAAAGAAAATGATTGTAACCAGGGCCGTCGTAAGGGTCGGGCGATACGGGCAACCACCCAGCGTGCCAAGCCGGTGGTGGTGGTGATAGGGGCTTTGCGGCATTTTTTTTTGTTTTGTTTTTTCGAGTGAGGGAAGCCGAAAGCGACGCTAGCCCGGAGCGCCGTTTCGTCCAACTCAAACCTGCGACGGCCTTGCTTGTAATTACCTTTTCTCAGCGTAAAAGTAGTAGACACTGTGAAACATCGCACAGCCTCGACTTCGACTTTGTCAGTCATTAAGTTTCACGGCAAAAAATATAGTCGACCAATAAAGTAAATATTTCACGAGAATGCTTTTTGTGCCGCGAATGAATCCAACTCCGCTCAAGTCTGATTGAACCCAAGCTGGGGACTTTTCATATGAAAACATTCTCGGTAAGAGAACTTATGTGCCGGCGATTATCTGAACTTTGTCGCTTGATGTAAATGAGTAATCTCTGTCGGCCACACAACTTGCGCGGCGTTGAGATTTTAATGGTATGAAATTTCACGACCGAAATAATCGAACTTGAACGGAGTTGTAAACACTCGCTGCAGATGAAGCATGCCGATGACGTCTTCTTATTTTCATATGTTGAACATGCATGGTGTTAGTGGATCCCATATAGCTTTCCATAGTTTTGCTTCTCTGTGCCAAAATGTAATTATTTTTATTACACGCGCTATTATGTGTGTGTGTCTGTGTGTGTCTGTGTGTGTTCCTTTTGGTCGCCTGAGGAAGACATTTGCTTGAGGTCGAAACTTAGAGAAACTTTGCTATTTTCTCTGCGCCGTTTCCAACTTTTGTGTTCGTGTGTGTGTGTGTGTGTGTGTGTGTGTGTGGTCTTTGAAGTGTCAGCACAAGTATTAGCAGGATACGAAGAAATGCCAGAGTCAACAGGGTTCTTGATCACGTCTATCCTACTGTATGGCATCAAAAGGTGGCATCAAAAACAAAGATGATGATGATGAAAAGAAGAATATAACAATTTAAGCTTCAAATATTGAATGTATAGCATACTATTTTGGAAATGTATCAGGTCTGGATTTTACCAACAAAACTCAAGTCTGGAGTTAAATTTAAGTACTAGTATATATTATAGCAATCTGATTGGCGTAATGTTAGGTCTAACGTAAATTGGACCAATCAAATGTCTTAAGTCATGACTAAATTTTATATTTCATGTAGGTGAAATTAGGGCCAAGTAAATATTTTCGTTGATGATATTTATCATCCTTTTCATTTCAATTTCTCATTTACAGTAGCATTACTTCATTATGTGAGTCCTCAAATTCAGTATAAAATTGTCTGAATACCATATATTTTCCTTATTTTTACTTCTGTACAGTAGCATTAATTCACTATGTGAGTCCTCAAATTCAGTATAAAATGGTCTGAATACCATATATTTTCCTTATTTTTACTTCTGTACAGTAGCATTAATTCACTATGTGAGTCCTCAAATTCAGTATAAAATGGTCTGAATACCATATATTTTCCTTATTTTTACTTCTGTACAGTAGCATTACTTCATTATGTGAGTCCTCAAATTCAGTATAAAATGGTCTGAATACCATATATTTTCCTTATTTTTACTTCTGTACAGTAGCATTAATTCACTATGTGAGTCCTCAAATTCAGTATAAAATTGTCTGAATACCATATATTTTCCTTATTTTTACTTCTGTACAGTAGCATCAATTCACGATGTGAGTCCTCAAATTCAGTATAAAATTGTCTGAATACCATATATTTTCCTTATTTTTACTTCTGTACAGTAGCATTACTTCATTATGTGAGTCCTCAAATTCAGTATAAAATTGTCTGAATACCATATCTTTTCCTTATTTTTACTTCTGTACAGTAGCATTAATTCACTATGTGAGTCCTCAAATTCAGTATAAAATTGTCTGAATACCATATATTTTCCTTATTTTTACTTCTGTACAGTAGCATTACTTCATTGTGTGAGTCCTCAAATTCAGTATAAAATTGTCTGAATACCATATATTTTCCTTATTTTTACTTCTGTACAGTAGCATTAATTCACTATGTGAGTCCTCAAATTCAGTATAAAATGGTCTGAATACCATATATTTTCCTTATTTTTACTTCTGTACAGTAGCATTACTTCATTATGTGAGTCCTCAAATTCAGTATAAAATGGTCTGAATACCATATATTTTCCTTATTTTTACTTCTGTACAGAAGCATTACTTCATTATGTGAGTCCTCAAATTCAGTATAAAATTGTCTGAATACCATATATTTTCCTTATTTTTACTTCTGTACAGTAGCATTACTTCATTATGTGAGTCCTCAAATTCAGTATAAAATGGTCTGAATACCATATATTTTCCTTATTTTTACTTCTGTACAGTAGCATTACTTCATTATGTGAGTCCTCAAATTCAGTATAAAATGGTCTGAATACCATATATTTTCCTTATTTTTACTTCTGTACAGTAGCATTACTTCATTAAGTGAGTCCTCAAATTCAGTATAAAATGGTCTGAATACCATATATTTTCCTTATTTTTACTTCTGTATAATTGTCTTCCCATTTTACAAGGATTTCTCGGACTGTCTAGAAGTCTGACGTCAGAAGGGATATACAAGTCTTTAAATCAACTACAAGTCCCAGTGATAAGTCCCTTCAGCTCAATATCATGGCAAGAGGCTGCTGGTAACATCAGGGCAACGAGAGCCTCTATCAATAGAGAGGTTGCGGTATGTATGTTAGTGAATTACGATGTTAAATTTCCAACAAGTCGGACATATTATTAATTACATTACTGATGCAAATGTGTCTAAATATTTAAATTTGGAACATAAAAAGCTGTGTTTATATCGTTCTTGACCGAAGCAGGTTGCATTTATTTCACCCACCCCCAAAAATTACAGAATGTTTCCTTTGTTGAGACCCGAAATTAGTGCATGAACTTTGATTGGAAATTATTATAATTCACAAATCAACAATTTTAATATTGGCTATAAGGAAGTTAAAGTCGTTCAGAAAGAAGACGTTCGGTTGCGCATACTTTTGCAATTCATCAAATAAACAAATGACCATTAGATTAGGTTGAGTGTCTCTGTTGAGGATTTTGATATTTTGGAGGTTTGGAAATATAAAAAATACATTGAGAATACGGATGCTTGAAGGGTTAGTGTGATATAGTACATTAAACAGGGTCAAAAGGATGAACATAAACTGAGACATATTTATTATCATATTCCGTTATTTTCATGACCAAAATCAAATAAAAATAAAAATTTGAATACATATAATTTGAATTATAAATGAATTATAAATGTTTTTAAGTCTCTTTTAAATATTAACAGAGAGAGAAAATATTTAGGCAATTACCTTCTCTAAGTATGTTCTATTGAAATGAATATCTATTAGGTGCTACACAAGAAGCAGTAAAATGATACCAAGTGAGGAAAACACTTTAAGTCTAAACGTTTCATCAGAGGATCGGTATTTGAGTTATTTCCCTTCATATGACTTGACTGACATCTCGATGCTAAAAGGTCAACAGAGCTAAACAGACAACAAAGTAGTGAAAGCAAAAAAATAATAAAAAGAACAGACATAATGCCATTGGCTTTGGAGGGATTTCTTTTCCTCCAAGTCAAAACGAAAGCAAATAATCAAAGTAGAGGAATTCGAAGGGGGGGGGGGAGGGGAGGGGAGGGGAGAGGAACAACCTCTGAACCTTTTTTAAGACACCGATTGTCAATTCAGTCTCAGAATTACCCCTCTTTACACACCATTGATAAAACATAAGAAATCTTTATCAAAGCATCAATAAAATAAATTGAAACAAGTCATGTACAATTTACATAAACCGTCATGGCTGAGCTGAATTAACTTTGAAGTGTTCATGTCACACGACGTGTACAATGTTGTTTAACAAAATCTATGATAGATTAACCAATAACTTTTTTGGTTGAAAAATCCTTTCGTTATGACACGCGTGCTAGATCAAACGTCTGACTAGTCCGATAAATGAACCCCAAACATGTATGTTGTGTGGTGTGGAATGTGATCTCACCCAGTGGCGAGGGTTTGAGGCGCCCGGGGGCAATGTTTTTTAGGTGCGCCCCTACTTTGCCACAGAGAACAGTTTTTATGTCAGTTGCCAACCTCCAAACTCCACATCCATCTACGCCCCGGTTAGAGCTTTAAAAAAAAGAAGCTCCCGACGTCGCCCCCTCTCTCCCGGCGCCCGGGGGCAATTGCCACACTCCCACCCCACCCCCGTCGCGCCGCCACTGATCTCACCTATTCATAAAACATTGCAGTTTATTGCAAACTGATTTGTCTGCAACACATGAGTGCACATATTGATCTTTTTAGACACTTACCGCTGTCTAAAATCCAGTAATTGATAGCGTTCTCAGCAGTTTGGGTTAGAATGTCAAATTATTTCGCCCATTTTGTAATTTGAAGCAATGTCGAGCTGTGATAATAGTTCAATGACGAGTTATTCATCACTGACCGTCACATGACAAATCTACATACGCTCCAGTCACATGACCAAAACAACCATTGTGAATGAGCGAATGATTGGTTAATCGATATTAATGGAATAGCCGATTATCCACAGATGGAGCGCAATAATTCGAAATGGCGACTGGAGGTGGAGTTGTGTTATTCCACGTGGATTTTCAAGTTGTCAAACATTGGATTGGATACTACAATATGCTAGGTCGCCCTTCCAACCGACCGTAACTCAGGAGCCGCGAGAAATACTGGTATCTAAAAATGATTGATATGTTTACTTGTGTGTTGCCGACAAATCTGTGTGCAATAAATTCCAGTGTTTATAAAACGATGAGATCATACTCCAAAACTACACAACATACCAGTACAGGTTTGGTTGATGATTTATCGGTCTAAAGTCTGACAATTCTATCATGACACAAATATAATCAAACAGGTTAGCGAGTTATAATTTATTCCAACCAGGAATCGAATCCGCGCCGCGAGTAACAGCACTCATTGCCTAGCTCTCATGCACCAGCGCTCTAATCTACTCGGCTATACACTCCAAAAATGGTTGAAACTAGGTCGAAGGAACGTGTACACGGGAACCAACTCGCTCGGCCAGTAGAAATTTACGCTCGGCTAAATGCACATACCTACTGGAATTATTTTGAGAAATGCAATGTATATTACTGCAAATATAAGCATAACAAACCTATATACCAAACAGACAGGAAAGTTTCATTTCAGGATCCCACATTGTACGTACATATACATGATTATATGCGAGAAATGTATATTGAATGACAAAATATAATCAAACAAAGCCTGATAGTTAAAATTCGTTCCAACCTGGAATCGAATCCGGTCCGCGAGTAACGGCACCCATCACCAACTCTCATCCATGCAACAGCGCTGTATGCCACCCAGTCATGCATGCACTCAGACACCCAAAAGGTTGGTTATATATATATATATATATATATATATATATATATATATATATATATATATATATATATATATATATATATTGCAAGGTGCTCGCCCTGGTTTTCTTTCCAGCGTAAGCTCGTTTTCCTTTAGCAAGTTAATTCCTGTTGCAGGACTTCAGCAACCACTTTAATTGAAACACTGAACTGGTTGCAAAATAGTGACCTGCTTTATAGAAGTCGTTTGGTAACAGACAAAGTCCTGGTAGTAATTATGACTGTTACATTAACTTCATATGATTTAAAGTTGAGATGTTGTATTTGTCAATAATTAGTATAACAGAATTTACATGTTCTCTTACTATGCTCACGCTGTTTCATCACATGTCATAATTACCAACTGTCTCTATAACTTGTATTAAATTACCATAGTGATCACAAATAATTCTCTAGGAAACTTGAAGAATATTCATAGGGGTACCATTAGAGTTTTAATAGCATAACAAAATTGAAATAAAACAACATTTTCATGTGAAATGGATAATCATTTACTGAAAATTTAAACATAAGGTCTTGCAAATGTAATAAAATAGCGTAAATTTAACGGAAGCCCAATACCACATGCAGAACTATTTGTCTATACCCAATACCACATACAGAACTATTCCTCTATACTTTCATATATTCGGCTTAGATCTTCTTTAGTACAGAAATTTACTCTCTCTCTCTCTCTCTCTCTCTCTCTCTCTCTCTCTCTCTCTCTCTCTCTATCTATCTCAGAGGAACAAGCCTCCAAGACTAAGTCAATGTTAACAATATCAGATTAGCAAATAGTAGCGTCCGAAATCGTTGTGGTCAACATTCGCAACAAAGTAGTAAAGTCCTACAACAACAGAGCAGTCAGTGGTAACAAGGCATCAAATATATATGCATGTTGCTGTAAAATAGTCAAACTTTGATTTTATGTTGAATTAATATACATCCTTTACGTGCATTAAGCTATTTTTACTCAAATTTTGATGAATGTTTCTTCTATAGTTCATCGTGAAGATGTTAAAGGTAGCAAACTGGACCTATGTAACCGCAGTTTACACAGATGATGCCTACGGAACCTTTGGTCTAAGGAACCTGACTGAAATGGCTGCAAAGGAGGGAATCTGTGTCCACACAATTGGATCCCTGTCCTACACTGAGGCACCTTCTGATGATATCAACGGCCTGATCAATAAATTGATCGCATCGAAGCTGGAGGCCAAAATCAGCGTCATTGGAGTCATCTTCTTTGGTCGTGGACCGTCTGGAAAGACCTTCCTCAGTGCACTGAAGGACAACATGGCTGTTCAACCAATTGAGTTGATTGTTGCAGAAGGTATGGAGGAATATCGGAATCTGCTCGAGTCTGAGAACAAGCTTCCAAAGAGAACAATCCTGGTCCGTCACCTGTCCAAATACCTGCCTAGTTTTGATCAGTACTACAATAATAAAACACAGTACTTCAAGACTACTCCTACCGATCCTGTAGATTCAATCTTTATTCTTTTCAAAGCGGAAATGGGACGCTCGCCGGCACAAATTGACAATAATACGAGAAATGCTAATGTCTTCTCCGTTATTGATGCTGTCTATACTCTGGCGAATGCATACAGAAAAGCGTACTCTGATAGATGTGTCAAGTTGTTGGGGATATGCAAACAGTTAGAAGAGATTACCTGGCCGCATAAAGCCGACTATCTTCGCGGTGTAAATGGACGGTACAGCGATATAGATGCTACTAATTTACCGCAGGAGCTACAACAAGCCAGTCTGTTTGTGGGAAACAACACAGAGTTGGAAGCCTTTGCATACATATCTACTGGGGTACGTTATAATGCTATATTCTCTAGTAGGATTTGACGAGGAAAAGAATGTACTCAATATTTGTGAAATATGGTCAGTTATTAAAATAGTGAGAAAGCTCTTTAGTCAACAGTATTCTTTCCTTTTCCATCTCCTTTGGTGCGTCCTAATTCTCTTTTTATTAGTATTGGATGTCAGTGTAAATTTTATCTACACATGGAAATTTACGTATTAATACATGTATATATTGTACGGAAATTTACGTATTAATACATGTATATATTGTACAGAAATTTACGTATTAATACATGTATATATTGTACGGAAATTTACGTATTAATACATGTATATATTGTACGGAAATTTACGTATTAATACATGTATCTATTGTACAGAAATTTACGTATTAATACATGTATATATTGTACAGAAATTTACGTATTAATACATGTATATATTGTACAGAAATTTACGTATTAATATATGTATATATTGTACAGAAATTTACGTGTTAATACATGTATATATTGTACAGAAAATTACGTATTAATACATGTATATATTGTACCACTGAGCATGAGCACAGGGCAAGATCTTCATCTATTTTTTTTTATTCTCTAGAAATTTTTTCATATTTAAACTTTGTTATAATTTTAACACCATCGCATATCTAGAGTTCTTTTTTCCTGCCACAATTTTGTTGTTCCTATTTCACATAGAGCAGGGGCTCAGTAACGTCCGCTTGGTTGTGAATATTAAAGGTAGAATGCTATGTTTGGTCATAAAGATAAATTCTCCTTTGACAGGTTGGTATGCTGATGTCTGACTCACATTTATCCGAATACATGTCATCATGGACGCCATCTGTGTGCAAGGGAAGGTGTTCCCAGTGCTTGACGTCGGATCAGTATCCTTATGCCTATTTGGACGGCGACCAACTTCTCTTAGGAATCTTTTCGACTCACGAATCTTCCACAAATGATTCGTTTGGCTGCGGGCTTTTTAAAGACTTCTCTATCCAAAGCATACTTCCCGAAGTCTTTCTGTATGCCCTTCAAGTGGCACGTCAGCAAACAGGGGTTAGTTTCGGGGCCGTAGTATTTGATGTTTGTGAGAGTGCATCCCGCGCTATGCTTATTACTTCCAAATTCATGGCTGGAGAAATAAAAGTACGAAAACCGGGCACGAATCAAGTTATTGATCCTACTAAAGTTAGGTTAGTAGTAGGAGCTCATTTCAGTGGAACCACTGTTCCAATGACAATGTTTTTCACAGGTCTATCACTTCCAGTCGTGTCGTACACCGCATCCAGCCCTGATCTGGATGACCGCATCAATTTTCCGTACTTCTTGCGAACAGTGCCAAGCGATGTAGATCAAGCTAAAGCAATGGTGCAGATTATTAAAACCATGGGATGGGAGTACGTAAGCGTTATGTATGTGGACAATAATTACGGCCGGAAAGGTCAGAAGGCATTCCTCAACTTCGCTAAAAATGAAGGAATCTGCGTCATGGAACCAACAATCCCGCTGTCTCAGACCGGTGACTCTAAAGAAGATTACAATATTCTCACCATTCTTAGAGATCAGAATCCAGAAGTTGTGATTTTGTTTGCAATTGAAGCCAGAATTGCCACATTGGTGTCTTTGCTGAATGAGCAGAGGAAACTTGGTATTCAAAACCGATTCATTTTTCTTGCCAGCGAAGACTGGGGAAAGAGTACACATATTCTGGAACAAGGTGGAGAGACCTGCCTCGGTTCAATAACCATGGCCCTTGAATCAAGCAAATCCGCAGACAATGGTTTCCATAGCTACATAACACAACGAACACCAGGAACAATAAAGAACCCCTGGTTTGACCTTCTTTGGATAGAGCAGTTTCAGTGCTTCCTGAACAACAGTTTTGACAATAAACATCAAACTCCGTGTTCGATGAGCGATAGAATTCCAGACGAGAAAGCCAGAGCTTGGGCAGACAATCAGCGGACCGTCCATTTACTGAATGGCGTTCTGGCGATTGCACACGGCCTGAAACAAGCCAACGATAAACTCTGTGCTAACAAAGGTTTTAATTGTCCAGAGTACTTCAAGAATATAACAGAAGTTGTTAGGAATATCAGAAATACTGAGCTTAGTAGCGGAGGAGTGAAGTTTCGAGTTTTTGACGACAATGGAAATGGAAACGTAGGCTATGAAATTCTCAATATCAAACCATCTGGAAGCGGCCTGCCGATTTACCAGCCAGTAAGTAACATAGTTCTACATTATATACATCTCAACTCAAAGATCGTTTCTCTTGAGTTCGTAAGATACAGTTTATTTGCAATTCCCTTGCACGCAGAACATATTAAAATGGTTTCTATCTCTGGCGAGGTCCGGATTTATTCAGGAAGTTATTTGCCTTTGCATATGCAAATCATTCAAACTTTCACGAGAACTCACCAAACAGGACCAGTTACCGTATTCATACAAATAACCTTTTCAAAAAGCAGTGAATTTATTTTATTAAAATCTCATTGATATTTTGAACACGTACTATGGACTGCAGTACAAATGCGAAATATTTGATAAGAACGAGAGCACAAATAGAAACTGAACAAACTGTCTATCCATTTAGATTCTCATATTTACACTATTTGATGAAAATAGCTACGCGGATCTCTCAGGAATTATTTAATGTACTTAATTAACAATTATACAGGTTTACGGACAGGATACAATTGAATTCAATCTTCTTTGCTTTATTATTAATATTCATCGTGTGACTCTAACATTGACATTGCATGGAGTATATATATATATATATATATATATATATATATATATATATATATATATATATATATATATATGTTTTAAAATATTGTGGCATGATTCAGTTTGTAAGAAAGATCTTTGTTGAATATATCTGACAATTTGTGTAAAACAACTTTTGGATCTTTGTGCTATTGTTTCGTAGTGTTGCCACAAAAGTATAAAATAACGAATCACAGATTTCCAATTGAAACGAAGGAGTAGAATCTGGATATATCTGAAATAAATGTAAATTATGTGCCTCACAAGATATAGGTGATGAATTTCACTATCTTTTTCCAATATAAATATTTTGCTGAAACAACAAAACAATATATAAGTAAAATGTATCTTAAGATGTTAATACATACAAATTTACTGAGTTGGCAAATAACACACATGTTAAGATATAGATTAGATTATGTAAATTTAAAGAACTAATATTTAAATAATTCTATTACAATATAAACTCAGAATAGGTATGTCTATTACTGTTTTATGCCATTTTGTCTTGTATATCCAAAATACTGATTAGAATATCTCTCACTACTCTTCCCTTTTCTATCCGCTATAACATCACCATTAATAATTTGTATTTGTACTGAATCTCTTATATCTATTGTTAGACTGAGTTGGCAGTTAAGTTCGGTTTAGTTCTGTTTTGTCAACAGTGCTCTATTGTTTCTATATATTAACTGTGTAGCTGCTTTTAGGTTTTGTAAAGGGTACTATATTAGTAAGAATTCATTGTTTAATATATGAGAGAAAGAGAAGGAGAGAAAGAGAAAAATCCAATCTAGTGTACATGAACGCTCTTTGTGTGCTCATTCTTCTCTATGTATTTTTGGCAAATACATTTGTATATCGTCATTGTATTTTGATATTATGGTTAACTGAACTGAATAGTTAGTAATGATGATGTAAATTACGACAAAGTATTTTCTGCTTGTCTTGATCGCTTTAAAAGAAAAAATTAAAAAAAGAAATCGGTAACGAAAACGTCAATACTGCAAAACTAGTCCAGTTTTAACGTGAGATGCGGGGGGTGGGGGGTAGAGAAGGAGAGAGCGAGGAGGAGGAAGAATATGCATTTAAATGTAAGAGGCGACTGAAACTTGGTAAATGTGAAAATATTACATCAATAGAACCTTGAAAAGTATTTCTAATATAATGTGTTCATAAACCGACATTTTTAAGAAATTCATTTGTTGGGCATCATCAGGTTTCTCCTATTCCGAAACGTGCGAATGGGATCAGAATTAGTCGCATCCTATTACATCCATTCGAGAGTTTTTTTTCTGATAGACGTTTTTATTGGTCTTTCATCTGTTTGAATGAATACTATATAATTATTGGAAAGTCCGCCCATTCGTCCGTCCAATTATTCATTGGGCAATTTTATTATCTGTCCAAAACTCCACTTACTCGTTTGTGCGTTTTCTGTCCGTTTCCGGTCTCAATCCGACCGTCTGTTCGCCCGTGTATGGGTCCGTTCGTTTGTGTTACCCATCTGTCTGTACGTCCTTCCATCCTATTATTGGTCTCTAAGTTTGTCTATCCATCTGCTCCTTCAGCCATCCGTTCGCCTGTTGCCCATCTATCTGTTCGCTCTTTGCCGATCCGCCCGTTTGTCTTTTCATCTCTTCCTCCGTTCGCCCGTTCGTCCTGTTTTATCCATCTGTTGTTGTGTTTGTCTGCCAACCTAAACAACCGTGCGTTTGTCTCGTCAAAACGTTGACTGTTTATGTTGTCTTCAAATACTTTTCGTTCAAACAGAAGATCTATTAAAAATGTAATACACCACAAACGTTTGCTTTCTTTTCATAGTTGTACCTCCAGTTTTGCACTTTAAAGGAGGATGTTAAACTTTAAAGAGGAGCTATAGTGGAAAGGAGAGTCTTTATTCTTCATTAGGTGCATACCTGTATACATACATACACTGTACATATACACAACAATTGCATATATTTGGATTTGACTGTGAATGCATGTAATTCGAAAAAATATTACTTCAAACACACTTGCTTAATGTTGTATATGTTGTATTGATTACTTCCCATTTGGTCGAACATCCAAGCTAAGCACAAATAGGAAATAACAATTAGTCATGTATATGATTTAAGAAATGCAGCGTACGCGAGAAGAAGCAAAAGTATCTAGGTGTATTAATATCATCTTCATGAAACAGCAAATGTGTGTGTTAAGTTGGATGTTTTATCGCTCCTACGAAAACAAATGACATTGCATTGACTCGTAACACAATCAGGTTTCCTTCCTATAATTTCCTTCCATTAAATATATACCTATTCTAATCACCCTACTTTACCCTCATTCAGACCATCTAAGCTATTTCTGTAAGACAAAAATACGCCTCAGATGGTAAGAATTTGTTTTAAATGTTTGGTATCTTTGTCAACATTAAATAATGTTTTTTCTTTCCAAAACATTTCTCATTTTATCACTACGAGGAAGAAGACGTTTACATGTCTGAAACATCGGGAAGATATTGGTATTCCGTAGGATACACATCGTAACTAACGGTTCTACATCCTATGATAGTTCATGGTTTTTAAGGTTATCTCCTTTGGTCGGTCCAGTCCTGTTCGCTCTTATTATTCCTTGATTGATGCTTTCCTCTGGGTAGTTTTGTTTGTGAAAGTATCGCTGTAATTTTGCGAGTCACTATTCATGTGTATGTTTTTACAATTGTCATCATGATTTAATCGTGAATTTATGCTTTGGCTTTTCTTGTTTCGCCAAAATTTCACTGCTTCTGTTCTGTGGTTATGCGAAATATTACCGTATACGTTTACTATATCAAAGTAGTAAGTGTTGATTCCTCATTCACGATTCTGGTAAATGGTTGAGAAAATTATTATCATATCTTATGGCACTTGAAACCTTTTGCAATATTTTTAATGTAATATCAAACAATTGCATCGGCGTGTCCTTGGGAAAGGGATTTAGCTACCATTTCCTCGGCATGATATAGAGAATAATGTTTTAAAAGTGCTGTTAAAACCAACAAAAAACAAAACTTTGTGTGGAACTTTTAGATTCTCCTACAACAGGTCTTAATTTTCAATCTTCATGTCTGTTTATTGTTATATATTCCGAACCTTACTGATGAATTGCTTATGTGGTTTTATTACTTCTGTGAATTTTTGGGATGCCTTAAAAGTAACTAAAAGTAACTGGTACAAAGTTGAGATTTCCTTAAATAAATCTTTCCTTCTTTGTATAGGCAATTTCTGTGCTTTTCAATTATCTGGTTTATTAGTCTTCGTGTGTCCGTATCGGCTTGCACACTTATTTCCTGGTAGAGTTCTTCTTCATTAAGCATTTCTCATATTTTGTCTCGGTAAAAAATAGATGTCACTCCACCTTTATCTGCTTCTTTGATAATAATTAATTTGTCATCAAAGATTTCAGTGCTTGTCTGTCACTTTTTTAAGAACTTTTTATTATTATTATTATTATGATTAGTTTCTGTTGGATATTCTTTTAAGGTTTGGATAACATCTAACACTTTGCCAATGGAGTATCAGACAATGTAAATGTGTGTGGATTCTTCTATTCAATATGTATGCAGACTGTGCTATAAAATATATGTATGTGGACTGTACTATTAAATATGTATGCAGACTGTACTATAAAATATATCTATGTGGACTGTACTATTAAATATGTATGCATACTGTACTATAAAATATATGTATGTGGACTATTAAATATGTATGCAGACTGTACTATAAAATATATGTAAGTGGACTGTACTATTAAATATGTACGAGTTCAATCATGTATCTATGGGCTTAACTCTTACATTTAATTAACAAGATTACTATACATGTCTATATATCAATGTAGATAACAATAATATCTTTTAGAAACACATCTTTTATATGGAGCGTCGATTAAGACAAATTTCATATGAGATCAATAAATATGCAACAAAATCACTTTATTTAAGATCAACCCATGCACAATGTTCTTAATGAACAAATACAATATTACTGAGATGATTTCTAACAAGTATACTTTGTTGTAATTTTTATCACCACTTTATACATTGTATCAATAGAGTGATAAGCTTTCATGACACTGTGTACAGGGCCTGTGTTGAGTGGATTTCTGTAATGTGGTCGATTTTACAAATTTAAAGTGATTGTTTTGTGATTGGTTTTGCTATCGAATTTATTTATTTTATTTAATTGATCCCTGACTGCGGTTCATGTTTCACGGTTGTGTCAGTCTTACAAATGTGCTGTGTATAGGTATTGCATATTAATAAAAGTTGTTTATATCTCACCCTAGCGTAGTTTTCATAACTATCACGTCAAACTGTTTTGCAACAAAAAGTAAAATGTAAGTTATTGAGAAGCATCCATGATGCTGGTACAAAAGGGCTAAAAAGAGAAGGAATAGAGTATGGATATTACACACACACACACACACATATATTATATATATATATATGGGGAAGGGGTATTTTTGTGTTCATGTAAACTTTGAACTGCAAACATATCTACAGAAATTACGACAAATTTCTTTTTTTTAAATAGATAGTGTTGTACCTTTATAAACATACTGTGAACATTGTCTGAACAAACAAAACATATTTTAGTTTAATGGTTCATTCATGGGATAATAAGATAAACTAATTTTCTTTACCTTATGCCAGGTTGGGACATTCACAGGCAACTCTTTACAACTAAAAAAAGAGGAACTGCAATTCTATCATGGAAACATTGATGCAAAATGTGACGCGAAGTTGTGTGCCAAGTGCAATCAACATAAGCCAGAATCATCGTCAACTGCTCCTTCAATCTGTAGTAATGCTGAGTTTGGTAACAGAGTCATTGATTTTGCCATTATATCCATCTTGGTCATCATCTGCATATTGATTATAGTCAAGGCTGTCTATGACAGCTGCAGAATGAGAGGTACACATTTAAATCTTTAAAAAACCGGCCATTTAATTTGTGGGCGGGGGCTGGATTTCCATTCGAGTTGGGTCATTTTGTTCTGTTTTTTATTTAATGAAATTTTTCATCCGATAATATAAGATATATAAGCAGAAAAGGGAAGCAAGTACTTTTTGTTTTCAGCAAAGGAGGTACAGAATGCTTTTATTCAGAACAAAGAAGAAAAAAAAGCAAACAAATAAATGGTCGGAGTCGGAGCCTCTCTCACTCAAATATGCATACAATCTTTCAGAAACTGATGCATACACACACACACAGACACACACACACAAATAAACCTTATGTTATAAATTGTTTACTTAAGAGCTAGGTAACATTTTATCATTATCTGAGCGTTGTGCTACTGCAAAATTTGTGAAAATTATGCAAGTATCTACTCAATATAATATCCATTTGCTTATATTAAAATACAACAGATGTTGAAAATAATTTCAATACAAGGGCAAATGTCGTTAATATGTCTTTACTTCTAATTGGATAAAACTTTCGCGTAAAAATTGTACTAACAAGGTAATTAGTATTCATGAGTGCTAAGATTGCATCTAGTTGAGCAACTTAAACTTCAAAAGAAAATGTAGTAGAATGTAATAGAATGAAGAAAGTGCTTGTGCAAAAGGTGACTTTTAAGGAAAATATGATTCAACACAACCGCGTTTTTCTCGCACATGGCACATGCAAGAAGTAATGACGATACGGGTTTGTGCCTAGCTCTACGAAATGTAATTTGTACCTTCTTTGCTGGGAGAGACTTTGGCGACATGCGCCTCGTCTGACACGCAATTTATTAATTTTTTTTAACATTAATCCATATCCATGTCGCATATTTAAAACTTGTCAATTACGAATGCGTTTCAAATCTGTGCATGAAGTATGCACTTTTAAATTTTTTTAAAACTGAAACTCGCAAACAAAATTAGAATCTATAGAAGAATAAAGGTTAAAATCAGAGTGTTTGTTTAAAACAGTTAACATATCATATTTCATCTTTTTTTATATATGCAAAAGAAAATTACATTTAGGTATCGAAACATTGATGTTAAACAATTTTAAATCAATTATATATTTTCAAGGTCTTTCAACACAGTCATCACATCGCGATGGTTTCCAAATGCATGACTTCAGCGCTAGGTCGTCTATGGGCAATAATTATAACGACGAATCCGTGAGGGAACAATATGAGGCCCCCGAAGCCCGATACACTCCCTCTCGTCAGCCCCAGGCCTCGAACATATTGCGAGAAATACCACAGAATCCTAAGAGGATGCAGCATGAGAGCCACATTTATGATATGACCAAAGATGCGGAATTTAATGTTGCTTAGTTTATTGGTCCTTGCCGCAGTACGTTTATCC
The DNA here is from genome assembly GCA_029931535.1 of Margaritifera margaritifera. Lineage (NCBI taxonomy): Eukaryota > Metazoa > Mollusca > Bivalvia > Unionida > Margaritiferidae > Margaritifera > Margaritifera margaritifera. Next base: position 4,046,133 of record JAQPZY010001647.1, on the reverse strand, counting down.
TTTAATGATTCACTGGAATGGCGTCACAGAGCTAGCAAGATGGGTGATAATATATGGAAACTGTGAAATATGATGATGAATATAACTAACAATTTTGAAAACTTAGTCAAATGTCACATAAATATTATGAAAATGTCAAATTAGGAGATTTAAGCATAGGATATCATTTTATTTACTGATTTACCATCTATAAATAAATCTTATCATTATTACTATTATTATTATTATTATTGTTGTTGTTGTTGTTGTCAACACAGAGTCCTTATTATTCTACCATCCAGGTAAGTATCTCAATGACCAATCACGTGACCATATTGCAAAGTTCGTTAAAGATCTAATTACAGTGAACCTACCCAGTCCGATTTCCAGTTTCTCAAATTTCTCATATCCGAACGGACATCCCAGTTCCAATGAATATTATATCAGTGACCCTTTCTTCTCTTCATCACTTTTATACCCATCAGTGTATTCTCTGTGGTTTATTTTCTGGTCTCCGTCGTTCCTGCAATTTTGATTATCTTATTCTTTTTTTAAATAAATATTTACATTTTTTATACGCTTCCATATTATGTTATGTTCTTCGTCCGTATGTTAAAAATTTTGTTTTAGCATACTTGGTGTTTGCCGCAATCTACAGTTATCAAACTTTGTGAATGGCTTGCATTTGGATGAAAGAACCCATTCAATCTTGGGGTCAAAATTTTACAGATCAAGGTCACTGTGACTGAAAAAGGAAAAATAGTTTCCACACAATACCATTAGTTCTACATCGCATACCTGGACCAAACTTTGGTGGACGGCTGGCACTTGTTGTAAGAACGAAGCCTTTTGATTTTGGGGTCAAAAGGCCAATGATAAAGGTCACTCTGACTAAAAGAATAAAAATGCTTTTCCGCACCATAACATTATTTCTACATTGCATACCTGGACAAAGCTCTGTGGTTGGCTTGCACTTGGAGCAAGGAAGAAGCCTATTGAGTTTTGGGGTCAAAGGTCACCGAGTTTGTGACTGGAAGAATGTTTTCTGCACATAAGTGTCAGCTCTCGACGATGTACCTTCACCAGAGTTTGTGGATGACCTGTACTCTGGGAAAGAAAAAAGTCTATTGATCTTGGGGTCAATTGGTCAAAGTTCAAGATCACTGTCTGTTTTTTTTTGTTTTTTTTTTACATAACAACTTTAGTTCTAGCACGTACCTTGACCAAAGTTGGTGGAGGGTTTGCACTTAAGGTATGGAAGAGGCCTATTGATTTTGGGGTCAACATTTCAAAGGTCAGTTATTGTGGCTCAAACATAAATGGGTTTTGCAGAGTAACTTTTGTTCTAGAGTAAGTTTCTTGACCAAAAAGTTAAGTTTAATTATATAAAAAAAAATGAATGCTTTCTGCACAGTAAGTTTAGTTCAAGACCGCTTACCTTGACCAAAGTTACTGGTAATTGAGACCCACTGGTCAATAATCTCAACCATGCCTACATATTAAACTCGGGCCGGGCGAATAATGTGCCGTTCACGGTACTAGTTATTTATTTATTTCTAAGGTAATTTGTGATTTCTCCGATAGTTTTCAAAAATCGAAAGTTGACATTCCATCTACTATGAAAATAATCGATGTTTTGACACCTTTTCATTTTAGCAGAGAAAAGGTGGCAACGACCTGAATCAATACTACATTTTACATCTCTGTTTAGCTCACCTGGCCGTAAGGCTAAATGAGCTTATGATAGGGCCCTGTGTACGTCGTCCGTCCGTCAACAATTTCTTATTACGACCCTGGAGGCCATATTTCAGATCCGATTTTGAGCAAACTTAGAATATGGACTTGTACCATCAAGATCTCAGACTTGTTCGATAATAAGAGCGATCTGCGCATATAAATAAGGTGATCTTGCATATGATTGGCAGAGTTTGTTATCACTTTGGACGCTTTACTGCTGATCCGACTCGGACCAAATTATAAATATGGGCTTAAATCATCAAGATCTTAAACGAGTTCGATAGCGAGCGAGATCCACACATATTAATGTCGTTATCTTTCATGTCGTTATCTTTCATCTGATTGGCTCAGCTTGTTACCACTCTGGAGGCCATAATTATGATCAGATTTAGACCAAATTAGGAATATAAACTTAAATTATCAAGATTTCGAACAAGCTCGATAATGAGCTAGACCCATGCATATTAGTTATATAACCTTAAATCTGATTAACTTAGCTTTTTATCGCTCTGGAGGCAATATTTCTGATCCGATTTTGATTGAACTGGAGTATAAGTTTATATCATCAGTATCTCACTTCGAATATGATTGACATCAACGCATATCAATGAGGTATTCCAGCAAATGATTTGCTGAGCTTGTTGCCACTCTGGAGGATATGTTTCTGATTCGATTTTGATCAAACTGGGAATATAAGTTTATATCATAAATATCAAACGAGTTTATATATAAGCATATCCATGCATATTAGTCTGGTGATCCAGCATTTGACTGGCCAAGCTTGTTACCTGTCTGGAGGTCATATTTCTCATCCATTTCGATCAACTTGGAACTTAAGTTGATATGAACATTACGGACGAGTTCGACCACGAGCGAGACATCCACGCATATTAATGAGGTGATCTTGCATTTGATTGGCCGTTCTTGTTACCACTCTGGATGCTATATTTCTGATCCAGTTTTAATCAAACCTAAACAAAAGCTTCTATCATCAGCATCTCGGAACAGTTAGAATATGATCGACATCCATGCATATTAATTAGGTGGTACAGAATCTGATTAGCTGAATTTGTTACCACTCGGGTGACGATATTTCTGATCCCACAAGATCAAACTTGGAATAAAAATTTATATCATTAACAGCTTATAAGATTTCGAATATGAGTGACATCCATGCATGTTAATAAGGTACTCCTGCATCTGTTTGGCTGAGCTTGTTAACACCCTGGAGGCCATATATCTCTTCCAATTCTGGTCAGATTTGTAATACAAGCTTTATGTAATCAATCTCACGAACAGCTGCAAAAACGAACAACATTCAAGCAGATTATTGTGATCTTGCATCTGACTAGTTAAGCTTTTTACCACTCGGGAGACCATATATCTGATCCAATTCGGAGCAAACTTGGGATGAATGCTTATATCATTAAGGTCCCAGACGAGTGGAATATGAGGCATCCACACATATTAAACCGTGAAATAAAAATATGAAAACCTATAAATGTCAGAAGGCATTATACTAACCTAGATTACTTGGTCAACCACCCTTGCATTTGTTTTAGGCAGATGTAAGCAATGTGTGCAATCTCAGGTGCACTTGGGCCTCTTGTTAGATATGATTCTACAACTTTTCCAGGACATTTCTCATTATTCTCATGACCATTTACCTTTTAAGGTTGCACTACATTTTAAAACTATTTCAAGAATTTCCATGACTACAGAAACCCTAAAATGAAGGTAAATTATATTTATATAAAAAAGAAAGCATATCAACGCACACTTTTAAGGTTAAGTAAAATTTATATCAGTCAGCAAGAATGTTGTAAGAACAGTTTAGTTGTATACATGCGTCTTTTTGACCTCATGTACATAATTAAGTCACAATCATCATAATGTCAAGATTTCTCAAGGGATGTGATCAAAATGTATCCACTTGATGTAACAATCAACAAGGGGGACTGGTTTTTGCCTCTTCATCACCAAACTGATATCAGCAAATTCTCTATGCAAATACAGTCTGAGACTTACAATACTTATATCTTCCACTGAACAATTTAAACTTCTACCAGCAACATGCCTATTTAAGCATGACTCAAAAGTTCTTATTTTCTATGACAATAGCTGTACATGTTTTTTTGCTTGACAGTAAATAGCTGACTTGATGGTGTTGGTATACAATCACTATAAGTCATTACCTGATGCTAAAATAGTTTAGCTGTCTCGGCCTCACCAGACTGTATCTGCATGCTTTTCATTGCACACTTATGAAAGCTTGAAGTGGGCTGGGTGACCCGAAGCTAAAATTCAGTAACTAACATGTATAAAATAGTTTGTAAAGATAACAAGATTTCCTATTTTATGATATACCTCTGACTGGTAAATATTCATATTGTTATACTTTATTTAAGCAACATACTAGCTTAGGTAAAAGGCTACTCAATTATTAATATCCAGAAGGAATCTTGCTGTATAATGATGTCACCAAAGTAAACACAGGGGGAAGGCACTCTTAATGTTCTAGGCCCTTTCTGTCACATGCCAGAAAAAGACCTCCAATGTAAGCAGTGGCTATTTTCAACTGCCCTCAAACCTGTGGCTATTATCTCATAACTTTATTAATGTTACAATGACTTGATATGTCATCACCAATAACAACCTAAGCAACCGTTTGAGGCTACTGAAAATGGCTTATATCTTCTTTTAAAAAAAAATTAATTCAAACGATGCAGGAATTACATTAAAAATTAAAACTACTGATATTTTATTGATGGTTGAAACATCATCAGAAATATTTTTTTCAAAGCCTATCTTTCATAGTGAGGATCTATTTTTCACATACGAAGCTGAATATTCGTCCACCAAAAAAACTTACCAGTAAAAAAGTATAACTACAATTATCTCAGAGCCTCTTTATGACAGTCCAAGTTCTTAGAACTGCATTGGAAAGAGAAAAGTTCTGATTTAGGGCGAAGGCTGATAGCAAAGTACTCCCCAAATGATTTCATAAACAATGCCACAGCCAGGACAAAGTGTTTGACTCTGGGTCAGTTTCATTTTGAATTTTTTTTTTTTTTTTTCACAATGAATTTTGTTATGAAAGATCAATAAAGTTACCATGACAAAACAACATCAGCATTAACATTGCTACTGTACCTGTATCTTTGGGCAATTTTTTTCTCAAGCAAGATTAAATCAAGATAAAACATTTCTGCAAGTTTTCTGGCAGATTTCAACTTGAGGTGGCAGTAGTATTATCAAAGCTGTAAAGTGAGGTAACCCCCTGTGAGGAATATGGGCAGACAGCAATCATCTGGAACACCTCAGGTTTTTCTGCAAACAGAATAGCACACTGGATGTGATGGTCCGAACTACTTGCCTTATGTTGTCCAAGTACAATTATACCTTAAATAATTCTTTTGATTATAATTTCATTTAGCCAAACTTCCCATTGGAAATAGTGATATTAGCAGTACAATTATTTGCATTATGTAGCATCCCTATAAAAAAAAAAGTGCCACTATTACCACTGGAGATTAACTCTTGGCAGAACCTACCTATGCCTATTGACATATGCACTGAGAATTATGGCTTTTGAAAAACACATACCCTGTATATTATAAAGCACACATCAGAATCAAATTTAAAATATAAAGAAGCATTCCAGACACTTTTTTAATTAAAATTTCCTCACTTGTTTTCTTTCTCACACCACTTGTCCAAAGATGAGTTTGCAAGTTTGATTTATATATAGGTAACAGTAGAATTACTTTCTCCATTTTGAAAACAATATAGACACAATAGTATTGTATAATATTGTCGCAATTGATAGTATAAATCACCAAATAGTTACAAATATTATCAAACAGAAAACTAAATAATGATGGGTTGCTAAATTTGGATATTCTCAATGTCATATCATTGTATTGCCATTTTCTACATGTAGAAGCTGATAAATGTATCCAACATCTTCACTCAGAGGAAAACAAAGCTTCTGCTACCTTAAGTAAATATATATCACTAGAGATAAACAAATCTGGGGTATCATTATGTTATAGTATACATATTGATCACATGACTAGTGTTATTTACATTAATATATCCATAACATCATATTTATATATGTTAACACATGTAATGACACCTCATGATGTCACAAATGACATCATAATATCATGCAAAGGAAAGGCATAACAACTAAGGCATCCTAATGTATTTCAAAGTCATTTCATTACACCAATCTGTGGTTTGGTCAAATAAAATCAGCATTTTTCATCATGTAATGAATAGAATCTTACATTTTTGCTCATTTCAAATGAAATTTATGAAACTCGTAGAATAACTTCAATCTTTTGCTTGCCAAGGCTCGCAAACGCTAGAAATTATTCGACTCATTTCATGAATTTCATTTTAAATGAGCACTTATGTAAGATCCTCTATATATCTTTCTCTGCTAAATAATGCCTGTCTACTTATGGACCAGCATGAAAATGTATATGTCATTTGGCAAACAATGTCAGTCTATCTATGGACCAGCATCAAAATGTATATGTCCTTTATTAATAAAAGACATATTCACAGCAAAAGTAATTATTTTATCCCTTTTTTCTGTGTTTGATTCAAGATTCAATTCCAATTATAATCACTCCTTACTTTCATATATTTTCATCACTATACTGCACAAATCTTAGTGCAGGTCATATAAAAGACTATAAAAAGTTCACTTTTTTCACAATAAACAGCTTTAATAACACCATCAAGGCTGTAGCTTCAGCTATTCAGACATATTTTAACAGGTTAGTAAAACAAACGAATAAATAGAAAAAAACACCAATCATAATGCATTTTTTAATATGATGCAAATGGAACCAAAACTGGCATCAGTGACACATTTAATGTACTAAATTTAAGAAAAAAAAGAAAATTCATAGACAACCAGAAAATTAGAACAATTCTAAACCTTTCATCACCTTAAAATTCGTTTTTTTATAACAATGTCTATGTACTTGTAATTGATAATGAAAGAAAAGGTTTCCTGGAATAGTATACACAAGAATTACATGCATCTCAGATGGGTATTAAGGTACAAAGAACATGGTCACTGTTATACAAACATTTCGAAACTTTAATTTTGTAAGATCACTTTTGAAGAAACATTTTTATATCGAATGATTTTTAACACAATTCTGTGTTGTAAAATATCACCATATCTAACTGTTATGGCAATAAAATAATAATCACACTGAGTTGTTTTAAACCTGTAAATTGATATTATTTGATTCTTTTTACAATAAAAAAACAATTTTCTACATTTATTTATTATTTATTTGTCTACAGAGTACAGAATAGGAATCATTCCTGACAAAATTAGATACAACTTTGGTGAACTTTTTGTGTAATATCCTGTGAACATATTTCTAAAAAAGCGAAATACTGTAAAATTATAAATGTTCTCAACTGTGTCATTTGGGAGTAAATGGGTGGTTTCATGTGCATAAAATTTAATGGAGAACTGTAAAACACCCAATACAACAATATTTTTTGTGGATTTAATTAATGTGCATAAACATTACCCAAACAAATTTCAATTCTCTATGAATATATTTTTATTTTACAGTATAGTCAGAAATTCATACAGGAGCTAAAAATACATGGCAAACAATTAAACCCATGTTTGAAATGAAATCTATTATCACACTTGTGTCGTTCATGACATTTGAGACTCTCTCAAACAATTAAACCCAAGCTTGAAATTAAATCTATGATCACATTTGTGTTGTTCATGACATCTGGGACTCTCTCAGTAAATTTTAACCAGTGGGCTTTAGGACTCTATACCTAAGCAATTACACGTAATGATAAGATACAAGGGATCAGTTACCAAGTATTAGCTGTGTCAGAATTTTTTTTCTTTCATATTTTTGTCAGGAAATTCTTTAGAATAGCAATGATGTTAGTTGACATCAACATACGTGGCTACTCACTTCTGATCTGGTACTGTAAACTATAATTTAATAAAAAAATTGTTCACTTCTAAATTCATGAAGATAATCCTCATTTCACACTGGACTATTATTAAATGATCACATACATGCACCTTTTTCAGCTTCATTAAAAACAACCGTTCAATTATTCTCCAAATGATCTCTTTCAAATCTTACACAATAATATACTAAATAAAAGTGTCATCTATTTGGAATAAATACAAAACTTACAAAGATACAGGGTATACTAATAACAACAAAAAATGTCTTCACAATGTGTGCAATATTGTGCACAATTTAAAATAAAAATTCTGCACAAAATTAGAAAATATCATGCATTCATTGTAAATACACAATGACGATTTACCATGTATACTCTTTTATAAGTTGGATCCAACTACAAACTGCATAAACCCAGATCTGCCATCTCGTAATACACTGGCACATATGGGCCTATGCAGTTTATTAAGATTAATTCATAGAACAAACAACATAGACGCTGATCTGCTGGCACATTATGCAATGGCAGATTAAAATCTACATTGCTTCTAGTTGAAACTGATTCATATGGGAGTATATACAATATAAAAACTTGGAATAGAATGCTGCATACATCAAAATTATGTTCCAAAAGGTCATCCTGGTGACTTATTTCTAAATCATTTATCAATTTAGTCAAATGGGCACATTTTTTAATTTATTTTTGACTTTCTCTCTTGTACATCAAAGTTATAAAAATCCATGCAAGTCTAATCTTGTTAATCTAACTTTGATTTAATGTATATAACAGCCTGTTTTAGCAGCGGAGACATTTTAGGGATTTTGTGGTCTCTGAATGAGATTGCAAAAACAAATCCCATCATTGTCTATTATCCATTGTAAACAAAAAATGTAAAAATGTAAAAAAAAATTGTCATTAAACGACTTCACCAATATTTGTAAAACCAAAAATGTACAAATTTGTAAAACCTGTTAAAACCAGGTATAGAAGGATAGACAATATAAAATGTACATAAAGCTCAAATATAAAAAGATAATTACATTTCTGCAGTAATTCTACCCAACAAAAATATATATTTATACATATTTTTGCTGGTATGAATTAAGAAAACTTTGACATTTCATTGTAATTTGAGATCCAACACAAATATATTGTCAATAGAATACGGACACTGAGGAAGTACATGCTAAGTATTTAAACTTGGAATAATCTGGAATAATGTTTGACTATTGACTAGAAATGCTTTAATGACTGCAATGAGTTTAACTCGCAAGTGGATTGTTTAATTTGATGCTAGACCCATGACAATAACACTCAGAACATTGCAATGACAATACCATCAATGTAGGATTTTGCTTCATACATAAAGTTCCCTCGACTATTCCAGGTGGCATACCATTACTCAAGCTTGCCAGGGGCCCCAGGTGGCTAAGCAGTCTAAGACGCTTGCCTTTACAGATCACTCACATCTCACCTCTGTCCACATGGGTACAAGTCTCAGCTCAGCCAACATGGGTATATGGGAAAGCTTGCCAGTAGCTTCCTGTTGGTCGTGATTCTTCCCAAGTTCTTTCTCCACCAAATATACTGGCTGCCATGTATTGCCTACCATGTGGTGAAAAATGGCATTAAACCCACAAAATCAAACCAATCAAGCTTGCCAATTTCCATACACAACACTGTTCCTCCCACCGTGACAATTTCAAAGCAGTGAAACTGACCCTGTAACTTCTTGACTATTGTGCATGTTTCCAAATCAAGTTGTCTCCAGCTAGATCAAGTGCAGAAGTAGCCAGTGAACTTTTTTTTTCAAAACCAAGGTGTATGTCAGTTGGCATTTGCCTAATGAATACAGGTACTACAGTAACAATCCCCTAATATTTCTAGCATAACAAAGAAAAACAGTTTAACCTTAGTATGAACATAAATTGAATCAGAGAAAGAGAGGTAGCAACTTGAAAAATTTGAGCCTGTATTCAAGTGTAACACTCATCAGTAGACAACACATGCAAGTTTATGCACACATTAATGGCAGTTCAAGGATTCAAAAGGACATATGGAACAAAATTTGATGTCATATAATAAGTGTTACATCTCATACAAAGTTTTCCAAACATTTCATACTTATTTTAAGCTGCTCATGTTAATTAATTTTGAAACACCAGACTAGGAGCAATTTATTTCCATATGAATGGAGATAGGTACCATGTAAAAATTAACTTTTTGGGGTTCTGAAAAAGATGTAGCATAAGACAATGGGATCTTTGTCCTACGATATTCTCAACATCATTGAAAATACCCAACTGATGTTGTGATTGTATGATAACAGAGACCCCAAAGAACTAATCTTACTTATAATGTTGAATATTAAAACCAATATATGAAAACTGTAAAAACTGTAATCGTTAATTGGCTGGAGATGTAAGAGGATGCCATTTTTGCTTTTTCACCAAAGAATATGAAACACATTAAAGGACTCTCCAACTGAATAATCATCAACTTGAAAGATTTAAGTTGACAGAATTTTTTTACATCTTTGTTTTGCTTTTTTACTGGGTTAATATTCTTAATTTGGTTAATTTTTTTTAAAATTCCCCATTTTACGTTTTTGGCAGCACTTACAGTCTTATTACACCATCTAATACAATTAATGTAGGATGGGTCATTTATTTTCTCCATTTTCTGTTATTCTTGCAGATAAAATCATTAACATTCACAAGTAAGAAATGTGATGTCAAACCCACTTACACTTTATCACTCCATGGACTGGGGATAGTGGGGTACAAGTTACATTGTGGTTATCCAATATGTCCTAAATATGATGTTTTTGCTCATATTGATTCCACATTACAACTCTCTCTTTTTTCCTGAAAGAATTAATGTTATGAAAATATCCTCAATCCCATATCAAAAAGTGTTATTTAAACTGGAAATCTAAGAAGTATGTAACAATGGACATGAACGAAACTGGTTATCCAGCAGGAACGTTAGCTGGAAAAACCACAGTTCTCAAGAATCAGTAGCATGACTCAAACTGTTTCTGAATTAATTTAAACCAGAATACCTTGCAAATGAACACATTCACCAATTTATAACTATTTATACTATTTTCTATCTTAACAGAGCAAAAATTGCATGCACAAATAGTTGTGTAAATACACACAACTGTGGCAAGAAAGTAGGCATTCTTCCCTTTTATCTGCCAAACAAGAAGGAAAGCATGTGCTTTCTATGACGTCAGGCTATCATAAATGGGTAACATATAGATGTCGTAAAATAAACACTGCTTGATGTAGTCAATGCCAGCTATTTTTCCAGTTGCTGCCAATATACTGTAAGAATCAGAGATGTAAAATTCTGACACCAAGCAGATTTATTTTAAAATTCCGAATACTGTGTCGAAAATTGTACTGGTTCAATCTTTCTACAACTTGTATCATAAATTGGGCCAACACATGTACTTTCCTTGCAAGGTCAAACACAGTTGGAAACTAATGAGATTGGCATAATATTTATCAAATTTTCGAATGTAACACTTGGGACATGAATGTTAGATCTAAACACAGTGAAGAATAATTTGATAATTTTTTTAAATATTTTGTTCGGAGAATTTTTGCATGATTTCAAATGTATACAGCTTTGCTTCCTCAGTAAACTGAATGCCAATGACCACTCTCTTACTGAACAGCTGGGCATTATAACGGCATTTAAACATGTCACCCTCATTGCATGCATGATACAACTTGTGAATGTTCTCAAAATTTTCCTTGAAAATTTTAGTTTCTAAATTTTATCTTACTAATAGTCAATTACATATATATCGATGTTATCTCTCTATTGTTGACTACAAATGACACATACACCAGCTGTAAGTTTTATTGACTATTTTAGGAAATACTAAAATTATTTACAGACATAACACTTATTTCATGACATCAAATTCTGTACCATATGCTACTGATTTGAGGTATTTAAATCAAGTAAATCATGGTACCTATAAAAGCAAATTTAAAGCCCCATTTTATATTTGTTTAAATCAACAGAACAAAATTAAAATAAAGGTATTTTAAAGTAATCCTATTAATATTATTTGATAAAATAAAAGTTGTTTATTCTCTTTGCTTTTAGTTGTATTTATTGCTACATTTACATCACCTTTGAAATCAAGAAGAGACAAGGGGGAGGGGGGTCAATAACTACCTGATTTATAAGCTCAACAAAACTCTGAAACTACTGATAAACAGCATAGATGACTTGACTCAGAAACCTTGGAAATATCTAATATTGTCAACATAATTTGTTTTATATACACACACACACAAACCAGCTAAGAATGAATTTGTTGCAACACATATTTTATAAAGCAAAATATCTCAAAGTTAACATAGGATTCTTATGGTATATGTTGTCTATAATATGGAAATAAACTATTTTACTTTGTTGCTAAATGTCTGGATGACCACACCTGCAGATATTTCCACAAACTGCAGCTTTTTCACTGAATCTGTGGATCTTCAGAGGATTCAGCATTTTCTCGTCTTTTGTAAATATAATTTTGATACTAAAGATTTTAATCTGCATTTTCTGTGTAAGAAAATGATAACGTCAAATCCTAAAACATGACAGTATGGCTGACCTTCAGTTAGATGAAATACATATGTAGATCATGCTGGGTTAGCTTGGACATATATGTGTGTTATGAATAAAGGAAGACGCTAGTATAAAAATTTACTGCCAGCTTGTTGATGTCAAAATATTAAAATTAAAGTCTTATATTTTAAATTTGCAAATTGTTTTAATGAATTTTGTGGGGGGGGGGGGTTCTTCTTCAAATTCACATTGTCACTCTGAAATGTGCAGCTTCAATATAAATTTATTTGTATATTTTGAACATAAAATTCAACAAATGAGAGGTCCAAATAGCCTCATTTATGTCCAACACACACCTGAAAAATCAGTTTCTGGAAAAGATACATTGTGTTCTCTCTCTCTTCCAATTGGTTAAGTCTCAGCAAATATTAGTGATAAATCTAACTTGGCTCTTTTCTTAAAAAGAACATTACAAGTATGTGGTAGAATGTTAGCAATATTTGTCACTACAAGAACCAACCTGAGCAAGGTCTTACATGTGACATGTATATGTCAAATGCTAAAATAGTAAAATGACTGTACATGCTGGGGACAACCTGATTGGGAAACATGTGGGATAGAGAAGAAATTGCAGCATTTCTTTCACTAGTTTGTGCAGAACAATGCTACATCAGACAATCAGCAAGGCTGATTGACAGGTTATGCCAATAAGTTTGAGTAGTTGTGGTAAATTTAAGTATAATGCAACATCCTACATTATTAGTATCATTAGTGGAATGTTCCAGCCTTTATTGCCATGGTATTAGAATATCCACAATGAAAGTTCTTAAACCCTGAACTTGGACAAAACTAGACACAAATGCTGCAAAGTTGAGATAATAAGCATATATGCTTAATTTTTAAGTTAGTAATGGTTGCACATATTTATTTTTATATCATTTATTGACAGTAAAATGCATCACAATTCAGTAAAATGTCAATTATCCACACCAACTGGGAGACGTAGATTTTGTCTGGATAACTGTTAAATGTATTCAAAGTTATACATGTATTCAGGGGACACTTCATTAGTCCATGCAACTGAAAAGTCATCTATATAATCAACCCTGTATTGTACTTTCATCAAGTTTCTATACCTACATTTGTCAACAGTGTTTTACATCATATATGACATAAGGATAATTGATGAAAGAAAGGAAAGATGGCAAGAGAAAATCATTAACAAAACAAGTTATTGTAAACAGATATATATAGTCCCTTGCACTTATTTTAGTAACAAAAAATACACAAAACCTGTTTATATTTATATTCCATTTATCCATATCATCACATATGCACTTCTTAGCTTATTATCAAGAGTTTACAGTAATCCCTGAGATGTTAGGAGTACCTCATATGCTAGTGTATCATGCACACCCAAGTGAAAACAGCATAGACCCTGATCTGCCAATGATTATGCTAGTGCAGATCTGGGACTACTTTGTTCACAGTTAAGTACATGTTATCCAAAGGTAACAACAGCAATATCTTGCGTATTGGTCACAGTTAAGTGCATGTTATCCATGGGTAACTACAGTAATTTCCTGTGTATTGGTCACAGTTAGGTGCATTTTATCCATAGGTAACTACAGTAATTTCCTGTGTATTGGTCACCGATATGACATGATATTGTGTCAACCCTTTCCTAACCTATCTTCTAACATCCGGCTTGACTCTGGTCGAAGTATGGACTCACTTCATCATTCTGATGACTGGTCACATTCTGATTGGCTAGATATTGACTGTATTGTAGTGTAGAAGACTGGTAATTTGGGTAATTCTGACCCTGAAACAGGGCTTGACAAATCTGTCCAGTTGCAAAATTTGATGGAGGTAGTGTTTGTGCACCGTAATTGGTTATTGCTGAAGCCTTTAACTGTTCAGGAGACGAAAAACTGCAATTACTACTGTAATAATTGGTATGTATACCAGTCTGATTAACTCCCAGATTGGATGAACTCTGACTTATTGGATGTGATGATGGCAATAATGACCTTGACATTGGCTGATATGAACAGGATTGACCATATTCACTGGGATTAAATGGAATCTCCTGCTTGACAGCAGTCATATTGGCAAAATTAAAATCAAAATTTCCCTGAGAATATATAGGATTAAAATTATTTCCACCATGATTCATTATTGGATAACCTTGCATGAAATCAATATCTGAAGACTCAATGTCTGCATTCTCGGATTCCACTGGAGATTTCTTTTCTGATTTGACAGCAGTTTTCAATTCCAGATCTGGAAAACATACTTCAGAGTCATCCAATGTGTCAATAGCCCCTGTTAGGTAGTCCTTTAATTTTTTCAAGGCTTGATAGAAAGGTACTTTATCAACGGCCCTTGGTAACTGGGAGCACCTTGCACTTGAGGAGGGCATCACATAAACCACCTAAAAATATATGAATAAGTGTCAATATGTTTTTCCCTTAATTACCTTTGTGGGAAAGTGTTTGTAAATTAAATGTCTCCATAAATGTTCTCAAGGATGTTTCAGCAAAACATACATAGTACCCAGGGCAAACTAGGTCTGAGCAAATGTTTAAACTGCTTATCCTGAACATGTGAATTTTGAAATTTCACTTGTACTGCAGAATTTCTTAAATTTATACATTTAGTCATTAAATTAATATATTTCCTAACTAATCAAGACCTTCTAAGATGCTACTATATAGAGCCTTTAATATTAGTCTAGTTTCAGCACAGTCAAGATCTGCTTGATCTGTACATTTAGCATCTTCTTAAGTCTCTGCAACTTATCACGTTTCTAATGTGGTATTATTAGGTTTGTGGGTTAATGCCATTTTTCAGCACATGATAAGCCATACATTGCAGCCAGTATATTTTGGTGGAGGAAGAACCCAAGAAAACTCCAGGAATAACAACCAACCCACGGGAAGCTACTGGCAAGCTTTCTCACATACCCATGTTGGCCGAGCAGAGATTCGAACCCACACGGACAGAGGTGAGATGTCAGTGATCTTCAAAGGCAAGTGCCTTAGACCACTCAGCCATCCAGGGCCCCTGATATTATCAGGTTATGCATTATTACCAAAGCCATTATTTGGGGGTTTACTCCTTGTCAGAATTAATCAAGTATGCCTGGGTAAGAACTAACATACTCACACTTGGGTTATAAAATGTACAAAACCTTGAGCTGCAAAGCAAGCTTCTCAGTAGAGGCAAGTGGCTTCTTTGATCTTTACTGCATGTATCACAAGCTCTGATATACACAACAGAGTGTAAGCACTCAATGTGACACACTGACTAGTACTGTGTGCAGGTGTTCCTTTGAGTACTGGTGGCAGTAGACAGGCATGCTTATAACCTTTAATTAAGAATCTTCACATTTAATGAAATAATTTAGTGGCAAAAGCACCTTAGATTATTTTACATTCTAGTTGTGAATCGGTCATAATTTAGTAGTGGGCCGATATTTTCACACTGATAAAAATTGCTCTGTCCCAGATGAGCACCTTGAAAATTCTCACAAGCCCTACTCAAATTTTCACTTTTTCTGGACATCAGGATATGGGATTTGCTCAGTACTGAATGCACTTTTTGAGCTGAGTAGTCACCCATACAGAGACAATCATAGGCTCCCAAAATTGGAAGAAGTCACTTCTTAAAGGCAGAATAGAGATCATTAGAGAGACTTACAAAACTGTGATAATGACATCAACATGACCAACTGTATTTTAATAATAATAATAATAACAATTATAGTGCTTGTAACTGCTGTTGCTACTGCAATTTGGTACAATAATTTCTGTATGTTTGTTAGACAAGATAAAGAACAGTTTCTTTCTTCTATTCACGTAATGTTTATGAATAAAACTACAAACTGTAACTGGATATCATTTAACGAAGTCTTCTTCCACATAGATAATTTGTTACATGATCTTGAATCTACTTTTAGTAAAGCAGGAAGTGACATTTAGTTCTACTTTGGATTTTACCCTTTTGCAAATTAAGCAGTCTGGCCTCTGCAGAAGCAACTGTCAATCTTTCTAAGGTTGATTTAAATGAAACAAACTGTTATGTATTGATGTCTATCATTTCTGAATTTGTTTCCCATTAATAAATCTTTCAATATTAAATGCTGAAAGCATCATTTCTGTGTTTTGTCACTTTAAAGAAGAATTTCCTAATTATATCAACACTTCATCGCAAATTACCCTGTTCATTAAAGCCTAGAGGTTCAGAATTTACCACAATTAGAATACCGTATATACTCACTTACAAGTCAAGTCCAACTGCAAACAACACAGATCTGATCTGCTGTCACATAATGTGTTGGCAGATCAGAGTCTATGTTGTTTGTTCTACTGATTACTCCTAACAAACTGCACTGACCCAGATCTGCCAGCACAGTATGTGATGGCAGACCTGGGTCTGTGCAGTTTGCAGTTGGACTCAACTTGTGAGTGAGAATATAGAGTACTCATGATCACAGTTTAAGACTTTAATTATATAGTTACCAATGGCCTGATGTAATATGGAGTTTTTGTCTGGACAGTCCAATTACTGGCATATTCAAACTGCAAAACCAACACTGTGGCTTCTCCAACTCAATAACAATTGATCGCATTCTCAAATACTCTGGTCCTATAGCTGGCGATAATGGGCAACATGAATATATCTTTTCTGATGATTCAGTGCAAAGTTTTACACCAAAAAGCAACTTTTTTGCTCTAGCCACATTTCCAGCTCACAAATGCAATTCAGAATTTTAAAAATATTTTCATCAAAACTTCAAGTAATCCATGGTTTGTACAGCCCCAGCAAGCTATTTCTCAAAGACTTTCCAAGGAGTTTTCAAGGACTTCTAAAAGTTTTCATGGAGTATTTTTTCTTACAGAAACTGAACTTTCTGCATAAATAGGTACAAAAGTTGAAGAAAAAACACACGTGACTAATTAGCATATCACTAGACCAAAGGGACACTACTCCATCTGGTAACTACTCATGTCATGTGTCATCTGACCAATCCAATTTTATCCCATTTTGTTTTTAGATATTCATTATTTTTAGCAAATATATAAATAACAATAATTTCAATTTTATAAAGTGATACATATTATATTCCCTTTTAATGTTTTGTATTCCCTAAGACAAATTCAAGGAGACAGGAAAAACTCAAGGAGTTTGTACAGCAATTCAAAGATTTTTCAAGGATAAACCCAACTTTTTCAATATTCAAGGAGTTTTCAAGGCAATCCCTCAAATTCAAGAATTTTTCAAGGTTGTATGAACCACGCACATGAGTACCCTGTCAAATATCTTTTTATAACTGCCTTCCTTTGGTACCATGTAAGTTTAAATGGAATGGCCCTCAGAATAAAGTAAATATAACAGACTGAAAGTCATCAAGGCTAACTAAATGCTTTTTTTTCAGTTTTACAAATAACTTTTTTCATACACACATGAAAACTAGGGTCATTCAAAGTTAACTATTATGAAAGAACATTAGCTGAAGAAACCATAAAGGTCTTGTGGGTCAAAACTGAAAGACTTTTAATAGCTGTTTTAGCCCAAGGTATCATTCATGGAAATTTGAATTTATATTTGGAGTTATAGATTGGAAAATCACTCATGCATGATGTCTTAGGTTACTTCAACACTAATCCTGATATTTAAGAATGAAAAGCCTGCATACATTTTTAAACTAGAGCAGCTTCAGTGTCTCACAACTGCAAATCCCCCCCCCCCCCCCAACTTTTAATCTGCAATCACCAAGACCCCAAGACATGGACACAGGGGTCATAACACAAAATCTATCCTATACATGATGCGTCTTTCTGTAATAACTTCATTTATGAAGTTTGGTCAGAAAATATTGGGAAATGTCATTTTAATCGATTTTTTTTTCATATTTGACCTCTGACCCTTTCTCTGGGACCTCAGGAGCAAAAGCCAAGTAATATATCGATCTCAATGATGGTTATCATGGTGGCAGATAACCATAACATTTTGTCAGTTTCTACCAAGTAGTTTAGGAGTCATGGAAATGGACAGAGAAAGAGATATACAAAGGGTATCTCAAAATCCCCAAGCTTGACATTAATGAATGGGGATAATAAAACTATTTGTAATAAATTTCTGCAATCATGCATTGGTTTATTTCTTTCTTTCTAATAGTTTGATCAAAAACATTTACTTAAAACAAGTTAAATGAAGGTAAATAAGCGCACTTCAAGTCTGGATATCAGCTAAGTTGTGTAGCTATGTTTTAATTGGATTTGTTGCAAGTAAATTTGTTGTTGCCAAACACTATATTTACATGGAAACAACTGCCATCTTGATAATTGACATTTATTTAAAAAATATAGAATGTAATTTCTTTTTATGAAAGTATCATTTTTATGCATAATTCCTTGCAGTGATTCAAAGTTTCTGATGTTCAGTATCTCTATTGCTTCTGAAGATAAACTTACTATATCTGATCCATCCAATGTATCTGGTTGTTTTCCAAAACTGAAGTTCTTGTGCCCACAGAAAACTTCGTAAATGCCTTCAAAGAGAAGAAACCATTACTTCATTAATTTCTATCAATAGTTCTACAAAGTCAATCAAACTTATTTAGTATTCCCTTACTGCATTGTATATGACCACCAAAAGGAAGCCTGCAAGTTAATATAATATGCCTGTCCTAAGACTTGATAATAGAAGCCATGGTTAAAATCTATTTACATCTGTGAAGTTTTGCAAATGAACTGAACAAATCAAATACACTTATTCTGAAAAAAATTTAATAACCTTTCCCAAGTCAAATTATTCTAAATCAAATTTTGCACTAATTTTGAGCCCAAGTTTATATTTTGTGCTAGAGATACTTCATAACTATAAAGCCTGATATGACTGAATATAAACTGTTAGGTAACTTTAGGTCCCGATATGACTGATTATAAGATGTTACATAACTTTAGGGCCTAATGTAACCGATTACATGTTACATAACTTTAGGGCCTGTTATAACCGATTATAAAATGTTACATAACTTTGGGGTATGGTATAGCCGATTATATAATGTTACATAACTCTAGGACTGGGTATAACTGATTATTAAATGTTACATAATTCTAGGGTATGATATAACTGATTATAACATTTTACATAACTTTTGGGCCTGGTATGACCGATTTTAAAATATTACACATAACTTTTTTCATGGCCTGGTAAGGCTGATATATATATATATGTTTCATAAATATATATATATATGTTTCATAAATTAGGCTAAGCTTGTGGAATCAGATCTAACAAGATGGAATTAAATATAGATTTAAGAAATCTGACTGGCCAATTTTAAGTGAGATTTAAGTTTCAGCCAATCTGATCACTGGATTCTAGACTTAAGTTTAAGTTTAGAATTTTGCTGGTGAAAACCAGGTCAGATCCAACAAGCTGGAGTGAAATAAAGAAAATATTCAGGAACTGGAGGCATGAGAGTGTCAATTTGTTAAAAAATCCCATAAAAGTCAACAAGGTACCCAAATACCCACTTTGAGTATCAATCACTTTTAATTTTCAACTTCAGGTACCCCTTCAATCTGGGAAAGACTGTCATGTCTGCAACTGTCAACTTATACCATGCCAATGGCAGCAGTTGGTTTCGTCCCAAGTTTTAAGTTATCTTACTTTCAACATAGGGCATTTAATTTACCACGGAGGGAGTTATGGCGATGACTTTCTATTGGAGGTGGATGTGAATAAAAAGCTCTGAAAATAGGTACATATGCACCTTAAGTTTTTTTTTCCTGTCAGCTGTAAGGGTTTAAAAGAACACAAGTTGTCCCTCTCACATCAATCTGACTGAAAAAACTTTAGGCAATAAGTCTCTAAAATTTAATAATTATAATTTTTTATATTTTCTATTAAGCAAAATGAGAGTGTGCTGAGCTTAGAATAAAAAATGGACATCAAAGTCTAGTAACTTACATCAGATCTTTTGCAGGCAAAGATAATGGAAACAATTTTTTTTTATGATAAGGAACATAAAAAAAGAATGTCCCCCTGTGGGCTTGGAAATGTAGAAGCTGCCAGAAATGTTATAACGAGGTTATTGGAGGGGAGGGGAAAAAAATGATAAATGACAGCAGCTAGGAATGACAGCCAAAAGGTTCAAAATAAGTATTTAATGTCTTTGCTGACCTTCTACACACTGAGATGAAGAGGTGAGCAGACATTTTGGAATTACCACTTCTGCAAATTTGTTTTCAATCAGTCATAACATCTGATATGTGCTCTTCCATGTGTGTTGTCCTATGCAGACAATATTTCAATCTACCCCACTGTCCAAAAGTACTCACTTCTCTTGCTTTTCAACAGGACTTGTGGCTAGTTATTGGCCTTTCACACTCTAAACATTTCCTTTATGATTACTTTGCTACAGCCCTCCAGGAGACCATTCAAATAGACCCCCACCTTGACATTTTCTGCATAAACCACACCAGTTATTGATCATACAAGTGCCTGCATGCAAACAACATATCAACCTAAAGACAGATCCAATGAGGGCATGGACAAAAGTAAACAAAATACAATCTGATACAAATTTATTCTGAATTAAAAATATATCCAGAGCCTGCATGTCAAGCTCACTATCAAAGCATTGCTGTAAAATATGACCTTGACTCCAAGGTCAGAATGCAGAAGGAGCATGTAGCAGAATGTATTGTCTTAGCTTCATAATGATTCATCCAATATATGAACAAAATCCATCAAGGCGTTTTGGAAGTACCAGAAAATGAAAAACTTTAACCAAAACCATAATGCAGGTTTCCTATGACTATGACCTTGACGCCATGGTTGAATGTGGCATGAGCATCTGTTACAGAATGAACTGTCTTAAGTTCATAATGATGCATCCTAAGTATGAATCCATCAGGGGGCTTAGAAAATACCAGGAGTAGTAGCAATAACAAGATTTTCAAGATGGCTGCTGTGGTGGCTACACTGGATGTCAGTTTGGCACCATTTTCATTTGGGACCAACTAGACATCATAAAAAGTCTTTTAGCAAAAAAAACATGTTGATATGCCCATCCATTCAGGTGGAGTAGTGATAACAAGATTTTCCAGATGGCCACTGTGGTGGCCCAAAATGGATGTACAGGCAGCACCATTTTTATTAATAATCAACTAGATTTCATAACAAGTCTTCTGGTGAAAACCTTATATTGATACAACATTCCATTCAGGAGGTGTTGGGATAAGATTTTCTCTATGGCTGCCATGGCAGCCATATTGGATGTCAGATCAGCACCATTTTCAGTTAGGACCTACTAGACATCATAAAGTCTTTTAGTGAAAACCCCATGTTGATATGACCATCCATTCTGGAGTAGCAATAACAAAATTTTTTAAGAGCGCTGATGTAGCAGCCATGTTGGATGTCTAAACAGCACCATTTTTATTTAGGACCAACTAGATCTTGGGATGAATGTGTGTCAAGTTTTATGGCAATCCTCCAAGTAAGTTTAGAAGGAGTAACAATAACAAACTTGTGCTAGCAGACAGATGGACATCTGAAGACAAACAACAGACCATTCTAAATGATGCAATAAAATTATCTACACAGGTATAGAAACATGCATACAAAATTTCATTTGTCTATCCTGAGTGGTTTTGCATAATTATGCCAACAAGCCAGCCAAAAAACAGACAAGGGCAAATTGAGATGTCATGGATGACCACTAAGCTGTCAAAATGCATAATTTACTTGTAGGCCTGATAGTATTTGCTCCAGAAGAAAAAGAAGCTACATGTATGAGAACCAAATGTTGGCTTCAGTTCTTCAAAATGGTGAGAAATACAGCCTAAGCAACTGCTTATTGGCAAAATCTATTTTAATACAAAAGAAAAACACTACAGAATCTTCAGGCTACAAACATATAAAGTCCAACTGGTGTCAAAGACAAATAAATGGTCAAACATTCTCCAACAAATTGTCAAATTAAAACCATCAACAAATTCAGTTTTGATTTGCACCAAATACAGATACCCACCTTTTCCATTGAAAACAGCAATCTTAGGCTTGTATTTCTTCAGCTTGTCTATCAATATCTGTGCACCTTCCTTTATCTCCTTTCTACAAAATACAAAGGAACAGTGGAAATATTTTAAGTGTTTGCATTACAGTGCACCCTCATTATAATGCTGTTGCTGTGAGCCAGAGTATACAGCCTTATAGTGACACAGCTTTATAATAAAATACATGATATATACAATTTTACTACCACCTAATAATGAAATGGGATCCATAATCATACTGACCTTATAACAGAAACTGTGTTATAATGAAGAGCCTTATAACAGAAACTGTATTATAATGAAGGGCTTTATAGTCAGTGCTGTATAATCTCAAATAAATTATTAGGCATAAATAAAGCAGCTGATCTATTTTTCATAACAGAATTTGTGTCTAGACTAAATTTAGGTCTAGAATCCAATGCTCTGACCAGGCGAAATGTCTGATTAAAGTTTGATAAAATAAGCTAGCTGAAGTCAAGACTTAATGAGGAGGTTAAAGGTATCCTAAGGTATAGTTCATATGAAAGATTATACCTTGATCTATAATAGTTCTGATTTTTCACAATCTGTGGTCTGGTATAGAAGATATTTTAGACGTAAAGATACAAAAGACTAGGGGGAACTAGGGCATGTCACATTTTGAATAGGGTGTGTGTGAGCAGTGATGTCATTGTTGTAATTCCTGTGCTCACACAACAATTCTGCTATAGGCACTTATAGCAGTTAAAATTAATTATAGGTAGAACACTTTGGTATATTCATAGTAAGAATTCAGAATAAAGAGAAAGACTAAATACAATTTTACACGATAAATGTATTGCAGTATATAACCTAACTGATCAACATTATTACAATTGCCTGTGCAGTCTGCAGCTGTTGGCAATGTTGATAATGTCTGGGTTAATTACCTCTTCACAGAGCAAAGATAGCTTTTTAACCATTAATCATGAATAACAAAAGATTTTATTTGTGATACCTATCCAGTTAAGCTTTCAAAGCTATGTAGATAATATATTCATAACTTAAGGACTGAGAACTTCCAGTTAAAATAAATGTGTATTCCTGAAGTACTTGACCACCCCTGAACAATTACATTATTTAAATCTTTCAATCTCCGCTTTTTTCTTTTATAATCAGTCTCATACATGTAGCCCTCACCTTTAGTAATCATAGAAAGTCCTTATTTAAATCTCTCAATCTTAGTTTTTGCTCTGCATATCTGGTCTCATACATGTAGCCCTCACCTTTAGTGATCATAGTGTAGCAGTCTATGTATATGAAACTAACTAAGCAGCCTAGCTGGTATGCACCTTTGAGCCAAGTGGTAGTTGATTGCGAGACAGACAAATCGGGTTTGATTCTCAACTGTGACAGTAAGACTTTGTCCCCCCTCCAATAATATTTGGGGGCTCATCCAACTCTCAGTAGCTGGTGACCTGGTTAAGAATGGGTATCGACAGCTCTAAGAGGTGAATCTGGGTCACATTCAAGGATGAATGTCAAGGTAAGGGGGAAGGTGTGTAGCAGTCTACATATACGAAGCCACTTACTAACCAGTATAGCTGGTCCAGACCTTCTAGCCTCATGGTATGTGCACTCGACTGTGAAACTGATGAACCAAGTTAAATTCTCAACCCCGACAGTAAGATTCTACCCTCCCATTACAGTAGAAAGTCATCATTTAAATCTCTACATTTTAGTTTTTGCTCTGTATATCTGGTCTCATGTAGCCCTCACCTGTAGTGATCATAAATAGTCATTATTTAAATCTGATTCAGAACTTAACATGTTAAATAATGGATCTCACTTGCTCTTTCATATACAATGATGGATATCACATGCCCATCTGACGTCAGAGTGCAAGGGGAGGCTACTCACATGATCACTAACTACTGCATTAACAGGTATGTTGGTGCACCACTGTAGTCATTTCTTTTAGCATGTATCTATTTTATTCATGGAGAAAACTTGTTGAAGTTTACAAAATTACAATAAGCAACATTGCCAATCCAAAATTTAACATCACCGAAAAGTCCTAGACTTCCCCTTACAACTTTACAACATAACTGGTAAATGGGCCCTAAGTAAGTTCCAAAGATAGTTTTCACTAACAATTCAGTGATACACATTGGGAATATCATATTTATATGGCAATATGATGTATACATTATCAATAGCCCATATCGGGATGTGCATGACACACACATGTAGAGAACTTGATCTAACTATGCGTGTTGTCCCCATACCACCAGTCAGGGCAAGGTGCTGTGTGCCTGTCAGGGCATCTGAAGTACAGTAAGGTGTCATCTGAGGACACCCTCTTTACAAAAGAGGGCATTGTTATGCATTCCAGCAATGAATTTAAGATTATATTTGCATTTTAAGTGTAAAATAGGGGTAAATAAACAACACTATATAATTTTATGAAATTTCTGACACCTCGGAATATAAGACAAAATTAAAGGCTTCACAAAATGAATACAATTTTAATATTGCAAGAAACTTTTACATTTCTTTTTAAGCAATGAAATAAAATACATTCATAATGTCATTGCTAAGACAGCAAATAATTGTCTAACTTTGTCATCTAAAAATTAGTACTAGATTGTTCATAAAACAAATATCCATGTGCTCCAATGTTTTGTCCCATCCACCCCTGAAACTTAAGACACAAAAGCCAACTTTATTTGCATATATGAAGTCATTTCATGCACAGTAATTGTATATATGGTTATAGAGTGGGTATCTCAATAGTTTCCAAGTTATGACCCAGGAACAAAGTCCCTGGGGATAGGGGTGGACCCAAAGGTCAATGTCTGTTGCATGAATAAATCTGTCTTTCATGCCCAGTAAGTGAATATATGGTTATATGGTTCATAATAGTTTCTATGTTATGATGCCAGGGTTTTTGTCCCTGCAGGTAAATGGGGAATGACCCAGGGACCCAGGCTGATGCTTTGACACTTGGGTCATTAAGCAAACATGCCAGTTCTCAAACTTGTTAGACAAACAACTCTGGAATTATTTAAAATTTATATAAAGTCACCCCTACCACTGCACCCAGCCCAACACCTAGGAACAAGATCTAAATTCCAAAAGTGTTGGCACAATCTACACCCATAAAACTATCGCCGACTAAAGTTCCACATGACTAGCTTTAATGGTGAAGGACATCACAAACATATTTACCTACATATGTACATAGAGACAGATTTTATCACAATATCCCCACTTCTTTTTGAAAGTGCAGGAATTACAAGGTATGTATTGGAAAATGTATTATATCCTGAGCTCAGTATTATGATATGTATCCTATTGCCAAATAAGAGGCAATGCCAAATCCTATTAATCCCAAGCAATATAAATTACTAATGTTTAAATGGTCATAGGACCACAGTGCATGTACATTTTTACATGTTAACTGGGACAGGAATACATGTAGCAATGCTGCATTCAAACGGCTAAGTTACCTGGCTTTAAGAGGCTTCAATGGTGCAAGAGGTTTCATCTGTGTAAAGAAATTAACAGTGAATGGTATTCAGTTGTATTATTTTAATGAATTCAAATCTGATTTTTGCACAAATGAATGAAACAAACATTATGTAAACTCTATTCAGGATTAAAGTGTTGAGAATAATATTATCCATAGCTCTCTTTCTGCTTTATTCTTTAGTCACTTGTTTTCATATCTGACCTTGTAAGATCTGCACTGCCCCTGGTTGTTCTTCCAACAATGTTAGTGAAGCCTATTCCATAATTAAGGAGCTTGTAGTCATCATATGCTGTCATTGGCTCTGGGATCAGACCTGACAGATACATGCACTTCCCTAAAATATAAAAACCATAATGTAACCAATGATTACATAGCTCACTTCTACAAAACTTTTAGTAGTCTCCAGAAGCCACTGTAAACATTATTATCATGCAGGAAATAATTTCAGGCTATGTAATCTTGGCAATGAAATGTTGGTTCCTTTCCTAAAGTTGGGTTTTTTTGTGCAAATATTTATCTGTACATTTTAGAGTTTAGCTTTTAATGGATACTATATTGCCAGTATTGTGCTGTTATGCTGTTAACCATATACATAGAAAACTTACATACATACATACATAGTGTTATGTATGATGTTTATATAATATTATAAATATTTTAGGAAATTATAAATGTTTCTTCACTTTAATATTTGCTTAAATCTTAATGTTATCAGGAAAAACATGTTTAACTAGTGTCCTTGAATTAGGTTGTTTTGATCAATATGTTTTCTCAATTTGAAGGTCAAGGTTGAATTTTTGTTTACAAGTAAAAATTCCATTAAGATGACACACATTCTAGAACATTCTGTCATGTGACCAATCTAGAATATTCTGTCATGTGACCAATCTTTATATATATCATGTTTGGTGGACATTTAGTCAGTTTTGACATTACCATCAGTCTTGTAAAGAGCTATTGCAGTTGTGAAAATTCATTCCAAATTCTAAGAGAGGAATTATTTTAAATATTCATTGGATTATAACAGTGCTCATAAACTTTTGGATTTTGGATTTTTAATTGATGATTTTGGAATTTAAGTGAACTTATTCAGAGATTTTGGAATACTTCATTTTGACATCAGCACATCAAGATTTCTAGTACATCGGGACTTTGGAGACCATTAGCACATCATAACATTCAAGGACACAGCCGTGAATTCAGAACATTCTATATTTAGGACTTGTGATTAGAACAATCATTCTTATTGGATTATTAGGATTTCAAAACACATTACTGTAAGTGACTTTTTGATTTTTCATTTTAATTATCTAGTAATAAATTGCTTGTTGATTTTTACTTGATTTTTTGGTTTCACTTTCTTTCTGTTACATTTTTCTTAGACCATAGAGTCGTAACAGAAATTGGGGGCTCGTCCGGGATCTGAATTTCTTTAAAGCATATTAGAGATATTAAATTTATCTTTGAAATTCATATTGATTTTGTCTTGGAAATTTTTTTTTGTCTTTGGCAAAAATTTTTGATATAGAAATTTTTTTTGTGTGAAACCAACAAGCATTTACAATGGCATCTAATGTTCAGAATTTCATTTCAAAACCTACCCAGGAGGGGTTAGAGTGCATGAGAAAGGATGAGTTGCTCGAGCTTGCCAGAAAATACAGTCTATCTGAGGCAAAAGTATCATTGACAAAACAGGAGATAAAGATTATTTTGATTCAGTATTTAGTAGGAAAGGGAATTTTTGATAGCAGTGCTTTAAGTTTGAAGAGAAAGCCTGTATCTGGTTCTGACAGGAAATTAAGGGAATTAGAGTTAAAGAACCAGATTGATTTAGAATTGGCAAAGCTTCAGATTCAGAGAGAGAGAGAGAAAGAAGAGAGGCAGATACAGATGGAGAGAGAGAAGGAAGAGAGGCAGATACAAATGCAGAAAGAAGAGAGGCAGATACAGATGGAGAGAGAGAAGGAAGATAGGCAGATACAAATGCAGAAAGAAGAGAGGCAGATACAGATGGAGAGAGAGAAAGAAGAGAGGCAGATGGAGAGAGAGAGAGAAAGAAGATAGACAAATACAAATGCAGATGCAGATGCAAAGAGAAGAAAGGGAAATGCAATTTAAGAGAATTAGAACTGGCAAGCAGAGCACACTCCACTCCTTTAAACACAAGTTCAGGTTTTGATGTTACTAGATATATTAGGTTAGTACCCCCTTTTCAGGAAAAAGAAGTAGATAAATACTTTCTTCATTTCGAGAAAATAGCTGAAAACTTGAAATAGCCCAGAGAGCATTGGACTTTGTTATTACAAAGTGTACTTATTGGCAAAGCTCGTGAAGTCTACACTTCACTGTCAGTACAACAAAGCACTGATTATGATGTGGTTAAGGAGTACATCTTGAAAGCTTATGAGTTGGTACCAGAGGCATATCGACAAAGGTTTAGGAATTGTAGAAAAGAAACTGGACAAACTCATGTCGAATTTGCAAGGGATAAAGAACAACTATTTGATAGGTGGTGCTCAGCCAAGAAAGTTGATCAAGCTTATGATAACCTCAGACAGCTCGTATTAATTGAAGAGTTCAAGAGGTGCATCCATAGTGATGTTAAAACCTATCTTGACGAGCAGAATGTGGAAACTTTGGAAAATGCTGCTCGTATGGCTGATGATTATTCCTTGACTCACAAAATTTCATTTGGCAATAAGTCGTCCTCTCAGCAGTTTTCTGGTAAAAAAACCATTTCAATCTCATTCGAGTACTTCCAAATTTCACAACAGCACAACTGTTAGGAATCAAACATCTGATAAGACTGATCAGAAATCCTTATCTCTTCCTACGTGCACTTATTGTAAAAAGAAAGGGCACGATATTTCTGATTGCTTCAAGTTGAAAAATAAGCAACAGAGTAAAGACAGAGCTTTTCCAAATGCTCTTATTTCTACGAGGTCAAGGTCACGGTCTTGTATTGAAAGCAATACATTTGTTGGGTCAAACAAATCCCAGTCTGATTCTATTTTGGAGGCTTATGAACCATTCATGTCAGAAGGTTCTATATCACTTATTGGTGATTCTGCCAAACCTATCCCAATTAAAATATTAAGGGACACTGGAGCTTCTCAGAGTCTTTTATTATCAGGTACTTTGCCTTTGTCTGAGGAGTCTTCTTCAAGTGAAAGTGTTCTTGTTCAGGGAGTTGAGTGCGGCTTTGTAAATGTTCCTCTTCATTGTGTAAATTTGGCATCAGACTTAGTTTCTGGACCTGTGACTGTTGGGGCAGTGACTTCTTTACCCATAGAGGGTGTTCATTTATTACTAGGCAATGACCTAGCTGGAGATAAGGTTGTGGTTAATCCACTTGTAACTGACAAGCCTTGTTTGGATCAGAAAGTTGATCCTGTCGAAACTGAAATCCCTGATTTGTACCCTGCTTGTGCAGTTACTAGAGCTATAGCAAAAAGAGCTCTTGAGAGTGATGTTGATCAGGATATTATTCCTTTAGCTGACACATGTATTGGTCAGTCTTTTGATGAGGTCACTTTTTCCTCAGGTATTGATCAATCAAATGGTATTGATCACAGTGATCCTCTTTTGGTAACTCATTCTCTTTGTCCTACTCAGGGTGACAAACGACAATCTCTTGTCGTTGAACAGGAGCAAGATCCCGAGATATCTTGTTTGTTTCAGAGGGCTATTAGTGAAACTGAAGCCACACAAGTTCCAGTGTGTTACTTTGTGAAAAATGGGGTCCTTATGAGGAAATGGAGACCACCTGATGTACCCGCTGGTGACGAGTGGTCAGTGAGCTATCAAATTGTTGTTCCTAAGTCATATCGACAGGAAATTCTTAATTTAGCCCATGAAACTCCTTTGGCTGGTCATTTAGGAGTCCGTAAGACTTATCACAAGATCTTGAATCATTTTTATTGGCCGAAACTCAAAAGTGATGTTTCTAAATACTGCAGATCTTGTCACACTTGTCAAATGGTAGGAAAACCCAATCAGAAAATACCTAAGGCTCATCTGCAACCTATTCCTGCATTTGATGAACCATTTAGTAGAATAATGGTAGACTGTGTTGGTCCTTTACCTAAAACCAAGTTAGGCAACCAATACTTGTTGACCATCATGTGTGCATCTACAAGATTTTCAGAGGCAATTCCTCTGAGAAATATAAAAACTAAAACTATTGTGAAAGCTATGGTGAAGTTTCTTACACTTGTTGGCCTTCCCAAATCTGTCCAGTCAGATAAAGGGTCAAATTTTATGTCTGGAATTTTCCAACAAGTTATGCATGAATTAGGCATCCGACAGTTTAAATCTTCTGCCTATCACCCTGAAAGTCAAGGTGCTTTGGAAAGATTTCATCAAACTTTGAAGAATATGATTCGATCATATTGCTTTGATACAGAAAAGGATTGGGATGAGGGTGTTCATTTGTTGTTGTTTGCTGTTAGGGAATCAGTTCAAGAGTCGTTGGGTTTTAGTCCCTTTGAACTAGTTTTTGGACATACTGTCCGTGGACCATTGAAATTATTGAAAGAGAAACTTCTTTCAAATGAAGATTCAAAGATTAATCTTCTTGATTATGTCTCTGATTTCAAATACAAGTTGTCAAAGGCCTGTGAAGTAGCAAGAACTAATCTTCACACTACCCAGTCAAAAATGAAATTAGGGTATGACAGAAATTCACAGGAAAGGAGTTTTAAACCTGGTGACAAAGTTCTGGCTCTCTTTCCCATACCTCAGAATCCTCTTCAGGCTAAATTTTATGGCCCTTATACCGTTGAAAAGAAAGTAAATGACTTAAATTATATCATTAACACTCCTGGGAGACGGAAACAGAAACAACTTTGTCATATAAATATGTTAAAGGAATATTTTGACAGAGATAGCTCAGCTAATTATTCAGTTAATTTAGTTGTACCTGTCCCACACAGTGAAGATATCAACGATGGAATACGATCAGACTATAGTGACTCTGGTATAACCAATCTTAGGAATTCAGAAATATTGAACAACCTAGACCAGAAACTTTCACATCTACAACAACAGGAAAGAAATGAACTAAAACAGCTATTACATGAATATGAGCACTTGTTTCCTGATGTTCCAACACGAACAAGTAAAATTTATCATGACGTTGACATTGTAGATTCTGCGCCTGTGAAACAGCATCCTTATAGGATGAATCCTCTCAAACAGAACTATCTGAAGAAAGAAATTCAGTATTTACTGGAGAATGATTTCATAGAACCAAGTAAAAGTAACTGGAGTTCACCATGTATTCTTGTTCCCAAGCCAGATAATACATTCCGTATGTGTACTGACTATAGAAAAGTCAACAGTGTCACCAAAACTGATTCATTTCCAATCCCAAGAATGGACGATTGCATTGATAAAATTGGAAATGCGGAATATGTTACCAAGTTTGACCTTTTAAAAGGATTCTGGCAAATTCCACTGACGGAAAGGGCAAAAGAAATTTCAACATTTGTAACTCCAGATGGACTTTATCAATATAAAGTCATGCCTTTTGGAATGAAAAATTCGCCTGCAACGTTTCAACGTCTGATGAACATGATAACATTTGGTCTTGATAATTGTGACGCTTATATCGATGACGTCATTATCCACAACAACACCTGGGAAGATCATTTGGAAACCATTTGAAAATTCTTTGATCGACTCAGTGATGCGAATCTGACAATTAATTTGAGCAAAAGTGAGTTTTGCCATGCTTGTGTCACATTTTTAGGATATATTGTGGGACAAGGTCAAGTTAAACCAATAGAAGCTCAGGTCAAAGCTATCTCTGAATTTCAAGTTCCAATTTGTAAAAAGCAACTGATGCGATTTCTAGGTATGGCTGGATATTATCGGAAATTTTGTTCCAATTTTTCCAAAATTGCTGAACCTTTGACAAGTTTATTGAGTAAGAAAGCCAAATTTTATTGGTCTGACAAGTGTCAGGAATCTTTTGACAAGTTAAAGGCCATGCTTAAAAATGCACCAGTTCTTTCTGCACCAAATTTCAGCCAATCATTTAAATTATCTGTTGATGCAAGTGATGTAGGGTTTGGTGGAGTATTGATTCAGGAAGACAAAAGTGGTGTGGATCACCCTGTGTTATTTTTCTAAAAAACTAAACAAGCACCAGAAAAATTTTTCCACAATTGAGAAGGAATGTTTGGCTTTGATATTGGCTTTACAGCATTTTGCAGTGTATGTTACCTCAGCTCTTTCTCCAATTATTGTGTACAGTGATCACAATCCCCTTACTTTCATCAACAAAATGAAAGATAAAAATCGGAGATTGTTGAGATGGAGTTTGATATTGCAAGAATATAACATTGACATTAGACACATCAGGGGAAAAGACAATGTGATTGCAGATGCACTCTCACGTGCCTAGAAATGTAATATTGCTTGATGCAATTAAGTCCAGTATCATAAAACATGTTCTTATGTAATTTTGGTTATTATAGTATTAGATGTATATTCAAAAGAAAGCTTTATTATATAAATCTTTCTTTTTCTTTATGAGGGGAGGTGTTATGTATGATGTTTATATAATATTATAAATATTTTAGGAAATTATAAATGTTTCTTCACTTTAATATTTGCTTAAATCTTAATGTTATCAGGAAAAACATGTTTAACTAGTGTCCTTGAATTAGGTTGTTTTGATCAATATGTTTTCTCAATTTGAAGGTCAAGGTTGAATTTTTGTTTACAAGTAAAAATTCCATTAAGATGACACACATTCTAGAACATTCTGTCATGTGACCAATCTAGAACATTCTGTCATGTGACCAATCTTTATATATATCATGTTTGGTGGACATTTAGTCAGTTTTGACATTACCATTAGTCTTGTAAAGAGCTATTGCAGTTGTGAAAATTCATTCCAAATTCTAAGAGAGGAATTATTTTAAATATTCATTGGATTATAACAGTGCTCATAAACTTTTGGATTTTGGATTTTTAATTGATGATTTTGGAATTTAAGTGAACTTATTCAGAGATTTTGGAATACTTCATTTTGACATCAGCACATCAAGATTTCTAGTACATCGGGACTTTGGAGACCATTAGCACATCATAACATTCAAGGACACAGCCGTGAATTCGGAACATTCTATATTTAGGACTTGTGATTAGAACAATCATTCTTATTGGATTATTAGGATTTCAAAACACATTACTGCAAGTGACTTTTTGATTTTTCATTTTAATTATCTAGTAATAAATTGCTTGTTGATTTTTACTTGATTTGTTGGTTTCACTTTCTTTCTGTTACATTTTTCTTAGACCATAGAGTCGTAACAATAGACAGGCATAAAAGATAATAAACAATAAAAAAGAACATTTTTTTCTGTTATAACCAAGTAAAGGTACTATAACGAGTTCATAATAACCAGAAATTAATTTTTTTTGTTTTAAAAATTATTGTTCTTTAACTTTCAAAGCTATTATCAGTGTCCACCCCTAGAAACCAGATTTTACTGGTTCAAGGTCACATGTTTAGTAACCTTGGAGTGAAAGCCACTACCAGTACTATTAGAAGCATAATTCATGCATCAGTTATTACCTTGATTAGCCACAATTAATGACCATACATTGGGAAATGTTCATGTCTTTAATATAATTTTTGAATTGTTTTTGATTTTCAAATGCTGTTATTCCATATGGATGGAATTAAATGTTCATGCCTAATGAAGGTCACAATATGGATTTCAGTGCTCATTTATCTCATGCTTTGATGGCACTACATGAAAAGCCAAGCTTTATCATTCAAATCATATCTAATCCTATTACTAATTATATGCCACTTTTTATTTGCCAACTTTATTTATTTTAATATAACCTACAACATTTCATAATCAACATTCTGATAACAGTTATATTCACTGTCATGAAAATTGTAAATTTTTATATTTAGTCTTCTTTCTTTTCAACTGCCATTAATTCAACATTTACACATTTGCATTACAATATTTATGCAGAACTCGCATGACTGGGGCAAGTGGAGCAAAGCTTTTCTTGGAACCACCCAACTTCACCATTGTATTGCCCGGGGTGAAGATGAATTTGCCCTCTTCTCTGCTTACACTTGGAACAATCAAGGCTTTAAATTCTGTATGTACTCACTGTGTGGTGACAAGTGACTAATTCCACTACCTGTTTTAGACACCCGTGTGGTTGACAGAAGTAATGTGGCTTTATCTGCAGAGATAACTGCTTTACAACAGGACCAATTAAGGGTCTTGGATAGGGATTTGTAAAGGTGCTGACAATTAAATGTCTTGTGAAATGTGAACAATTGAAACCTGAATGTATACACCAGAAAACTGTAATTTACCATGGATCATCAAAGCACAATTTTAGTATCATCTGACTGGATTTTTCAATTGTGTAATTATAACTTCTTGCATTTTAATTGTGATGCAGATTTAGAAAATTGTTCATAAACATTGGTACTGTAATGACTTTTACTTTGCACTGTGAAGACATTGCTAACAAGCTGATTAGGTATTTGAGAACCAAAATAAGTGAGGGTGCTCAGTGAAGTGAAAGTACATACACATGTAGCATACATTTTAATTTTGCTTTCTAATTCCATCAGCGATAAATGCATTAACAAGTTTTTTAAATGTTTAAAATGTTCATCAATATGGAGAAAAAGTTTTATATCTACTATTAACATAATATATAGTCAATGTCATAGACTCATTGTAATAACTTGTCACTGCAAAAAGTGAAAATACCATACATCCATTGTTTGTCATTTTGAATTTGTCTATGTGCTTAGACAAATTCACAATGACAAACAATGCATGTATGGTGTTTTTACTATGTGCCTATGTGCTTCTTAAATGTTTGCTATGTGCCTCTGTTGAAAATCTCTAAAATAAAAATATATAATGAAATACCACACATTTTTCTTCATTTTATAAAAAGTTCTGGACAATGCCCAGCAAAATTTTAAAGTCATCACTGGAGACAAGGCAGGGAATTTTTCTAGTCCTAAATTAAGAATTACAGACACACACATATTTCTAAACTGCAAAAATGTAATGAATTGTTTTACAGATAATTAGTAAAACATTCCTTACAATTTTATAATTGCAGTGAAAGTGTTACTAAAACTACTTACAAAAATGATTGCCAGGACCAGCATAATGATGACCTATGTAGGCTGCAGCCAATCCAGGATTTATTCCAACCTGCAATGAGCACAAAGAATTTATAGAAATATATTTAATTAGGTAAAATTAAATCTGTGATTAGATCCCAATCACAATCAGCACTAGGTCAAGGTAAAAATTTCCAATATTATATAGCATTTGAATGTGGAAGGATGTAACAAGATAAGAAAAATTCAATGTCTGTAGTTTGGGACAAGTTTGACATTCTTCTGGGTAAAAATACTTTTTAACAGAGCTATGTAAAATTTAGAACCAAATGTTTTCTGATTCATATTATCAAAGATTGATTCCAAGCAGATTCCATAAAAATATTAACCAATCTTCTACTTGCAATCAACATATCAAAAGACAAGAATTTATAAACTTTTCTTGGTAATATGAAAATAACTTATGCTGCATGCAGAATTAAAGTTTTTCCTGTCAGCATACCAAATACCTGTGTTTTTTTAAAAATTACCTTGAAATAATCAAATTTCAACAAGACGTCCACAGATTGATGTCTTGCCTGCTCCATCATGGCATATTCCAAAAATCTTGCATAGTCACTACAGCAAGAAAAGTAGATCACTCTGACCTTACCAGTAGCTCAATGAGGTGATCAAGATTACAAAAATATATATACACCCATCAGTGTTGCATACTGAGCATGGACTCGCAGATATAATTTTTTGTCATATGTCCCCCAAATCTTGACCCTGTGCGCACTTTTTCATCAGAAAAAATCAGAAAATACAACTACAACTTTTCATTAGTGGATGTCCATCAATGTCATTGTTGGCGATAGCAAGGGCCAAAGTCATGAAAGGTGATAAAAACTGTAAGATGACAATGAATATCTATTATAAAACAATGTATATGCAATGAAAATATTCAATGTTTATGGTAGCGGCCGAGTTGCAATGTAAAGTGTTTTACAGCTGTTAGTGTAACATTTTCGAGGTTAAAGTCACCCCTACAGAAGGAAGATCTAATTTATTTTGAGACTGAAATAATGACAAAAGAGACTTAATTTATGCAACTACACAATTCATCATTTAATTAACGATTTGTTAGTTTGGGAGAAAAAATAATTCAAAAAACACCGGTATTTATTATAATAAATGCTAGTAGATAATGAGTGTGCACTAAAGTTAAATGAGAGCATGATCCGGAATGGAAAATTCCATGTTGCAGCTCATTTCAGGTTAACCAGATATTCAAACATATTAATCTTTTCATGAGTTATTTGAGCATATGATACAACTTTTACTGCAATAATGTCAGTGTCCAAGGAAAATATGATAGTACAATGCAGACCACAAAGTTAAGGTGGCAAAACTGTTGAAGCAAATAAGATTATCTTATTTTTATAGCACTATCAGTGCATTATGTACTATTATTTTCCTTTGTCCTTCTAAAATGTTGTGTGTCCCCCAAATCTGGACTGTGGGGGACACAGTGTCTCCTGCCCTTGGGGTCCTGAGTGCAACACTGCCCATCAAATTTCATGACTGTACACACAGCAAGGTCTAAGAAACTGAGCTAAATGCAAAAACTGAACATAATCGTTGAGCGTGAAAAGCAGTCACAGATATACATTTGCCCATGTCAAGTACACCCCTCCAATATGAAAAAACAATCAAGTTCCATAACTGTACATACAACTTTAACATAATCACCGAAGCATGTACAGTAGGTCACCATGACCTAATAATTCCTACAGTGAGTAGTACCCTCCAATATATGAACACACCCATCAAATTTCATGGCCATACATACAACAGTGTTAGATAAACTGAGGTATAAAAAAAAATTAAAAACTTGATATAATCACAAGCAAGTGAAAAGTAGGTCCCTGTGACCTACTTTGCTAGTGGTGAATAGTACTATCTAAGATGAATATACCTATCAAGTTTCATGACTGTACATACAACAGTATCTGAGAAACTGAGCAAAATGAAAAAAAAAACAAAAAAAAAAAACAAAAAAAAAACATATTACTGCAGGGTGAAAAATAGATCACCAAGAATTATTTTTGCCAGTGTGAGTAGTACCATCTAAGATTAATATACTCATCGAGTTTCACCACTGTACACTCAATGGTATCTGAGAAACTGAGTTAAATGCAAAAATTTAATGTAATCACAGTAGTGAGAGTCGCTGCTTCCATGACCTTCAGTTTTTGGTCCTGGGCTCTCCATTTTCAAAACTGTGTCAGTTCTCTATAAACTGGACTCCGAGTCTGTGGAGAAATGTAGGTCTGGACTTCCAGTTTAAAAAATCCTACTGAGAGCTCTGTATAAAATGCACCTAACTGTGAAAAGTTTAAGCCAGATTTTCTGATGCATAAGGTTGTTTTGAAGCCAATTGCTTGAAATCTGGGAATGAGTAGTGTAGTATGTTACATGCTGAGCATTATGGGATACAGATTAAAATCAAGGTTGTTTACAGTTGGGCTCACGTTTTATATAAGCAAACACACAATCTATTGTCTCCACTTATTATAACCTTTTTCAACAATTTTGTATCTTACGATGACAATATCCAGATCTTGGGTCAAGTGGTCTGGCAGTAACATCTTCAACACCTCTTCTTCTGGTGTCCCATTAAAGCGGTCCCTCTTCTTTTTTTTGACTGTGACATGATCTGTAATCTTGTCCTGCTTCAGCTTCTTTTTCTTAACTATAGGTTTTACCATTTCTGAGCAAGCTGGAGGTCCATAGCTGAAAATAAGAAAATTCAGTTGTTTATTTTGATATGAAGAAAACTTTTTTGCAATGAGTACAAACATTTCTTACACAATATAGGTGATGAAATTGATTAAAAATATATTTATGACTCGTAATTTTTCTTCTGACATATTTTTGCCTTTAATTGGAAATTAAATATACTTAGATAGTCATCATTTAGCTTTCAAGTGTCAAAAGCTGTACTATCTCAATGGCCCAGCACCACTGTCTGTGAATAAGGTCCCTTATCAACATAACTGTTAGGTTCACTATTGTTGGTAATCTCTCACTAGCGCTGGTTAGTTCCAGTATTGTTCACAAACAAGCAAGAAGAATTTGAAAAATGTGGTTATTCTACAGTGTCACTTAATGCAATTTTCATATGATGGTTATGGCTGAATGATTTCTACAGTAATGCATAACAGTAAATGTGTTTCTACCAGAACATTGCCAAAATTTTGGGGATTCTTGACTAAATTCTGGAGAAAAATAAGTACAGATGCAAAATTAATTTACTTGCATACCTGTTGAAAAAAAATTGTCTAACATTGGCATTTCATACAAATTATAGTGAACTATGTTGTCTGCTTGGTCAAACCATCATTAATCCTCACTATGACACTTTTAAGCACAATATAATCAAATGATCTAATTGCTGACATCATCTTTCATTTGTGATTATATGGATATAGCAATCAAGTATATAAAATAAGTTTGCAGAGATCAAAATATTTGTCAATCTCTGTCAATTCAATATATTAAACAGTTGCATTTTTATAGTAGGCAGTAAACCAGAATTACCTAGACACAAGTAGGCAATAAACCAGAATTACGCAGTGCCTAATTAATGTAGTTGCTATCTAGCGGTCAGAGGCATACACTCTGGACAGTGATGGAGAACCATTACAAATCTAGCACACTGCATGTTTACAGTAGGCAGTAAACAAGAATTGCCCAGTGCCTAATTAATGTAGTTGCCATTTAGCAGTCATGGGCATTCACTCTGGTTAGTG
Source organism: Margaritifera margaritifera (assembly GCA_029931535.1). Taxonomy (NCBI): domain Eukaryota; kingdom Metazoa; phylum Mollusca; class Bivalvia; order Unionida; family Margaritiferidae; genus Margaritifera; species Margaritifera margaritifera. The sequence goes on along the minus strand of JAQPZY010001647.1, from coordinate 4,007,346 downwards.
ATAGAAGACCATTACAAAGTCTAGCACACTTTATGTTACTGTAGGCAGTAAACTAGAATTATCCAGTGCCTTATCAATGCAGTTGTTATCTAGCAGTCATGGGCATTCACTCTGGATAGCGATAGAGGACAATTACAAGTCTAGCACAATGCATGTTTAAGTGTTCCAGTCAATAATTTATTACAGAAAAAAATCAGGGGGGAGGGGGGAGAAGTAAAGGACTTATTACTGTAAGTGCACTTTTGGGTGAGAAGGGGCCTTTGTCAATAGTCATGATGTCATAATGATATTTATAATTTCACAGTGAAAATTTACATTGATATTTTCTTTTCAAATTGTAATAAAAAACAAGCGGAATTGATAAGGGAAATAAAATGAAACAAAGCTAACAATGCGGACAGACATGGTCAAAATAAAATAAAATAAAGAATAAGATAAAAACGAGAGCAAGTTGAAACTTACATTTTATATAATGGTCTCATTACTTTGTACAAATATTATAGCTCTTATTAAATTCCCAACACCACCAATTTACATGGCAACTTAACAAAACAATTCATGTTTCAACATAAATTATTATATTTGACCGAATAAGTACTACCACCTTTATAAGCCCCCCATCCCTACCACAATTTTTTGGTGAAGATTTTCAAACAAATGGCTTTGAATTATCTATTTAAGTGATATATTTACCATTCAAGTATTCTTGTGAAAAATGCATTTTGTTAGTAGATTTCTTCAGATTTTGGCACTGTCAATTTTTCATGTGGTACATATATGCTTTGATATGTACAGCAAAGTGTGCTAGCTCTAGTACTACAGCTCTACCTCATTTTAACAGTAGTTGGGGTCCACTGACGCTGACCGCTTTATGTACCAAACCCCCGATATTTACACAAGTGTGATATCTTGAGAATAGCATAATATACAGAACCATGGTATAGCAGACACTATCAAAACTTGTTAAATAATGGTGTTTTGAAAACTAAATGAAGATATAAGACTAAGTTTCACCTTTTCTTTCTTTCAACCCTTACTTTTATACATTAGTATGATTTTGGTCATGGGGTCCGTACTAGTACCATGTTATATCTGGAATCATGTTATAATGATGCACATTATAACGGGGGAGAGATGTACTTGTATACTGCAGCTGAAATAACAGACCTAGGCCCAAAATGGAAAGTGTCAATGCAATGACACTTCTGTGACTACTGTAAACACTGTTCTAACCATGTACTTGGTACATTTGTTACATGTATCAGATATATAAAGGGGGCGGGGGGTAAGAATGACAACTTACCTCAAGTATTAACTACAAGAATGAAACAGACCTACAAGACCAGTATGGCCACTTCCTACGAAAAGATAAAAATAGGTGGTTGAGTACAGCACCATTTTTAGCGATGGAAAACTAGGAAAAGTTGTATAAGATCATAAAAGCCATTCTCAGCACTAACAACTATAGTCAAAATTATAACATACTAAGATAGAACAAAATTTGTAAGGTGTGAGTGACATGACGCTTATTCATGATGGGTTTATTTTATCTCCAAGCTCTAAGACTTGATATTATTGATACAACATTTCATATCGTACTTGCCAGGTACATAAACAGTCTCTCATTAATTATTCATTCCACATCAAAATGAGGCTGAATACAAGGTCATTTATCAGGTCATATGACATGTGGTAATAAACAGTGACAGCATCGATTTCGTAAAGAAGTTAGACAAGAAAACAAATTGCTTTCCTGGAAGAACTGTTGGTTGCTACAAGAGGGTTGTTGAATGGTTGTACTTTTCAATTTTTCTGATTCTCAACTTAAGAAAGTCCAAGTTTTCACGAAGCATTTTTGTACCATAGGTGTAAATCCCTCAAACAACCATTGTGAAATAGTAAGGTTTATAGTATAAAAAAATAAAATTGGGTTATTCCCAGAATATTTAGGATCTGACACTTATTCCATAATGTGTCAGAAAGAACAATCAATTTCATCTTTGAGTTAGTGAACATAATGGGATTGATGCTTCTAAGCCAGACAACTTGTGGTATTGCCCTGTGATCTTAAAGTTAAGACGAGGTATACACTTGTCACTTGGTGTTTAATCCAAGTAGAATTGCAGTCAATTAAGCAAGTGATTTAAGTTTGAAAAACAATTCAAACAACCAATTGTAACTAATGAGGCACGTCAAAAATGACAATGTTTTTAAAGTTGCTAATTTTTCCGTTCAAGAAGACAGAGGGGCGCACTGAAAGGGGCAGAGGGGAACACAGTGGGGGAATGGGGTGGGTGGGGTGGGGTGCCCCTCTATTTCTTTCTAGCTGAAACACTGCTGTAACAGTAGAGGACCTTTACAAGTCTAACACATTGCATGTTTAAGTATACTGTAATCATAGAGGACCATTACATGTCTAACACATGGCATGTTTAAGTATACTGTAATCATAGAGGACCATTACATGTCTAACACATTGCATGTTTAAGTATACTGTAATCATAGAGGACCATTACAAGTCTAACACATTGCATGTTTAAGTATACTGTATATAATAATATTTTTGCATCATTAAAATTTCGTGAAACTAGTTCTTTCAGCATATTTGCAGAGGCTGCACTAGCTCTTTTGTGCATATATCGTAGAACACACAGACTAAAAATTCTGCATCCCACTTTCCCTGAGTTTGTGTAGACATATATTGACTATTGGTAAGTGACACAGAGTAAGGTAATTTAGAAAGTTTAAACCTACATCAAGTCAAAATCTGCATCTGCCAGCAATAATGGTGAAATTTCTAAAGTTTACACATCTAGCTGAATTTTGACAGACTGGACTCCTCAAACTGAATGTAAAACAGAATAGTCTATGGAAAGATTTTTTCCTATAATTCAGGATAGAGCCCATTTTGTTTAGGTGAAACATGCACATGTAGTACATTGGTCCATCTCCCAACTATAACTCTTCACACTGAAAATAGATGAGGTCAGAATCAGGAATCAAATTAATACAGGGGCAAAACCAATTTTTCTAAGTAAAATATGTTTCATAATACCTTAGGAGAACTAATACTACCTCGCAAATCCAGCCTTCCCAGGCTAAAACCTTTTCGCTAAGAAGCTAAAAGTTATCTGCCCACATAGGTGGTAGTTAGTGATCTGCCCTTGATACAGCAATAGCTGCCAAATCCCATGAATACTTCAGTTACTACAAAGCGGAGTGCATGCTCTCTATATGGATGTAACTGCAGGGAGGCTAGGAGGGTGTATGTGTATTATGATCAGGTAAGTATTGTCGAAGAAACATATTTAACTTGGAAAAACTTGGTTTCTTCTTCAAACAAGTAAATCGATCATAATACCTTAGGAGAATAGTTAAGAGGTGCAGTGTGTTACATCCCCTTACCCAGGAGAGGCCATCTCCAGTCCCCTAAGGTATGTGAGGCAGCTTCTTGAATAATAACCTAGCTGGAGAATAGACTCCATATGCCGGGGAACGGCTTCTAAAAGGGAAAAATTTACCCTTCCGCAAATCCAACGGAAGTCGCAAAGCCACATCCTTAGGAAGCTGCCGAACAATCCAGGAAGGTAACCTGTTGTGCCACGTCAATAGGCCCCACCAGGTCTATCTGAACCTTTTGGGATGAAAGATCTCTGAGGTAAAAGCTAGAGAAAGTGGACTCTGACCTCCAGCCCATGGCTTATATAATGTCAGCTTGGGAACAGTTTCACTCAAATGCAATGCATGTTGTAACTGCCCTAACTTCATAAGCTGAGATGTGTAGCAATTTCATTTGATCTTGGGTTAATTTCCAATATGCAGAGCTGATAACCCATTTTATTCACAATGAAAGTGTCTGCACTGATACGTCATCCTTTCTATCTTTGAAAAGTAAGAAGAGGTGGCATAGCCCTTGATGCACCGGCTCAGTCTTTTTCAGGTACCACTTCAGAGCTCTTACTGAGTCCTGTAGATGACTTTGAGATGAAGTGTCCAGATTAGACAGGAGTTTTACCACAAAAGTCTGATTTCCCATGAGTGGGAGCCTGTTCTTGTCAATGAAAGCAGGGGCCGTCATGAGTGACAATGACCCATCATGTTGGAACTGCAAGAAGTTCGGGTCGACTGATAAAGCATGTATTTCACTGATTCTGCCTGCAATTGCTAGTGCAAGTAGGAAGCATGTCTTATATGAGAGGTGAACCAATGAATCCCTCGAAAGCGGTTCAAACAGTGTCTTATTTAGCCAAGTTAGTACCCATGATAGATTCCACTTTGGGCAGAGAGCCAACGCCTTTGGACATGTGATATTGAAATTTGCATCTGATAGGTCTTTATTTTGTCAGATATTCTCTCTTCTATGATGATGCAGCGTGTCAGAGATCATGGACTGGTAGCCTTTTATCGTGATTGGTGCTAACTGTTTCTTGTCAAAGAGCCACAGTAGGAAGTTAGCTATTTGAGGTATTGATGCACTCAGCGGTGCAATGTGTTCTTGCTCACACCACTGTGTGAAAATTCACAATTTTCCTTTGTACACATTCACAGTGGAGGGCCTTCTCACTCGAGTGATTCTCTCCACCACTTGCTGAGAGAACTGTTAGTTCTTGAGGGTTTGTTTAATATGAACGAGCAGGTTCAACTCTGGATTGGGATAAAACACCTGTCATCGTGATTGATTGAGCAGTTGAGGAAATATCTCCATTTTCCTGGGGATTTCCATTGCTAGATTGATGAGATTGTTGATCCATGATTTTTCCTACTTGAGTGGAGCAATCAGGATGAGGCGACACTCTGATTCTCTCACTTTCTGTATCACTTTGTGGTATCAGAGGTGTTGAAGAGTAAGTGTATTAATCCAAACCATTCCAATCTATGGAAAGAGCATCAACTGCTCAGGTCTTCTGATCCTGACTGGTGAGACAAAGGTTGGGAGTTTTGCATTCCACCTTGTTGCAATTAGATACACCATTGGTCAATCGCAGCAGGCACATATGCGAGTGAAAACCGAAGTATGAAGAGACCATTCCGTTTGTATTAGTCGATTCTTCTGAGACAGGGAGTCAGTCCTCTAATACATTTAGCCAGGCCTGGAATATGACGAACTTGTATGTGGATTTTCTGTTGACGACACCCACCAGATTATAAAATCCCAAATAAGAGTGCAAAGATCTGGGGACTTTGTTCCCCCTTGCTTTCTGAGATAATTCACTCCAGTGGAGATGTCGGACAGAATGAGAACACCCTTTCCATTTAGCTCCTCCTGCCAGCAATGAAATGCTTTCAGTATGGCTTTCATCTCAAGGATATTGATATGCAAACAATGATCGTGAGTGGGCCACACTCCACTGGCCTCCAGGAATGGTGGAAAAGATTCGTGGTGGGAGATGATAAGCTTAGCTCAACTTGTTGGAAGATAGCCATTGATACTAAATCCAACATTGAACCCACTGTCACAACATTCTGCACCATCTGCTGTGTGTTCTTGAAAGACTTCCAGTCCAGGCTTACTGGGTATGATTTTGTCATCCCCAATGCTTCAATGTCTCTGTCTACTGCTGTGGTGTCCGTATGAAAAACTGCAGTGTGCGTTTTATAGAACCTCCTACTCAAGTTTGAGGGAAGGCACTGCTGTGAGAAAAAGAGTCAGTTGACACTCAGGTCCTGTAATTGTCAATGTAAACAGCCCAAAAGGTCAGTAAATCTACCAGATTGTGGAAGCAATTTAAATGCCGGTTTGTCCTTTTTAATCAACAAGTCAACAGAAGCTGGAACTTTAGTCCAGGTTGTTGAAGGAGGAGGACAAAACTCCAGTGGCAGCAAGTGGAAGACTTCCTTGATTGAAACCCTGAAGGCAGAGTCTTCTCTCATCATAGTGAGATCTAACGAAGATGAGGGAGCTTGAGAGCAGGTTTCATCATCTCATACATGCCATAACACGACATGTCATGCGAAAAACATGATTTTGGACTCCCAAACCCCCAGACACAGTCGTGTTTCAAAAAACACGATTTTCAGCAATCTTAGCGAACAAAAAATTTTCCCACAACAAAAAAGTAAATTTCTTGATCACAATGATATATGCCCGTAATCTGTGGTATGTATAAACAGTAAATATTCTTGTTCAGAGCTCCTATAAAACTATCCTCGGGGCAGTTTATACAGATGTTTTAGAGACAATTAAAAGGTGAGATGGTCAGCAACAAACAGACACCTTTCAGCGATATACTGAATTGGCTTACAATAGTTAGGGTGATGTGTTGTTTTTGAGAATTGCTGAGGGAGAGCCCATTAGGCTAATTTGCATAGGTAAAGTACACTAAGTGGAACAACCCAATTTGTCTGAAGTTAAATACATCAAACAGATGCATGTTGAAAAACAAATGTTATTAAATACACATCACTGACTGCATTGAATGAGAATGTCGAAGCCGTCATTATTAAAGTTTGTGATCAGCGGCAATGTTTCTTTGAAGTCGGATTTTTACTCCCTATATAAAATTCAAAACATGATTATTTTGGAAGTTGAACAACAGCACCATTCAATCTCTAATGCAGTGTTGCACTTAGGATCCAAAGGTCAGGGGACACTGTGGCACTCACCCTCCAGAATTGGGGGACACAACATTTTAAAGGGACAAAGGAATATTGCTGTACATAATCCACTAGAAGTGCTAACAAATGAAATAATCTTATTTGCTTTGACAGTTTTGCCACCTTAAATTTCTCATATTTTCCTTGGAAATTTACGTGATTGCAATAAACGTTTTATCATGTGATCAAGTAACTCATGAAAACATCAACATGTTTGAATATCTGGTAAACCTGAAATGAACTGCACCATGGAATTTTATTAATATAAAAGTGTTAAATCATTAATCAAATGACAAATTGTGTATTTGCATAAATTGGTACCTTTTTTCATTAATTCAGCCTGAGAATAAATTAAATCTTAATTGCCGTAGGTGTGACTTTAACCTTGAAAATATGTTACAATAGTGGCGGTCAAAGACTTTAGCAACTCGGCTGACTACCACAAACCTTGAATGTTTTCATTGTCAGATTCATTGTTTTGAAATGGATATTCATTGTCATCTTACAGGTTTTATCACTTTTAGCGACTTTGGATTGCTAGCGCCAACATAGATGTGGATGCACATCCGCGAAGGAAAAGTGTAGGCATATTTGTGAACACAAATGACACTTGCATTACTGTCCGACCGACTACCTAAAGCAGCAAAGACTACATGTAATTAAAACTAAACTTCACTGTCCAATGGATTTTAAAGACAGTAACTTGTTCTATTTTTGTATTTAATGTCTGTGACGTTGTGACCATGTTTGTGGTGATGTTATTTGACAATTCTAAGTCAACCATTTTTGTTGTTGTTGTTGTTGTTATTGTAAGTATATTAAATGCTTCATAGAAAACAGGTGGTATTTTCTTTTTATTCAGATTTGCAGACATTTGCTATAGGCTGATTTGAAAAGATAACTTATTCTCATTTGGAATCCGTCGCTTTTGGGGCGTCACGTGCACTGACCCCCCTTGGGACCTCAAAACACACTTTTTGAATCTCAAAAAAAAAACAACACTGTCTGGGAATATGGCAAGTATGTCATCTCTGCATAAATGTGGTGACGCTGATGTCTCCTGTGCTATCTGCAATGTAGCTGGAGAAGTATGTCGAAGGTGGCAGTTCACCATGCTCGCAGAACGTCCTGATTGGGATATGATTACTTCCAAACGATCACTAAGTAAATGCTCAGTTGAGTGTCAAAGGCTTGAGAACCAAGTGAATCTACATCCCATGTGTACTGAGGCACTAAGTTGGGCATCGGGTGCATTGAGTGACTTGTGGCACTATGCAGGTTATGCTGATCCATGAGAATACATGTATGACGCGGGTTCAACAAAATGAACAATGACCTTTTATCTTTTGGCTTACAATGTACAATCAACTGTGGTGCTGACCCAGTGTGATCAGAGCCATATGGCAGAGTCCAATCATGATGGAACAGGGCCATTTTAGTTGCATGACATTAAGTTGGTATGGGTACAGGATATTTGATCACCTAACGGTTCATAATTCTGAAGTGCAAGATGGTAACTGAGGTGCTTTGCTTTTATCTCGATCTTGCTCGATTGCAGGTGATAAAGGTGATTGGTCATCGAACCCTTGCCGTAATCGGCTTACTGGTTCTGCTAAGAAAGGTTTATCAAGATTCACAGATTGCCAACCGGAGCAAGCTATGCAGGACGGTTGTCATTCCAATGTTTACATAGCTTACATTTGGTCTTCTAAATATGTAAGAAAAAAATAGAGCAGACAGTATATACAGGTGTGACCTGGCACGCGTCCTGCATTATGAACTCAGGGAGTGAATGTACAGAGCTACACACTATGTGACAATTTACTTGTCAGCAGGACGCATGTGACAGCTGATAGAGGTAAAGTATTGAAGCGTCACTACTAATATTTATGAAGTGGATGCTATAGTATCAATTCTAATAAAAAGTTACCTGTAGGAAAGGCCAACTGACTGCATACACAGGTAAAATCGCCAAAGCGTCACTTATAATAACTACATATTGTACGCTATGACTAGATTATGTATAGAAAACTTACCTGTATGTATCTGACTGCAGGCCAAATTATGCAGCAATTTTATTTGAGGTTTCTATAGCACATAAAATACAGTTACATCAATGTGAGGGAACACACTAGTGACCTGTGCATGTATGTACAAGGGCGCCTAAGTGTGTGAGAACAGCAAAGTTATTAACTCTAAAAAAACAGAAAAAAATTTTGTCGAAACAAAGGAGCAAGAAAAGTTGGACAATTATAGATGGAGTATACCTTCCTTCGAAGAGAAAAATGCATCCAACTTGCTTTAAGGTATAAAAACTTCCAGAATACTTGTGGGGATTGCAAGGCCTCTGTCTGCTACTCTGCATGAGTGAAAGTAGTAACTGAAGTATTCACAGGATTTGGCACTAATCCCTGTATCAAGGGCAGATCACTCTATCTGGCTGCCACCTATGTGGGCAGACTTTTACCTTCTTAGCTAAAAAGTTTTATTCTGGGAGGGCTGGATTTGCGAGATAGTAGTAATTCTCCTAAGGTATTATGATCAGGTTATGTATTTCAAGAAGAAAATCTACATCAACACTGGATGCATGTACACTTGTGGAAGAAAGTGCATACGATCAGGACTCAGTGACAACGATATAAGATTTTAAAAATCATTTTAGAATAGGTCATTGTAACCATTTCTCGCTTTCTTGAGTACTAAAGAGAATTACAATGAACAAAACAACTGCTACCTTTTATACAACCTCCCATATTGTTTTGTCCCACCTCCGATGTTCAGCATCACATTGATGCAAGTAGGATCTTTATCCATTTTAACTGATCATTATATACCATTACAAAAATTTTGTGTTAATGCAGCCTCTGATTTTTTCAAATCTAAACTTTTCACAGATAAATATTTGACTTAAACAGCATTTCCCTTTACCCTCATGTGTGTGTCAGTGACCCCAAATTTTTAATTTGACCCCCAGTTCTGACCCCAAGTGGGTTTTTGGCTCTCAATCTTGCACCCCTAGGGGAAACACTGCTTAATGTATATTCTCTTGCATCATAGTCTTTACCAGAAATAAGACTTGTGCAAATTCAGTTAATTTTTTCACAAAAATATATGAATCACTGGATCCAATTCTTTTGAAATCTAAAGAAACATAGAAGCCACTATAAATTATGGATATTCAGTTATCTTTACCCATGTGAAATTACTACAATAATGTCATATTTAAAATAAGAAGAAAAAACAGAAAAATAGCAGGATTAGGGAACATCTAAATTTTTTAAGAAATCAATCACGAGCAAAAGTTAACAATTATTATTATGGTCATGCTTTTTTAAAAAGCATCAGGGATATTGTGATACAGTTCATCTGTCTGTTACTTTTTTAAAAAGCATCAGGGATATTGTGATACAGTCCATCTGTCAGTTACTTTTTTAAAAAGCATCAGGGATATTGTGATACAGTCCATCTGTATGTTACTTTTTTAAAAAGCATAAGGGATATTGTGATACAGTCCATCTGTCTGTTACTTTTTTAAAAAGCATCAGAGATATTGTGATACAGTCCATCTGTATGTTACTTTTTTAAAAAGCATCAGGGATATTGTGATACAGTCCATCTGTCTGTTACTTTTTTAAAAAGCATCAGGGATATTGTGATACAGTCCATCTGTATGTTACTTTTTTAAAAAGCATCAGGGATATTGTGATACAGTCCATCTGTATGTTACTTTTTTAAAAAGCATCAGGGATATTGTGATACAGTCCATCTGTATGTTACTTTTTTAAAAAGCATCAGGGATATTGTGATACAGTCCATCTGTATGTTACCATATATTCTCCAAAACTGCTGGATAGTACTCCACAAAACTCCATAGTTATGTTGCCACTACTGTGGCCTTTTGAAAGAAGGGTATCATTATTGCTTCCATGCCTGGGTTTCAGGGAGGGGGTCAAAAGTCCAATGTACGACAATCACATTTCAAATATTTTCATCACCAACATCATACATGCTGCCATAGCAGAAAGACACATCATATATGTGACAGAGTTTGCATTATAAATCCTGGGTGGGGTTGTGGTTGAGAACTGGAACTGGGGGTGTTGAGGAATATGCTGTGATAAGTGTAGGAATTTGCTTTTGCAAGCTAGTGTTCTAGTTTCAGTTTACTACATGGTGCACTCAATAAAATGTCCAGACAAAAATCATCCCTGTTCCTTGTATCATCTTGAAAATTTAAGACCTTATGAATACATTCAATTGCAAGCATAAATCTGTACATGTATGAAATTTACCCTGTGAAGAAATCTTGTGGCTCTTGCTTCACAATGACTGTCGGTTCATAAGCATATTCTGTGGGTTCTGTCTTGACAATGGCCTGTTCTTGGATGGTATGGTCAATCTTTTTCCTAGGCATTGTGCTGGAACCTGAGTATGCATCAGTTGCAATTAATGGAAGATTTAATTACAGTAGACATGTCATTTATAGAAATTTCAATATCACTGTATATTGGTTGGAAAATATCAGTATTAATTTTATGCTAGGCCGTGAATTACTGGATTTTCAGAGTGAAATAATTGTGATATTTCACTGGAGTGAAAAAATATCATATTATTTCACTGAAGTTAAAAAATATATTTTTTCACTGGCCATCAATAGACATTGAAAACATTATGACTAAGAAATTTCAACATGTTTTAAGATGTTTGTGTAGTGTAAAGGTAAATATGGCTGCCTCGCATGCAGACAAACTGGGTTCAAATGCAGCAATAGGCAAATATTTTTGTTTTTCATTTTGTTTTTCTCTGCCATTTGACCTTGAAATGAGAAGGAGCATTACGTTACTGCTGATATTTTCTGTGTGAACATACACAAAACAGAGCAGAACATAAACGTTAAACCGCTGATGTTATCGTGCGGGATACAGTAAGAAATCTGATACTTCAGTCTATTATACAAATTGCTAGACAACATATTTGAGCATAAAATAAAAAGAAAATTTGCTTGCTTCGAGTGAATAACGGATATATTTCATCTCATGGTGAAAAACTTAAGTATTTTCACTCGTGGCCTTGCCACTTGTGAAAATACTGAGTTTTTCACCCACTCAAAGAAACATATCCGTTATTCACTCACATGACATATGAGTGAATAACGGATATGTTTCTTTGAGTGGGTGAAAAACTCAGTATTTTCACAAATACACATTTCACACACACATATATATATATATATATATATATATATATATATATATATATATATATATATATATATATATATATATATATATATATATCAGGTTGTAGCTGCTTATGACTACTTGTGCACTAACATGCAAAATAAGTAGATGTAGCAAGCAAAGAATTTCAAATCAAAATGAAACGAAAATATACTTGCATTCTCTCTAACTAGTTTTAAAAAAATAATAAAGTGATAAGAAATGAAATAATTAAGGTTGAAACAGTTAGTAAATGCCTTGACTAGTTACCTGTAATACTCTAGCCGAACCATAACCGGTTAATCAGTCAAAAACACATCATGTACAGAGTGAGAACTGGCAAGAATTGCAGCATAATCAAAGTTTCCCGTTTCTAAAATCTAGTGTTTATGTGTTACACTTGCTAACAAAGATATTTCCCACTTGCTTTTGCATGAGCTCAAGGTATACACTCCATCTTTAATTATTGTGTCATATTCTCCACCATTTCATACAGTAATATCTACCAACCAGTCCAACTGTCAGGATCACTCAAATGCCAAGTGATGAACTTGTATGTAGCTAGCGTTAAAATGACTTAGACACAAAACCGTAGGATGCCTGAACTGTCAAAGAAAGAAAACAGAGTGCATGCTTGTGAATGCATGCATGTTTATATGTGTTTACATAAAGTTTGAGTAAAGATGGTATTAATATTATTCTGCATCATATCTTAGAATAGCTGATTATGATACATGCATAGCACAGGCTGCATCTGGGGCAGATGTGCTACAATGTCTCAATTCATGTTTAAAACCTGTTTGTTGTTTGAAGAAATGACCAAGACTGAGACATTTTATTCCTGTTTTCAATTTGTCATACATTTGCTCAGCTTACTAAATACACCTGGTGTTAAAGGTCAAAGGGGGTGGGGTAGGGTGTCAGTTAACCCGTTACCAAATTTTGTAATCAATTACCGCTAATACTCGAACTGTAAACAGTTATGTGGGTAATCATTACAACCCTAAGAATAATTAAAGCTCCAAAGTTTTAACCACAATGTAATGCCCAAAAAATAATAAAAAATAGTACATTACTGGATGTTAATATAATCTTACATTCAAGTTTATATGAATTTAAAACATGTTCTTTATTTTTGAATGGAAGAAATTCTAAGGTCTCAGTGAAAAACTGAATGATCAATCCAAATACATGCAAGTTTTGCAGTTCCAAAAACATTTTCAAAAGAAAAAGAAAAAGGAGAACGAAAGCATTTTTCACACTTCTATTTTTAAGTATTTTACCATGGTACAATTTACATATTTCTATTGCATGTATACTCAATTCACCAGTACTTGCTGTACTTAACAACCCAGTGCATTATGTTATTTCTGCTTCCTACCATCATGTTAAGTGCTGATGAAACCATATTTCTTGCCTAAGCAAGTTGGAATTACTTGCCTGTAATTAGCCGTTTTGTTTACAACAATGTCTGTTTTTATGGTGAGCAAAATAAATCAGAAGCCAGAACTTGTCTCAATCCAGGGCTTTACAAATTTTATTTTAAAAGATTGAACTTGGCCTTGGGAGATTTGAGCTTGCCCCAAACATAATATTCCAACTTGAGTAAAAAAAGTAAGGTAAAATAATTTGTGATATTTTAAGGTTCTCACATTATATTTATTTTACAAATAAATCACTTTTGCTTTCTTTTTATCTTTGTTTGCACCTTAAAACCATATTTCAATAATTAAAGTTATCAAAACAGATATATGTAAATAATACATGTAGATAGATGAGAAATGGTTAGAATGCAAATAGTTAGAAGAGCAAAGACAGAAATATATATGTAGATAGCTAGACAGATAAATGGATAGGAAATAGCTGCATTTTTAAGAGAGAGAGAGATGCTTCGGTAAAAGACTGCTAGGGTCTTTCTTATAATTGTCAGTCCCAATGGAAAATGGATTTGCTATCCTGTTTTTTTAAGCTATTTTGTTATATTTTCTGCAGTGGCTGCAAAACATAGATCATTTTCTGAGTCATACTCTAGTCAGGGATACTCATTAATCCACAATGATTGGTACTTTCTTGCATGTTTCGTAGCATCAAACTGGTTATTTTGCTTTGAGACAGGTTTATTAGATTTGTTTGTAGAAACTGCTTCAAGTTTCCTTTCTTTGCCCAGATAAGATAGCAGACTCATTTCTTAAACTACATCAACGATAATGAAAGCTAGACTGTTTGTAATGATTTATTTATACTCTCAACAGAATTATTTATGAACTCTTATTTTATCCATTTACTTAAAAATTATCATCTAGTCACCTTGAAATCAACAACATGCATCAAAATCTTTGACAAGCCAACTTTTGAGAATGATTGTGAACACTTATATTTTATAATTTAATTTTTTGTAAACAGTATGTATTGGTCTCCTGTAATTATCACTTAAAAAAACAGATTATAAACACCACTTGTGTGTGCTAAATTTTCAGTACATCTATCACGCTTTTAACAAAATCATGGTGGTTAATCATTAGGTGAGTGCTTTTTAATTCCAAACGCATGTGTCAAAGAAATCTCAAGTTATACTATTAAAAATTATTACCTACTCACATTGAAATTGGTGAAATGCATCAACACAATCTTTGACACGCCAATTGTTTTGAGTCCGGCAAGCTCACAAACTGGCTGACGCTAGGCAGGGACTTCAAAATCGACAAATCACAGATATGTACAATTAGGATTAAAATGTAACTGATAAGTTAAAATATAAATATTTATTCCTTATTTGTCAAAACTTACTTTAAATAGTAAATATTCACATTATCATGTCAGCGTGAGAAAATGCCAGACTTACCTTGACACCAACTCTTGACAGTATATATCACTGAAATAAAGGTACTGTGGCCATCGACGTAAATGGCACATTGTCAACGTGGTAGTCACGTGATACAAACAAAAACATCATTGACATGTGCTCTGTTCTTGATGAATCTGGCTTTCTCCAGGTTACTGTGACAGCGACAGGTTTCTGGTAGTTGTTCCCGGAATAAATATGTTGAGAATTGTGTGTCCTTTCGTTTTTTTACAAACATTACGTGACTTTCATTTAATGTTTTCTGTTTTTTGTAAAACAACATTGGAAAGGGGTTTATTGTTGATATCACGTGACTATTTGACCTCTGATGTCCTGGACATGTAGGTTGCGAGATTAGGGTAGTCACGTGACTAGCAATGCTAATGGCGTGTACCAGGTCAAATTTCATCAACGCTGCAGTTTCATCTCGTCTGTCAGCGGATTAAAGACAAAACAAATGTCATACTCGCAATTTCTGAGAAGATAAATCATATTCCTATCGATTTCATGCAGATATGGCTCAATGTAAGGTCGTTTAAGTTCGCTAGGCCCGGTAGTAAGCAGCTACCCTATGCCGCTACCGTGCGGTGGCGGCGAATTCCAACTTTTCGATAGGCAATGGGCTCTGACCCCACACCCCAACATAAATGTCCAAATATCAAAAATGGGGTGTGAAGGGTCAGAGGAAACTCGGACTACTGTTTGCCATGTTAATAAAATAGAGGATCTTCATTTCATTAAGGATGAAAGAAAAACTTTGACACACCCCTCACACTTGGAGACTTAAGTGCTTTAAATATAAGACCACAGCAAACCAGGCCTTGCATAACTGAAATTTATATTGCATTGGATATTCTTAGCTCTAAATGGGAAGAGCAACATTATATAAATTCATATACAATGATAAAATCATAGTTATGTGGCAGTATCAAGTCGAGTGTTCTTTCCATATCCACCAATCAAACCCCCACCCCCTCGCACCCCAACGAAATCCATAAAGAATGGATGTCAAAACCGACAATAATCGATACTTCTACGCTTTTCTCTTACTCGAAATACCTGGGTTAAAAAAAATGATATTAATAATAATAGTTTTTGCAAATAGGGGAAACAATCCGTCGTATAGAGATGTGATGAGGAGATTATTTGAACAGCCCTGTGACAGAAGTGACACAATGTGTAAAATTTACCACCCCCACCCACCCCCGTCCGTCTGCATGAGAGGCATACACTCATTCCGTTTCAACGATATTTGTCTATATTACATTTCCCGACTTATAACAAATATAATAAGTAAGCATCATAATCTTTACAGCAACTCAGAAAATGGCGTGTTTTATGGGTGATTTCCATCAATATATTTACCCGTCGGTGTGAAGCTTCTGCAAAACAAGTGCTTTGTTCTGGATTATTTAAACATACGATTTGATTGGTTCCATCATCATCTTTGACCAACCAGAATACAACAGTAATCGAATAATCCTCGGTCCTTTCCGCCAGTGAAAGGAAAAAGAAAAGTCATGAAGTGTTCCAACTAAATACACAAATATTACCAACAGTTCTTTCCCTTTTTAATTGCCTCGTTTAAAGAGAGATCTTGAGGTCCCACGCACGCTTGCTTCTTAAACGTCAAGTATTCGTTGTATGTTATATATATTAGTAACGGCCTAATTATGCAAAAAGTTTCCCAAGATTTCATGCTAAACTCTTCATCTAGGGAAGAAACAACTAACATCCACAAAACTAAACACAAAAGTGAATAGCTGACATGGACCATTGCATGTTTGAATGACAAGAGGAATCTACAAACAAGAGTCAAATAAAAAAAGAAAAAAGAAGAAATAATGGATAAACGGTCTTAAAATCAGTAAACTACATGTATATTTTGTCTTACTGTCTGATTAACATAGTTTTATTTTAACAAAATTAAAAATGGGTGGTGGTCATGTTTATCGTTTGGAGAATCAAATTGTTTTGACATACTTCCATCTTCTGTTGACTGTTTTCATTTGACTACCGTTTGTACAAGGACTTCAAGATTGTAAGGAAAAATACTTTGACACTGTAAAATCTGAAAATCACAAAAAGTACAGATATGTAGAAGGACATCAAAGAGACTAAGTCTGTAAATGTAAAGTGATAATCACCTTGTGGATTACTGAACTAAAATTTTAATTAATTTCCGTAATTTGTTGACTGCCGTAATTACGGCCATTTACATTTTACATGTGCATAATTTTACACCTGGGATATATATATATATATATATATATATATATATATATATATATATATATATATATATATATATATATATATATATATATATAAACTATGTTTTCTTTTCAGCTTAGCAAAATAATACTTAATTTGATGTAGGTTGCATTTATTTATTTATTTTTTATTTATTTATTTCAGCTTTCAGCATATTAGTTGGAAATTACAAGATGTACAACATGGAAGATAAAGGATTAGAACGAAAGTAAATGGCTTATAATGTGTTTCTCCTTTGACGATACAAAACTTGTAAATATATGTGAATATATGGCCTATGATATTGAGTTTAATGACACAATATTTTCAATTGTTGAATAGTCAAAGTGAAGAGTCTCTTGAATTAAACATTATCATTTAGCCAAGGCATATAAAGCAGAAAGATGAACGACGAAGCAGTTGATAAAAGTTGAGAATAAAGGAGAGAAAGAAGAGGAAGACTGTTAATTAATATTTGTAAGGCATTTGGGCACAGAGTTGAGAAAATAACGAAGAAAGAAAGTGGATGAACAAATGAAATGGGAGGGGGGGATTAAAAGTGAACAGTGCTTCCGTGTAGAGCAAGTTGATGTATATGCGGTGGCCAAAGATTCTGATAAAAATGGAATTGCTGTTTACAACTGTTTATGACCCGGAGAAGTGCATGCGTGTTAGTAATAGGTGCACTTAAGTATATATTTGACTTTTCAATATATTTATGAACGTCAACAAAAATAAGAATGTTTGCTTCACATGGGAGCATTATATCACCATACAAAAAGGTACTTGAAATTAAGTTACCATATAATGTAAAGGATTGACACAGTTTGATGCGTTTTTCTTGGTAATAAATGGAAGAGAAAAAGAAGCATCGTATACTTTCTGTAAGTCCACATCTACAAAGAGGTGATCTAATTATACTCCTTTTCAATAAATGTTGATTAACTGAAGTGCAAATTATCCTAAGTCGAGCGTGAAGAATTTTAAATTTCCTTCTACGCAAATAAATGTGTCTGGGAATATGAGTGTCACGATTTTTTAAGTTCTTAATGGAGTCGCTTTGATAAGTCTCGATAGACAATGTGGTCCATTCTCGAATGGCCGAAGAAAACAACGAGTTTTTAACTTAGACTTGTTCTACCTTGTATTGATTGAAAATTATTTACATTACGTTGGTTGTAGTGAGTAATATAACTTACAGCTGGGTGAGGAGGGCATGAGGCAGGTGTCATTTCATATAAAAGTGTAAGTTTGTGTTTTTGTCGTCTGGATTTAAAACTTTCCCATCCCAATTCTCGACGTAAAGCTTCAATAGATACCAATGTTGTTGCGCCGGTTACGATTCTAGCTGCCTCATTTTGTATTTTGTCATGTTCACGGTTCTCTAGTAATGTTCAGTTGTCCCAAACCACATTACTAGTGTCCAGAATATTTCGTACAAAAGCCGTATATGTAATTTCTGAAGATTTCCCGTCTAATTGAAATTTGAATCTGAGCATTACACTAATTCTTGACCCATACCTTTGCTGTTCGAGAGAAAAACTCCAGGATCACAAGTCAGCTTCCTGAAATCTATGACTGAGCAGATATAGTGCTGGATGGAAGAGCTTTTCTATATATATATATATATATATATATATATATATATATATATATATATATATATATATATATATATATATATATATATATATATATATATATATATATATATATATATCCTTAGAAATTGTCAGGGATTCGGTTTTAGACTGAGCAGATATGGTGCTGGATGGAAGAGTTTATTCATATCCTTAGAAATTGTCAGGGATTCGGTTTTAGAAGGGTTAGAAGATACAAGCCAATTATTTGCCTATTGAGTGATTTTTCCAAGTCAGAGTTTAGGTTATGAGCGGTTACGACGGGATAATTACAATTAGAAAGAGACTTGTATCATCTGCAAATAAACTTCTATTGGAGGATATATTATGTACTATATCATTTATGTATATCAAAAAGGGGATGAGCCTGAAACTGATCCTTGGGGCACACCGGCTCTAACACACCCCTCTCTGAAAACATCCCTGAAGTATCTCGTTGTTTTCTGTTTTTAAGACAGCTGGAAAACCATTTCAAAGGTCCATATGTTCAATTTATAAATGATTCGTTTACGCCATATGCAATCAAAAGTTTAACTTATATCCCAAAACACAATTCTGATTTCCATAATGTAATCTGCTGCTTGGCAAAACATATCATACAGATATGTTAAATTTATTAACTGTACAATCACCCAGAATAAATCCAGACTCAAAAGGTGTAAAAATGTTATTTTCACTGAAGAAATTAAATACGTGTTTAAAAACGAGTCTTTCAAACATGATGCCATCAATACCAACAAGAGATATTGGTCTGTAATTACATATAATGGAAGGATAACCTTTTAAACTTGGACAAACGTTTGCTTCTTTCCACGAGTCTGGAAAGGTCGCCTCTCTAAAAGATTGGTTACAAAGTGAACAAAGTAGATGTGAGAGTTCATTAACCATCTCGCGCAGAATACAGTTATTGACACCCATAGGACCAAAAGCCTTACAGGTTTTTGAAAATATATTATATTTCGTCAAGCATTAGTTCTATAGAACTAAAACTTACATCCGTATATATAAAGGTATATCTAGAAGACTAATATTTGTTTCATCTGATACATTTTTCTCTATAAAAAAAATCGTTAAATGTTTCAGCTTTGTCAGATTATCGAACCGTTGTGTTGAAGGTATGGAACAGAATATATACTGTGAGGACTGATGAAAATCTTAAGGGTTGACCACCAGTCTCATAAAGATGTTAAGCAAGATATCAACTTTTGTGCTAATTTGTTGACATGTAGCTGTTTGGCTACTGGAATCACAGAAATTGTTTGTTTCGCAGAGAACACAATTTAACCCAATGAGAACGTATGTTAGATTGTTTGACTTTTCGACGGGCTCTTCGACGTTTTATCATGGAGGTTTTGATGATTTAACATTTGACAGATCTGTTCGGAATACACTGTTCAGATATCAAGACTATGTGGTCAGGGATATTTTGGGGGTATATTTATCAGTATCGTCGCATTTCAAACAATCCCAGTAGGTAGTGGATGCTTTATGTCTCAGAAGATTATATTCGCCTTGGCTGTATGTCCATACATGTCTTGGAAACGATTTACTCTTTTGTTTTCTGTAGAAAATATCCCATAAATGGGGCAACGGCTTTTAATACTTTTATGTAAGAAAGGATACCCAACCCCACTAAGGATTAAAATTTCAGTGTTCGTTACAAGTAATAGATCTAGCAACGTTGAAGACCTTTCAGTGAAATGAGTCGGCTGATTGATGTATTGGTGATGGGAAAGCTCATCATAGTGTTACGACTCTATGATCTAAGAAAAATCTAACAGAAAGAAAGTGAAACCAACAAATCAAGTAAAAATCAACAAGCAATTTATATCTAGATAATTAAAATGAAAATCAAAAGACACTTACAGTAACGTGAATTAAAATCCAAATAATCCAATAATCCTAAGTGTCCTTATCACAAGTCCTAAATATAGAATGTTCCGAATGAATTTCAGTATCCTATAATGCGCTGATGTGCCAGCAGTCTTTAATGTGCTGATGTGCCAAAATTAAGTATCATAAATTAAAAATCCCTAATCCAAAAGTCTATGAGCACTTTTATAATCCAATGAATATTTTAAATAATTCCTCTCGCTGAATTTTGAATGATTTTTCACAACTGTAACGACTCTTTATAGACTGATGGTAAGGTCGAAACTGAAAACTGTCCACTAAACATGGTATATATAAAGACAGGTCACATGACAGAATGTTCTAGAAAATAAATGGTGTATGTGACTTTTAACACACAACTCTAAAGGAAATACTAGTTTTATCTGTAAAAAAAAGATCGACCCTGACCTCAAATTAAATAAACAACTTGTTTACCGAAACCGTCCTTGAACTCAAATACTAAATAAACAACCTAATTCAAGGACAATAGCTAAACATGTAAACCTTATACATAACATTAAGGTTTTGAGCAAATATTAAAAGTCAACAAACATTTATAATTTCCTAAAATATTTATAATATTATATAAACATCATACATTACAATATAGTGATTTCACTTTTTGATCTGAAAGTGGATTTAGCATATTGAAGTTAAAGTCCCCTGTTACAATTAAATCTCTAATTCCCGTATCAACAGCAAGGTATATGGAGTCTTCTATCATCGAAGTACACGCGTTGTTAGCATTCGGACGTCTATAAAATAAACATAGCAGGATTTTTCTTTGTCTTAGTGAAAGTTGAATCCATAAGCATTCTAAATCAATTAGTTCAAGATCATGTAGCCTTTGGAAATGAAGCGATTCTTTCACATACATTATTACACCACCGTGAAAAGCGCCTACTCGATCTTTCCTAACTGGGCTGCGGTAAGATTGGAGGGAAAGGTCATCAGAAGAAATGGATGGATTGAGTCAAGTTTCAGTGAAGGCCAAAATAAAAAAATTCAGACAATTCTGCATACAGTATATCTAATTTGGACAAAATACTTTGAACATTGTAGTGCGTAATTGAAAAGTTAAGTAGATAGCAAGAATAAACTAATGAGCTGGATGTGTTGTATGAGGAGCAAGAAAAGGAGACCCTAGAGTTTGGTCCAGGTTTAGGATGAATGTCACCTGCTAATAGGAGGAAGTTCATCAACCATGTGATCAAGACAAAGGTAAATAGGATGTGAACAAGAAAGTCTGTGAAGATTATATTACTTAAATATGACGTGTTTGCTACAGCAGGTCTATAGTTACGTATCAAACCTATCCTATATGAAATCAGTTAGGACTTGCGCACTTCAAACACTATAGATGTAGTACTTACTACTATTATCGCATCTTTGGATCCTGAACATAATCAAAACATGAATCAGAAGTGTAAAATTGAAATTATGACGATAGAACCTCGTGATGGCAACATGAAATTTCTTGTAATTGTCATAAGTCGCTGCAGAAACAAACGAGTTGTCACCATGAAGACACCAAACCTACACAACATAAATATATTTTCTTAAGTGGCACCAGTATCATCACATACCCACATGATTTCGCTCCACAAGGAAGAGGAATACTGGAAGGAATAAATGTAAACAGACGAAAAAAAAGGATACAAAATAAATATAATAATGAATGAGAAACCATGTCTAGAGAAAGGTATTGAATGCTTTAGTTCTGATGGATGTGTGACGATCTTAACTGTTAACATTAATGTACATGACAGGATTGTAAAATAAACTATCTATTTCTGGTGATTGCATTTTTTTAGTGTCAAAGAGACATCGTAAGAAAGTAATGCAAAGATACATACAAGTAATACAAGATATATACAAGTAATGCAAAGATACATTCAAAGATTTTTTATGAAGTATTATCAGCTAGGAACAAGGGAGTAGTCAGTCATAAACAAACATCCAGTGCGCTATTTAGTTACCATCAGGTTTTCGCAGACACTTCTAGTGAATACCTCCTATTAGCTAGCTGTCTACACTGAAATCAAGTGATATCTGGAGATTACGAATGGAAATTTAGTAATGTTATAATTACGCACAGATAGTATTTGTCAATCATGTCTGCAAAATTAGCAATCAACAATTAATGTGCAGAAAGAAAATATGAGAATATACAGAAATACAAAACTTGAATGTCTAAGTATTTTTCTTTGAGAAAAAAAAAATGCTAGTCGGGTGTAAGGGTGAAATGACACATGTTACAATATTACAAAATATCATATCAGCAAAATCAGCAAGCTGAAATAAAGACAAATAGTAATAGAATAACACATAATTATGTTAGGAAAAACTGTGGTTCTCTTGGATCATGAGGAAAAAACGCCAAAAAGATGGACAGATAAAAGAACCCAATATAATGATGACAGAGAAACCATGTCTTGAATTTTTTTTTAATGGTTATTTTGTGATCTAAGTGTGAGGATCTTAAATGTTTAAAGAAATGCGAATAATAGCGTTGAATATAGCGTTGTAATATAAACTGCGTATCATTGGTGATCACATTTTGAGTTTCAAAGGGATCTTGTAAAAAAGAAATCCAAAGATACATACAAAACAAAATTGTGGGGAAAAAAGTATATTATCATAAACAAAGATGCGAGGTGCAACTTAGTTACTACATAAACTTTGTTACTACATAAACTGAGTTACCACATAAACAATTATACCGTACATTATCGCAGATATTTCTAGCGAATACCTACTATTAAATACATGTCTATACTTAAGAACAAGTGATATCTGGAAAATAGAAATGACAATTTAGTAAAATTAACAATTACTGAGAGTGACGAAGACTTCATGAAACATATTTTCAAATTGTAAACATGTAAAAAATATATATAATTTGTCCAAACATGCACAATCAATTTCTATGTAAATTAGCAAAGGAATAATGATATTTACTAATTCTTGTTATGTAGCAACACAGGCTACGTAAAGATAGTATTTAGCAACCAAGCCTTTCTACACGGGTGTTAAACTTCTAGCAGATAAAAAATTGTGTAGTACTAATATATAAACACACCTCTCAAGAAGTGTGGAAAATGATATAATCTGTTAAATTACCTATTAAAGTGCAGAAAGAAGTTATGAAAATGTCCAGTAATAGAATACTGAGTGGTGACTAAAGTATTTTTCGTTGAGAAAAAAAAATGTCAGTTGGGTGTAAGGGCGAAGGGGAACATATTGCATTACAAAATACAAAATCAGCAAAAATAGCAAAGTAATGTAAGGAAAAGTGTATTAAACCTAGAAGAGGGACAGGTAGTAATAGAACACAATGCAATTTGGTTCAGACGAACTGTGGCTTCCATAGGTCATCAACTGGAGCTGTATGTCTCCCTCAGAGGTTAACTATGAGGCTCTGAAGACTCTTTGAAAAGAGGATAGGATTCTACACCAGATAGAAGTTCCGCCAGGTCTTCATTAGAATTGATGCGGTCGATTTTCAATGATTGGTCCTTAACCAAGATCGTCCCATCTGATGTCTAGACGCTAGCCGGGAGCTTGAATTTCACTCGCTTCCTAGCTTTGAAACGCAGCTTACTTCCTGGTCTGATTAGATCCTCATTAATAAAGATTTCACTGTAACCATTGTCCTTGATACTTGCACGGGTTGTATACAGTTTCTGACGGGAAAGATAGGTGTTAAAAAATGACATCCCTTGGTTTGTGTGACTGCCCCTTACGTTTCACCCTGTGCGCTATGCCAATCTCCTTTATGTCAAAGTCTCAGTCGAAGGATTTAGACATTTTCAGGTGTTATGTATGATGTTTATATAATATTATAGATATTTTAGGAAATTATAAATGTTTCTTGACTTTAATATTTGCTTAAATCTTAGTTTTGTTTATGAAAAAAAACAAAAAACTTGTTTAACTAGTGTCCTTGAATTAGGTTGTTTACTTCAGATTTGAGCTAAAGGATAGTTTTGATAAACAATGTTTTCTCAATTTGAGGTCAAGGTTGATTTTGTTTACAGATAAAACTGGAAAATCCTTAGAGTTATGTGTAAAAAGACATGTCCACACAAGTAAAATTCCATTAAGATGACACATATTCTAGAACATTCTGTCATGTGACCAATCTTTATATATACCATGTTTAGTGGACATTTTTTTGAGTTTCGACATTACTATCAGTCTTGTAAAGAGCTATTACAGTTGTGGAAAGTCATTCAAAATTCTGAGAGAGGAATTATTCTAAATATTCATTGGATTGTAACAGTGCCCATAGACTTTTGGATTTTGGAGTTTTAATTGATGATTTTGGAATTTATGTGAACTTATTCAGAGATATTTTGGAGTACTTCATTTTGACATCAGCACATTAAAGACTACTAGTACATCAGGACTTTGAAGACCATTGTCACATCATAACATTCAAGGATACATCCGTGCATTCGGAATATTCTTTATTTAGGACTTGTGATTAGAACACTAATTCTTATTGGATTATTTGGATTTTAATACACATTACTGTAAGTGTTTTTTTAATTTTTCAACTTAATTATCTAGAAATAAATTGCTTGTTTATTTTTTCTTGGTTTGTTGGTTTCACTTTCTTTCTGTTACATTAGAGTCGTAACACAGGACATATATGTCAGTGTACTCATCGTAGCTTTCTGGGGCTTCCGTGATCCGGAGATAGTTTTTGCGGCTCTACTGTTCTGACTTGTCCGCTTTGAGTTGTCGTTTCCGAATGCTAACACTGAGTTTAGAGTTCTCTGATTCCAGTTGTGTTATATTGGCACTCAGGGTCATAGTGATACCATATACCAGTGGTTCCCAAACTTTTTTGATCGTGACCCTCAATACAATCTTTTGCGACCCAAAATGCAGTACAAGTATATGGTCGCTAGGGTCCTAGAGACCCTCATTTGGGTCGCGACCCGGGATTTGGGAACCACTGCCATATACTATATATTTAACCATGTTCTGAAGCTGTGTGTGGAATGTTTCCTACAGTAGCTAAGAGATTTTCTGAAGCTCATCGTGCCCATGGGTTATAATACCCTGAGATGACGCTAGCCCCATCTGAGATTCCAGGAAATTCAGATAGTTTTGCTTGTTCAGATTCACTATTGATTGTATTCTTTTTTGTGTCAAGTCGATACTCTGGAGAAGTATGGTTACGTTTCTTGTTAGTTGACTGCCCAGGCGTAGATGACTAGATTTAATTCATCCATACTAACTACTTGTTGTTTATTTATTATGTTACATATATATAAATATTAAATTCGTCTTCTGAATGTATCTTGTATTTTATGAAATAGGGGATTAAATGGAAGAAATCCAAAGATAAAGTACTCTCCTTTAAATTGAAAATGATAAAATAATAATTGTTGTTGATTGGAATGTAGTATTAGACTCTAATCTTGATTAAACAAATTTAAGTGAGTGCCAACGACCGTAATCCAGGAAAAATGTTTTAATTTGATTGAAGAAAGAAATTCGATTGCTATTTGGAGAAGCTGTCATGAAAGTGAAAGCTTCAATAGCCCTAAAGACCAAGCAAGATCAAACTATTGTTATATCTGATAACCTTACACATTACTTCTGCGACACATCCGTTGGGCCAGGATATAGAAGTGATCATTCTGGAATTGTTTTAAAAATTAAATTACATGAGCAAGAAAGAGTAGAGGTTATATTTATTAACTCTCTTTTAAAAGACAAAGAATACATCAACAACTTTAAATGATGTGAATATTACATATAGACAACAAGAGGATAATGAAAACGATACAGATTTTGGCGAAGTTTCATTTCAAGATCTAAAGTTTAAAATTGATGAACAGCCATTTCGGAAAACTTTTGTTTTTCATAATAAGAAGTAACACACTACAGTATGGAGAAAATAAGAAGAGAATATCAAATCAGAAAGGAAAAAGATATCCATTTTGAACGAATGAAAATTTTATTAATACCAATAATGACACAATAAGACAGTTAGAAACTGTAAATGCAGAGTTACATGAATTGTGTGATAAAATATTGAAGGAGTCATGATAAGATCTAGAAGTAGGTATTATAATCTAGGAGAAAAACCGAAATTATATATTTTATTTGGAAAGACACATCTTATAAATAAAACAATGAATAAACTAATAGACGAGTATAGTAATGAAATTGCAAACATTTAAGATATTCTAAAAGAACAAACAATTTTTTGAGAAGCCTCACAGTGAAAATAAAAAATAGATGATATTCCAATCGAAACTTTAATAGGAAAAAATCCAGACAATTTAAATGATAATATATCTAAGAAGTTAGAGGGTGAAATATCTTATGAAGAACTCTCTCAAAATTGTCAAATATATGAATTATTTCAAGGTACATAGGCTGCATGGCTTTACTGTTTAATTGTTTGGAAATATCTAATACAGTAATTTTAATGTCAATACATAATGGATACAGAACAGGTTCAGTTTCTATAACACAAAAACGAGGTGTTATCACCTGCATCGCTAAACGAGACAAAAAAATACGTTTATGTCCCACAACTGGAGACCTATCTCTCTTTTGAATATTATATACAAAATGGCATCGCTTTGTATATCAAATAGATTGAAGAAAGTTATGGATGACATTATATATGAAGATCAAAAAGGTTTTATAAGTGGTAGATTCATTGGTGGAAACATTTGGATTATCTACGAAATTTTATTTGAAACAAAGAAGCAAGAACTTCCCGGTTTATTTCTAACTATTGATTTTAAAATGGATTTCGATACTGTCTCCTGACAATTTATAGATAAATGTTTAGTCTACTTTAAATGTGGGAATTCTACATGTAAGTGGGATAAATTGTTTTACAACGGGGCAAAGTCTTGTATTTTACAAAACGGATATTTATCCGATGTTTAAGATTGCATAGAGATTGCAGGCAAGGTGATCCAATTTCACCCTATTTGATTATGTCATGTGCTGAAATGTTAGGAAAAATGCTTCGAAATAATAAAGTAAAAATGGAATATTGATTAATGAAAAAAAAGAATTTTTTAAAAATCAGCACGCTGATGACACACGAATATTTTTAGATGGGTCAGAAGAATCACTAAAGCACACTTTGAAAACACTGGATCAGTTCTATAAAATGTCTGGACTAGACATGTGTGTTCAAAAGAACTAGGGCAATATGGATTGGGTCATTACCAGCATCGAATATGAAATTATGTGAAAATGCAAAACTATACTGGGAAGAACGACATTTTAAAATACTGGGAGTGTCTTTCTCAACAAATGCTTATGATATATGGGAATTTAATTTTAGGAAATCTGTAAACAAAACGGAAATGTATTAATGGATTAAAAGGAAACTAATTTTGCCTGGTAAAATAACAGTAATAAAATCCTGAGATCTCTCTAGTCTTTCCTTACCTAATCCACCATTAGATTTTACTAAAAGAATTATATAATTTTTTATGGAATGGTGGACCAGATAGAAAATCACATGGCTGCAACGAGTGATTAAAAAAGAGCATTTATTTCCGCACGATATACATTTATAATGTTAGTGACAAATGAAATAAATTTGAAGAATATTATCCAAGGAGAAGAAAGTAAAACTTTGATTGATAACCTCCTGATAATTATTGCAAAATATTTTATTTTATTTCTAAAAATAAATGTAGAAATCAAAATTTAATATTAGAAACCTTCCTCTCGACCCTATGGAAAATATTTGAAACAGAAAATGATCTTGCTAAAATAAATGGGACAATGGAATATTTTCTTATTATAATGTACACTTTGTACAATTATGTATCATAGTATAGGTTTAATATTCCTCAATTGCCCCCCCCCCTCTCTCTCTCTCCCTCTCTCTGTCTCTCTCTCTCTCTCTCTCTCTCTCTCTCTCTCTCTCTCTCTCTCTCTCCATTCCAGACGATATTATCTATTAATGTCTTAAGCCATATACATAATGGAAAACACAGTTAGTATCTCTCAGTGATGTGTGTTTTCAAACTGCTGTACTTATTCATCGCACCACCATGTTGCATGTGATGATTCCGAGGATCTGCAACCTAGACATCACTTGTCATGTCTGTGGGAATACATATTTTCAACAAAAATCAACGAAATTCGGAAAAATTACTCTTCTTTATAGGAAAACTATATGACCATCTCCTGCAGTGTTTTGATTATATATATATATATATATATATATATATATATATATATATATATATATATATATATATATATATATATAGAGAGAGAGAGAGAGAGAGAGAGAGAGAGAGAGAGAGAGAGAGACTAACAACTAGCAAGCAAGTTATCTAGTAATGGTGTGGTAATTACGTAAGCCATTTACGTAATTACCGCACCATTACTATATGGTAATAGATCAAAACTGTAGCTGAATAATCCATGTAGTGATTTGCAGTCGACATTAGCAGGGGTAATCCTTTCTTTTGTCCTCTATATTATTGTGCTCTTTTGATCCTCACTTGTGCGAGGTATTATTTCTTTCTTTTTAATTCCCACGATCTTGTTTGATATGCAAAGTGAATCAACGTGATTCAAGAATATTATTAAGACCTCTGCATGTACGCAGGAATAATTATCGCTGTATCCATCATTTCCAACCTTCTTAGCCAAATCCGTCATTTCACCAAAGCAGTCATTATATATGACGAGAAAATTAAACGTAGTAAATATCGAAGTTTAAGAAAATATTTGTAAAAAGAAATATAATCCGTTTATCAAAAATTAATTTAGATCTGTTTGTCTCTTCCCTTCCTATTTGCTGCATCTTCTTTTCTTTTGTAATTTTCTCAGAAAGAGTTGATTTTTATAGGAATATAAAGTAGTGGTCAGTACTGGCAAGGTGTCATTCTTGGGTGGGGTCTGATTGTTATGCCATTTTGGATACAACTTTGTATGAATAATTGCATACGTTTTCATGATGAGCATGATATTCTGTGTAACGATGATAAAGGAGAGGTCAAATCTATGTACTCCGTCATTCCGAAGAGGACTTTCTTTTAAAAACAAAAAGAATAGATAAAATATGGTAAAATGTTACGATAAAAAACCCCTTTTTTGTTTTCTTTTTTTTTTTACCTGTGATACGGTTTGTACAAAGTTGCAACATCCCACGTCTTTTTTTTTTTTTTTTATAGCTAAGATAGGACTTGTACAAACTCGCAACATCCAGCGTCTTTTTTTTTTCTTACCTGTGATACGGTTTGTACAAACTTGCAACGTCCCACATCTGTTTTTTTTTTTTTTTTTTTTTTTTTTTTTTTACCTAAGATAAGGCTTGTACAAACTCGTAACATCCCACGTCATTTTTTTTTTACCTTATTTTTTTTTTTTTACCTATGATAGGGCTTGTACAAACTCGCAACATCCCACGTCTTTTTTTTTTTCTTACCTGTGATAGGTTTGTACAAACTTGCAACATCCCACGTCTTTTTTTTTTCTTACCTGTGATAGGTTTGTACAAACTTGCAACATTTTTTTTTGTGTGATTAACGTAGCTATTAATTTGCCATGTTTTAATTGTGCCGTTTTCTTCTTGCTATCTTTCTTTCTTCTAATTAATCATTAGTACTAGTTCATCGTAATAAAGATATCACTATCAATAATCGCATAACAAAACTAAGTACATAATTACCTCCCTTGGACACGCAGAAATCTACTCCAAACGGCACTTTCATAAACATAAGAGTTAATCAGCATTATCTTATCAAGTTGTATGTATGTATGTATGTATGTATGTATGTATGTATGTATGTATGTATGTATGTATGTATGTATGTATGTATGTATGTATGTATGTATGTATGTATGTATGTATGTATGTATGTATGTATGTATGTATGTATGTATGTATGAAGTCTAAATGATGTGATGGCGTACGTAAATGTTTGAGTGCATGAAACGTGCACGTGTGCTTCTAATATGCTGTGATTGACATAAAAGTGTTACATCCATGTCGACAAACTTTCCAGTCTTTTGAGAATGCTCACTTGGGTAAATGGAATCCAAATGTTTCTGAGCATAATATCGGTTCTGGCACAAACACTTTGAACTCGGTATTTAGTTTGAAATTTGACCACGCAATTCATTTAGGTGAACGATAGGAAAACTAGCATACAAGACGTTTATACCTCGATGCTGTCCAGAAGTGATTTCAAGTGCAGATCTCCCTTATTAGTAATCTAACATGCCAATTACTGAGTACACCTCCATATATTTTGTGATCATTTAGCAGGGTATAGCAGAAGTTATCTTCCTCTATTTTCACAAAAATAGATGTAAACGAATAGACATTTAGCAATTTTTTATTGTAAGAATCAATTTGGTGATTTATTTATCTCTATCGGTACTAAGTTACTTTTGATGAGTTGTTTGAATATTTTATATTTTTACGTTTTGTACGAATATTTTCATTCTTGCAAAATCATTCGTGCCACCAACCTCATATGATGATGTCATTATAATCAATTAATGATGAAGACGATGATGATGAAGATGATTATAGCGGTGGTGTTGGAGTTCGTCGTCAGCATCGCCGTTGTGTTTGTCGTAATAATAATAATAATAGTAATAATAATAACATTCATCATCATAATGGGTTAATGATGGTGGTGGTGGGCGATCGTCGTCGTCGTTTCCCCTTCTTGATCAATATAAAAGCCGTCATCGTTGTCGACATCATATTCTTCTCCCTCATTTTTATCATCGTCAGCAACAGCATTTTCGTCTCCTCCTCTTTCTTCTTCTCTTCCTTCTCATCATCATCATAATGGAGTTGCAGATACCTTAACAAACAGGTGAATTTGTTAGTAAGAAATAAATGCACTGTTCGTAGGTATTACAATTAGGTTCTAGTTAAACTTACGAATTTTATTGCAGGTTAATAGATGAACATGTCTAGACGAGACCACGCGTAAGAAATAGCAGTGTTATTCTGACAGTAAACTATATAAGGGTAATTGGTTCATATCGTTTCTAATCGTCCGTAAAGTTTTGCACTATTATATCTTATATCCCCTCCTATGTTGAATTTTTTAAAGTACAACATAATGAGGCTCTAGCCGCGAGGGGTAAACCTGACATTTGTTGCCATCAAGACATGTACAGCAACTTACCCAGTCATCAAGACATGTATAGCAACTTACCCAGTCATCAAGATATGTATAGCAACCTACCCAGTCATCAAGACATGTATAGCAACTTACCCAGTCATCAAGACATGTATAGCAACTTACCCAGTCATCAAGACATGTATAGCAACTTACCCAGTCATCAAGATATGTATAGCAACCTACCCAGTCATCAAGACATGTACAGCAACTTACCCAGTCATCAAGACATGTATAGCAACTTACCCAGTCATCAAGACATGTATAGCAACCTACCCAGTCATCAAGACATGTATAGCAACTTACCCAGTCATCTGTAAGAACAGGAGAATGAAACCACAAGTAAAAAAAAAGGGGGTGGGGGTGGGATTGGGAATGGGAGAGAAATTTTAAAAAATTCATCTGTCCGTCTGTCCTCGTCGGTTTTACCAATAATTTGTGAAATTGACGTTGAAAACAATAGCATATATCGATGACATGTTTTGAAATAGAAGACAGTTAAATATTATTTGCAGATAATATGCAGTACTGATCAGAGCTTAAGTGAGGGAGACAAGCAGGGATCAAAGAGATATCACTTTACTATTATTACTACTGCTACTACTACTACTACTACTGTTGCTCCTTTTGTTACTGCTTCTACTACTACTACTGTTACTACAACTAACAGTAATGATAGAAACATAAACAATAGACAGTAGTAACAGCATTAGGAGAAAAGAATATAAATAGCAAGAATACATGTTAGAGGCCTTATTGTCCGCAATGCCCGTTGAAATAGGTATTAATGTCCGCAATGCCCTTTGAAAGAGGTATTAATGTCCGCAATGCCCTTTGAAAGAGGTCCGCAATGCCCGTTGAAAGAGGTATTAATGTCCTCAATGTCCGTTGAAAGAGGTATTAATGTCCGCAATGCCCTTTGAAAGAGGTATTAATGTCCGCAATGCCCTTTGAAAGAGGTATTAATGTCCGCAATGCCCTTTAAAAGAGGTATTAATGTCCGCAATGCCCGTTGAAAGAGGTATTAATGTCCGCAATACCCTTTGAAAGAGGTATTGATGTCCGCAATGCTCGTTGAAAGAGGTATTAATGTCCGCAAACCAAAGGGGCCGTCTCAATCCATTTTAGACAATAATATTCGATAGAAGATTTGTGGTAAGTAAATCTCTCGTTCCCGAATTGGTATTGCATTAATCATGTAATTTATTTGACTGTTAGTAAATACATAAATAATTCAGTGGACATTAAATAATTCGCAGACGTTAAATGTCCGGGGATATTATGAACGATTTGGAAATAAAAGAATAAATAAATAAATAAACAAATAAATGCAGTTTCTAATATTTTGATCCTTTTCTTCTTTCCTTCTTCCATCGTGTCTGGGGACAGCATTGCTACAACAACTGACCTCCCATGCGTTTTACTAATAAAAGGTAAAAGCAATCAAATGCAAACGGCTTTTGTATGATCAACGTTTATATTTGTTTTAATTCATTCACATTTTCATTCATCCTTTCTTCTACCTTTCATTCATTCATTTATTTATATATTGAAATATTCGGGGTTTTTTTACATTCATTCATTCTTTCCATCCTTGTTGTTTCATTCTGTCTTTTCGAATTGTATTTTGAATTATATCTTCTTTGAACTTGTTTCTTTAATGAAATTCTTCTATGTCTTCTTCGTGAGGTGTCAATGGTGTTCACTGGGTTCACAAGAAAGAAAGAAAAAAAGACTGAAGCAAAGAAGGTAACATGTCACGAGGATATTTATTCATTTATTCATTTATTTATTTATTTATTTATTTATTTATTTATTTATTTATTTATTTATTGTCCGTGTTGTTCTCAACGACCGCAGACATCAATGAAAAGTCGAAAGAGGCCTTGCTGTCTGCAAAACAAATCAATTAAGTAATTAATTAATTCAGTTATTCAATTGAATCAATTTAATTTAATGCTTGTTCAAAAAAGAGAGTAGGATATTAATTTTCAAAAGATCGGTTTGACATTCTGTTTCTATGTGAAATAATTAATTTGATACGAACCATTTATTTGTGGTCTGTGGATATTAAGTATTTTAAGGACATCAAGGGCTATTTTGACAAATTCCTAATGTCCGCGGACAAGAAGGCATCTTACAAATAACAGCAACAATTACACAATGTATGAATGTATCACCGCTCTATACAGGCTTCCATCTCCCACCCGATCCCACCACCTTCATCTCCCAGTCACGAATCCGATTCTTCGATAAAGGGTGAATAATTCGGAAAATACCCCATATTTATTTCCATGTATGAAGTCCCTCTATTTTTGATAATAAAGGGAATTCGCGCAAAATATTAAAACAGACGAATTGATACAAATCAAACATCAAAAAACTATTTGATGATGATGATGACGACGACGTCGATGATGATTGTGAAGAAGCCGTA
The DNA here is from genome assembly GCA_029931535.1 of Margaritifera margaritifera. Taxonomy (NCBI): domain Eukaryota; kingdom Metazoa; phylum Mollusca; class Bivalvia; order Unionida; family Margaritiferidae; genus Margaritifera; species Margaritifera margaritifera. The sequence goes on along the minus strand of JAQPZY010001647.1, from coordinate 3,973,309 downwards.
AAAGCAAAATTAACTATTTACAGTCTTAATCAACATCGTCATTATCAACGGAGAAAACAATAAAAATTATGAGGACGATACAACAGAAGCGACAAAAATGTTTACAGGATTTTCAAGTTTTCGGCACTTTCGTGAGCTGTGCCTGAGGTGTTAAGTTGTAGAGCCCCAACTAACCGAAACCGTACTCGAGAGCGTATGACCCTACCTTGATTAATTGACAAGATGCCATATTTCCAGTGGCTCATTCACGTAGCAAAAGAGCGTGCTGCTCTCTTAGACAATGAAGACCAGGATTGTGACCTTTCCTGCCAGAATGGTAAGTAAATAATAATAATAATAATAATAATAATAATAATAATAAGAAGAATAATAATAAGAATAATAATAATAATCTGCAGCATCAGCAATAACAACATCAACAACAGCATAAACAACAAAACGACAATATGATCAGGATCATAATCAAAAACATTAACATCACCGTCGTCAGCATCATCGTTCTTGTCGTCGTCTTCTTCGCCTTCATCGTCATCATGTTTGACATCTCTTCCTTCCTTCCTGTCGCCATAATATTTCATTATCATCAGCTTTTCCCTTATTATTATTATTTTTATTAAACACATGGTCATCATCATCACCATTCTCATTAACGCAGTGGTTATAACGACACGGAAGGCACTGAGCAATGTGGAAAAAAGTTGTTCGCATTTGTAGTTATTGTGATGTTAGCAATAGCATCAATATTGTTAAGGACCATACTTTCTATTTCCGATAGCTCTTCCTTGAGTATTGGAGAGAGAGAGAGAGAGAGAGAGAGAGAGAGAGAGAGAGAGAGAGAGAGAGAGAGAGAGAGAGAGAGAGAGAGAGAGAGAGAGAGAGATAGAGAACCATGTGCCCGTAAAAATAATTATTAAATAGGTTCCAAACTTTAAAAAAAACACAACTAATTACACATTATGCTCAATGTGACAACTTTACCATTGTATGTGATAACTGGGAAAGCCCTTGATCCTGAAATCACGTGTTGACACTTTATGCAGAGTATTAATTTTAGTGCCTGTTTATATGAAAAAAGTTAACCCTAATTTTGCTGATGGAGATAAATCATGATCTGCAGATGAACGGTTTATGGATCCGATCGTTAGCTTCATTTAGAACACCAGGACGGACGGACATTTTAGACACAATAACAGTTTTGTTTAGTTACGTATCCATCTAAAAATGTTTGAAAGAAAAATGCTGCTGCTGCTTATTATAATTATAATTATTATTATTACTATTATTATTATTGTTGTTATTATTATTATTATTATTATTATTATTATTATTATTATTATTATTATTATTAATTACGCATCTGACAGGTTCTATGGACATTGTTTTAGACTGATGTCATGATATGCATATCAAGCTTTTCAGTTCACAAACGACACATGCATTTTGTCACAAGTTGAACAACACTTTCTAGTATACCTTATCCATCGACTGTTTATCCGTCCTCCTATCTATCTATCTATCTATCTATCTATCTATCTATCTATCTATCTATCTATCGACTTACCAACCTACCTACCTACCTATCTATGCATCTCTTTATATATATTGATCATTTGATCTATCCGTCTGTCTGTCTGTATTTGTGTGTGTGATCCTCTAGGTTTTTTTTTACCAATTCACTGTAGTGCGTTTTTCTTGTAAATTACATTTTATATGAAATTTAGAAAAAAAATATTCCGCATTGTTTTTTCGTTGAAGGCATCTAACGGGTCACTGTACTCAGATTTTTTTTTTAACGACCATTTGATAATATAAAGGACTTTTCATCGCTCACATGCACACATACCAGCAAGATTCAATAAAAAAAAGAGTATCGACTTTCTGCTGATAAATTATATAGACATGAAACCAGATCCTTGCCGTAGGTTACCTAATGTATAATTGTTCGCAGCAAGCCAATGATGCTAACTATGGGCCACCGGGTCTCCTAATATATGTGTCCGCAGCAAGCCAATGATGCTAACTATGGGCCACCGGGTCTCCTAATATATGTGTCCGCAGCAAGCCAATGATGCAAACTATGGGCCACCGGGTATCCTAATATATGTGTCCGCAGCAAGCCAAGAATGCCAAATATGGGTCACCGGGGCTCCTAATGTATTACTAATATGTTAAAGTTCCTTTATAAAAAAAATAATACAAAAGTATTAAGAGAGATTTAAATTGTATTCAATATAATATAATATTTTCATAGCATAATCAACATAATTTCTCTTGTGAAAATAGTATGCTTTAAATTTCATACTTCAACTATTAACATTTTAATCATATAGATTGATAAATAGATAGAGTACAGGTGAGGTTCAGATTGATAAATAGATAGATAGAGTACAGGTGAGGTTCAGATTGATAAATAGATAGATAGAGTACAGGTGAGGCTCAGATTGATAAATAGATAGATAGAGTACAGGTGAGGTTCAGATTGATAAATAGATAGATAGAGTACAGGTGAGGTTCAGATTGATAAATAGATAGAGTACAGGTGAGGTTTATCATTAAATACACCCAGTAGCTCAATGCATCGGTTGGAAACAAATCTTCTTTCAAAAATATTGTCTTAAAAGTATTTTCTTTTTTTGGCATACAGGTAAGAAAATTACTTGGATGAAATCTAATGTCTTTTTTTAACGTTTCAAAGATTTCACCAAGAGGCCTGTAATTAAAATATAAAATCAAATCCGTGGCAGTGTTTCCTTTGTATCATAATATTTTCAAGGACAGTGATATTTCTCTATTTGGGAGTTACCTATCATTTAGTGAGTACGGTACACAGGATATACTCTGGAAGCTTTTGTAAGAGTAGTTACGAAATTTGAAAGAATATTACTTACTATAATACCGCAATAAAATAATATTTAGGTCTATCGTGTTTGACCTACATAATTTAGTGGTGTATGTGTATATATATATATATATATATATATATATATATATATATATATATATATATACACATATATATATATATACATATATTATACACATATATATATACACACATATATATATATATACATATATTATACACACATATATATATGTATATAATAATAATAATAATAATAGTGCATACTAGTATATGTTATAGCCATTTAAATTTCCATATGAAACTCACGGCCGGGGTTCTACTGCCGAGATATAAATAGAGGGTCTTTCGAAACTTATCGGTTGGTAGTCGCACATGGTAGTAGCTGCCGTTAAGCGACTTTAATCCAAATATTATCAAAAACTTTGAGGTCATAAAAGGACAGGTCTTTTGGAATTGACCTAGTCCCTTATGGAACTACAAGCGCCAAAAAATGGACTCGCGTGTGTTCGGTACCGGGGCCCGAAATCAATCGTTGCGTGCCAGACAACTCCACAATAGTCTCTGGAGCGGTTCAGGTTGAAATGTTGAGGTCTTTTGAGACAAGCAATGTTGAAAAAAGGGGACTTTTAGAGACAGACAAGCAATGTTGAAAAAAGGGGACTTTTAGAGACAGACAAGCAATGTTGAAAAAAGGGGACTTTTAGAGACAGACAAGTTTGAAAAAAGGGGACTTTTAGAGACAGACAAGTTTGAAAAAAGGAAGTCTTTAGCGCGGCACATATCTATAGAGTCGTCTTATGGCAGTACACCCCCACCCTCCACTCAAACCCCCAGTGTGAAAATGCTGTGTTATATGATTCAAAAGTAAAAGCGTATATTTCCTTCAACCATGCGAACTTACCTTTATTTGGGAGTTATGTTTCTTTTAAACTTTATAATGCAGAGGATCATCATGTTCTTCTTCTTTTCTTTTTATCCTTCTCTCCCTCATTATTATTACTTATTTATTATTGTTATTATTATTATTATTATTATTATTATTATTATTGTTATTATTATTATTATTATTATTATTTAGATAGTGTTTATTAGATGATTCACACACGCACACACACACACGCACACACACAGCTATTATATTGTTATTAGCTCTTTATGTAACAAAATCCAAGTGAGTACCAATTGTTCCAAGTAAGGATATATTTTCCCCCTCTGTCTTGTAATACTTTCTCACTGTTTTGAATCCCATATTGAAATCGTTGAAATACACACATAGACTGATATGTAAGCGGGTATTGTCCTCGTAATTTTCAATAAGACTTATCTTCAAGCACAGAGCACAAAAATGTCACTTTGCAAATAGAAAGTCGCATTACAGACACCTGCATTTTAAAACCCAGGTAATGCTAATACACCTTATACTCACATTTCTTTACCGTTTTGAAATATCTAGAATTACTTTCTCTGAAGTGTTTACACAGATACTAATATAATCCAATTTAGCTCTCTTGATCCATTCAGAAAGATGTATTTGGTCATTTTCTACCAAGCCATCCTTTTAAAACTTGCTGCCCTTAAAATTAATCAAATTTAAACACACAAGTGTAATGAGGAAGTCACGTAACAAGAAGTGATATCTACTTTACAGATTTAAAGTGTCCTGATGTATCGTTCTTGACAAAGACTCTTCAGTGATAAGAGTGAAAAGAAAGGTGTTAAAAAGAACACGACGAGAGAAACTGGTCAATATATACCCATACCAAAGTAACATGGCGAACAGCAAAGTCTATTGGGACATATGTCTTGAGAGTAAAGGCGTTTATTCTTTGGTTCTAATTTTGAAATATATAATCAAAACAAAGTTAGTCTTCTTGATTCACCCGTAACATGTGACCATTTCCTTCCTATATACAGGTACAAGGATAGGAATGGTGTTCCTAGTGATACTCATACGATAGTCCTATTTAATGAAAGTCTTTTTTCTTAAAACAATAATTATGTAAGTGTCAAGCGTGAGTGTCAAATATCTGTCTCGGAGATAAATCTTAACGATCATCAACCCCACTGTTATCTTACCCGTTCAAAGGATATAATAAGGAATAAGGGGTGTTGAATTTAAACGCACCTTCAAAGAGTCTTGGGGCTTGAATGTGGCCAAGTCGGAGGATCTTAAGGTAGGAATTAATATATATATATATATATATATATATATATATATATATATATATATATATATATATATATATATATATATATATATATATATTGGTTAAGAGATTTATCAAGAAAAATAATTGTACCTATCCAAGTGTGTACACGTTAATAAGCTATTATGTATGTCTGATACAAATTATGAAAACATTAATATCGAAAATATATTCATGATGCATTTAACATCAGCAATACTTGTTTGCATATTATAATATAATTTAAGTACACTAATTATAATGTAAAAACTATACTCTTTGTATGTCTAATTAAGTAAGCATGTTTTTTTATGGGTTTTAAGAATATGTGCTTTTGGATTTTTCTTATGTGCTTAGAATAGTAACACTATTGACAGTGTCCATTCTCTAATACAATAATTTTATGTTTCTTGTTCTTTCAGAATATGAGAGTTTACATTTTTGTGTATACTGAAAAATAATTTTTGAAATTTGTGTTATAATACTGCCACTTTGCACCATCGACGATAGATCTTGCGGTCTTAGTAGTTAATAAAGATTTGAAACAATCTGTTTCGATAATTTTTTTTATTGATGCTATGTTGAAAAAAATAAAATAAAAATGTAGATTCTTTCAAATTTGATTTAATAATTATTCAATTACTACGTAATTTGAAAGTATTCAGTACTTGTAGTCCATAGATAAAACAATCAGACAAGAGCCTGTAATTTCTTGTGAATATGTTTTTCCATGTATAAGCATCTGTTACATACCTTACATTATACAATTTAAAGTATAGATCTCCAAAAGAAAAAGTGATGTTTCACATCTGAAATCATATTTTTGCAGACGTATTGGTCTCTTGTGCTTTAAAGTCTCAGTAGCTGACTTAAATACAGACAGGAACGCAGGCAGACAGACAGGAAAATAAACATATTGAAAACGAGAAGCACCATGCAATATACGTCAATCGTTTGGGAGAATTAATGAAGTGGACTTCATACAGACAGTTTACGCAACGGTTAAAAAAATCTCGAATCAAGTAGTTTTCGTTGTCGTTGTACTATGTTTTCCACCCCTGCACTTTTTGGGTCATGTCCTTATCAGCGCATATACCCATAAATCTCTGGCAAGCAGAAAGACAGGATTTTGTAAACTCATCTATCATTTAGAATAAAGATTAAAAAAAACAACAGTGACTTTTTCTTTTTTCTTTCGTAATCTACAAACTTCCATAGTACCAACATTGCTAAGCTTGAATTAATCTTTTGATATAAGCTGCATGAGCCGCTTAACAAAGACATAATCAAAGTACCCTCGTATGTTACTTCGTGAGAACTACACGCTTTTGTAAGAATTTAAATATAATTAAGATGTATTATATGCTAATATTAAGTTTGTTACACTTTGTTGTAGGTTGCGACAAGTCCTGGCTGTAGCAGACGACACCCCGTCAAGACGGCCACAATGGCGGACACGCTGATGTCCCATCTATCTAGGCTACACTTCGCCAATACATCTAGTTTTATTATGGAAAGCGATGGCAGCGGTAAAATAGAGGAAGGTAACATCGATAGAGTGGGAGAGGATGAGACTGATAATGAGGAGAATGGAAAGGTCAATAATAATGATATCAAGAAAGATCAAAAGAATATCAAAGGAAATGAAGACGATGTTAAGGTGTACGATGATGATTTTATGAAAGTTATGGAAAAGAACTATGATACAAATGAAAAGATAGAAAACAGAAACGAGAAGCAAGATATAGAAAATAACGTGGGTGTTATCAACAAGATTTACGAAGAAAATGAGGCGAAGGACAGAAAAACAATTGCAGAGGCGAACGATTACCAAGTTTATCCAACAAATTTACCAGAGGAGATAGAAGGGATAATTACTGGAAAGTCTATACCTCTTTTGGATTTGTCAAATAAAGATACTGGAAAAGAAAAGACAACCAATAATGTTCTTGGATTATCAGCTGTCCATTGGAAAAATGATGAGACGGGGAACAAATTGTATGTGCATCGTAGTTCTATGCACTCCGGTCTCATAAAGGAGATGAGTAATCTTGGAGAACTGATTACGATACGAGACAGGGAAGTAAGAAGGGAATCCATGACAACAATGTTTCCTGCTGTAACACGCCAGGAAAGCTACAGGAGACTAGGTGAAAGTGAGGGCATTGATCTTACACAGAAGCCGACCAGACGCCACTCCCTTACCAGAAAATCCTGCCTTAAAGGAATGGAATCCAGCTCTTTCTCAAATAGGGGGACCACGTCAAGCAAGAATTCTTATCGAATAGAGAGTTCAGGGGACGAATTAGATGGTGGATCTACAGGTAGGCTGTCAAGGCGACAATCTATGTTGAATGCTTTGAGAGACGACTTGGAGCACGCAAGCAGTCTCCCTGCCCCGAAGAGACACAATACTGTGAAAAATCTCGCCAGCGACGCGTCCTCTGCATATAGTGGCTTGACAGTGAGCGACAAAGAGGACGGAGATCACTGGTCAAAAATAAGAACTCGTTTCACTAAAAGAAAAAGCTTTGCAACGAGAATGGACTCTAGAAGACTCTCAAGTGTGTCGTCTCCAGAAAAACATGAGCCAGTTTTGATGGAGGCTGAAATAAAGAAGTTGCGGATGCTGGAGACTTTGAATCAAATGGGACAGAAACCTCACAGGAGGCTGAGCAGAAAGGACTCTTCTGCACGTATTTCTGGCGAGATGATGGTTATGGAGGAATCAATTGCCCAAAGAAGAAAAGCTAGCATATCAGGAACAGTTTTGATAACAGGTCAAAAGCGACAGCCAAAACAAAAGATGATGGCGGCTGTTGACATGTCCCTTGATGTATCAAAAGCAGGAAAGAATGAGATGATAACGCCAGACGACATTTCAGAAGACGAGAGCGGTAGAGCTCTGTCCGTAATCAACTATATGAAAAAAGTGGAGAAGCGACACCGGGGTTCAGTTGGCGAGGAGACGGGCAATGAGGCTCTAAACACGTGTAGAAGGAGGTTTAGGCGTAAGAAGGTGGGATATTTCTCTAATAAATTTAATCAACATGTCTAATTTTTACTTAGACTTATAGTATTTTATTGATCATGATTTATTTAGAATTAAATTTCATCCAGTAAGACATCTATATTTATAATTTAAAACCCAGGTGTGAAATTGACCAATCTCTAGAGCAGAGATAACCAGGCGTAATCATTAACATATCACGTCAAATAAAATCAGGGTAATTTAGTTTGAAGATTACCCCTAAATGAATTGCTAAGTTTTAGCATATACTGAAAATTTTCTTCAAAAATGTTGAAATTATGACCATTTAAATTCCTACATATCATATAGTGGCAGTCAGCTAGGCGACGGACATTAGACCTGAAATGTCGGACAATCTTACAGTGTGACAGTGTGTCTGTAATATCCCTACACCTTTGCCAGCCATGGTATTCGTTTGCAGTTCATAGGTATCGGCATGTATTAGAGTTTTAATGACATACCGCGATAGGTTAATTCATAAAGTGTTTAAAGTAAAAGCCTCAGGTTTTTATTAAACATTAAAATGTTAGAAATCATTGTTTTGCCCAAGAAAACGCCTTAAAAATGTAAAAGGATCATTTGATTCCGCTTTATGGTTTTGTGCTTTGCATAGGGTTTGATTTTTAAGGTAACATAATTTCCCAGGTTTTCCTAACTGGTTATCCCAGTTATTTAAAAAAAGATTTTGTATATCTTAGGTATTGTTAAAATAACTTTTAAATTTCCTTTATTTGGGTGTACTATGGATGGGTGTAATTTGGGTTGTAGTGTATACAGCTTGGCCTTACTTCAGATGTGCATTTCTCAAAAGACTTCAAATTCCGCTGGTCATTTTCACTTCCTGAACTTCAGAGGTAAATTTGAAAAAAAATATACCCGAATACTTTTGTTAAAGTTTTAAAACATTTTTTTATCTTATAAATTCCTTTATTAGAAGTTAGTATTGCTTCCTCAGGAAAAATTCATTTTCCCTATTTTAATAACTGCTAAAGTTAGTGTACTTTGGACTAGTTCAAGTTCATTTCTTTAGTACATGGGAGCAGTAATTTTTATCAGCTGTCTGCTTCAGTTGTTTCCCCAATATCACTGATAAAGAAATTTCAGTAATAGTACATGAAAGTAGCATAGAGGTATGCCAACATTCTCTCTATTGTACTTGTTGCAGATACAAACAACTTCACCTTATACCTGTCCCTCTTTCAGATGTACATAAAAAATGTACAGCGAAACCATAAGGACCAAACAGCGTTATTATTGTATGATTTAATTTTGATTGTATAGATGAAACATTTAAGTCGCAAGCATCTAAACAGTCCTTTGAATAATCATCATGCACCCCCTCCTCCAATGCCATACAGTGGTGAAAAGTGAGCTATTTTAAAAATGCACATTGCACTTTCTCAACATAGTAACACAATTTATGCTAAAAGACAGGAACACGAAGCTTACCACAATTATTGATGACATGTCACTGATAAATTTTACAGTTTGAACAGGCATGAAACAGATCAGATTCACAGAGGTTAAAGGATAAAATGCTTGCTAATCTTTCTAACAACAGTATATATAAGCATGCGAATCTGCTTTGTCGTCATTTTTTACTTAATTTTATTACAAATGAATGAAAGAAACATTTGTGCTATATTTTTCTTTCGCTTAATCCAACAGTTTAGTTTAAAATTTATTTTGCTTTTGTGTTCTAAGACCTTTAATTTAACCATAATTAAGGTAATTTCACACACAATACTACCACAAAGCATGTTGTTGAAGCAAGAGCAGAATAGTCATAATTAGCTTATTTTCATACATAGCATGATAATTATGTACCATTTTATTGAGAAAAGCATGCACGATAATATGAAAAAGAATAAAGCAATTGCACAAATGTTCATATTTGTCTTAAGGTTCCGCTCTACAGTTTCGTACTTTGCACAGGGTTTGCTTTTTTCACAGAAAGAATTTCCAAGGTTTTCCTGACTGGTATTGTTAAAATAACTTTTAGTTCCCTTTATTATGGTGTACGATTGCTGGGTGTAATTTGGGTTATAGAGTATAGAGCTTGACCTTACTACTGATGTGCATCTCTCAAAAGACTGCTAACTCCATTGGTCATTTTCACTTCCTGGACTTCAGAGGTAAATTGAAGAAAGAAAGCAAAAAAACTAGCTGATAACATTTGTTAGTTTTTTTTATTTTTATATTTTTGTAATTCATTTATTGCACTTTCAAAAGTTACTGGTGTCTACTCTGGCAACATTAATTTTCCGTATGTTAATAACTGCTAAAGTTAGTGAACTTTCGACTAGTTCAAGTTCATTTTTCGAGAACATTTTGATCAGCTGTCTGCTTTATGCAGCGCGTTGCTTCCCCTAATAACCACATATAAAGTAATTTCACTCACAGTACATGAAAGTTGCATAGAGGAATGCAAATGCACACAACTTCACCTTATACCTTATTGCTCAACAACTCTCACAATGGAAGAAAAAGTTAACATACACTTTCATGTTTTTCACCTACTTGGACTGACATTTAGTTTTAACCACTAATAGGAAAAATATATGCTGTCTGAAGCAGAAGCTGATGAAAATGACTGCTTCTGTGTGATGGGAAATATCCTTGAAATTGTACCAAGTACACTAACTTTGCCTGTCCTTGTAATACAGAAACAAAATTTCACAGTGTAATCATTACTATTTTCTGAAAGTGCACTTATAACATTTTAAAATATGAAAAAACTGAAAATATAAAAAAGGTTATCGGCTCGTTTTCTCATAATTTACCTCGTAAGTTCAGGAAGTGAAAATAACAATGCAGAGCAATCTTCTATGAGATGCACATCAGACGTAAGACCTAGCTGTGTACTCTCAAACCCAAATCAACCCCAATCATTCAGATATCAAAATAAAGAAACTTTTAGGTTCTATAAGCTTCCCGTTGATATTCACATTTCTTTTTTTATACCGAGGATCAGCAGTTGGGAAAATATAGGGAATACCTTTTTTATACCCAGGATTACCAGTGGGGAAAATATAGGGAATACCTTTTCTTTAACTTTGTAATCCTGTGCAAAAATGCGGAACTCCTGAGCGGAACCTTTTCAAATAACTAATTTTCAGTTTTGGAAAACAAATACAGTATACTCAGGTACCAAAAGGTAGGACCAAAGTATGCTAACCTTATCATGCAGAAGTGCAATGTACACTTAGTATTTTGCTTTAATTTGAAAAATGCAACTCTGGGCCTTACCTTGTGCTTATCATTGCCACCGGTTTTAATAATTGAGCTTAAGCTGACAAAAAGAGAAAATTATTAAAATTGTTTATGTACCCAAAACTCAGTTGAATTCAGTTCTTCCACAAGATTGCTCCGAGTGACTTTTCTCCCGGTTTAAATTGTAGTACTCATAAACCTTTCTTCTAATACTCACTTTGCAGATATGGTCGTGATCTCTATAAGTAACCGCGGTGACCCAGTCGTTAGCGTGCAAGACTCAAGGCCGAAAGGATGCGGGTTCGAATCCGCCATTGGGTCAGCCCGTGGTGTGTCCTTGGGCAAGGCACTTCACTCCAGTTGCCTTGGCGCTAAATAACCTCCTCGCTGTGCCGTAAAACACTAAACCAAACCAAACCATCTACGTTCTAATTGAGTTCTAATGTAGTATATCTTGTGTACTAATAACTACAAAACTCACTCCTTGAGACACTTAAGGCATTTTAATGCAAATCCAGTCTATATCTGAATCGGTCGTTCAATGCAATATTATGAAAGATGATTTCTTCCTAGCCTTCCTGTAACAACATAATCAGAAATGTTCGTTGAAAGACTCTTTTCGTGGGGACAAGCTTTCTTGGATGTAAGCTTGATCACGTGACTCAAAACAATAAATTTAAGCTTCGTGTGGGTTTTAATTTTGTTGAATTCTAGAATTCACGAAATAAAAAAAAGAATACATTACATCCCAAACGAATTTTCTAATTCTACAGTAACGAAAAAATTCGTAATTTTTTCTTGCCTTCGACTACATTATCCTACCATGCTAGTTTGAGGTTCTGCTATAATAAAATCTATTCTAAACAGACCAGTCCATGTTTTTTTTTAAATTTATAAGTAGATCACGAATTTCACACGTAGAATCAGAGATAAAATCGACTAACGTATCAGAAGAATGCACATGGGATACTTGTGTGCATTTAAAATCAAATGCACAAGAACCGTTATTTACAACATTTTAACACAACATTTAACTTGTGGCGATTTATAACAGTCTACATATACATTGTGCATAATTTCTTAGTAACAAACGCTTCATCATTATCATCATCATCACCACCATCACCACCATTATTATCAAATATTTATTTATTTATTTATTTATTTATTTATTTATTTATTTATTTATTTTAGTTTCAACCATTGCAAAAATTCAGAAGATTGGCGAAGTTTTTGGTTGTCCTTTTGCGGGCCTGGAGAATCCATTCCAAACAGTGAGTTAATATGCTGTGTCATAAATTTTATACTGGCGTTTTCATACTCATACAGACAAACACAGTTTTACACGTATGCATGCATACATGTATACCGTCGAAAGAACTATGTACCTCGATGTAGCTTAATTGTTTTGTGGACGACACATAATATTTAAATCTAAGAAATATTCACAAGACGGCCATCTTATTCAAAAGTAAGCATCAGTGGAAAACAAAAACTTTTGAACAACAGCAAATCTTATGGTATGTGTGGATGCATGTACGGATGCATGGATAGATGGATTAATGGATGGACGAACAGATGGTTGAATGGATGAACTGATACGTTTATACATGTATATACGATTATGTGTGTATGTAGGTGGGTACGTACGTACTTATGTATGTATGTATGTATGTATGTATGTATGTATGTATGTATGTATGTATGTATGTATGTATGTATGTATGTATGTATGTATGTATGTATGTATGTATGTATGTATGTATGTATGTATGTAATGATGTATGTATGTATGTAATGATGTATGTATGTATGTATGTATGTATGTATGTATGTATGTATGTATGTATGTATGTATGTATGCATGTATGTACGTATGTATATAAATATATATGTATGTATGTACGTATGTATGTATGCATGTCTGTATGCATGTATGCATGCATGTATGTATGTATGTATGTATGTATGTATGTATGTATGTATGTACGTATGTATGTATGTATGCATGTATGTACGTATGTATATAAATATATATGTATGTATGTACGTATGTATGTATGCATGTATGTATGCATGTATGTATGCATGTATGTATGTATGTATGTATGTATGTATGTATGTATGTATGTATGTATGTATGTATCTACGTACGTACGTACGTACGTACGTATGTATATATGTATGTACGTTCGTATGTATGTATGTACGTACGTATGTATGCATGCATGTATGTATGTACGTACTTACGTACTTATGTATGTATGTATGTATGTATGTATGTATGTATGTATGTATGTATGTATGTATGTATGTATGTATGTATGTATGTATGTATGTATGTATGTATGTATGTATGTATGTCGATTAAACCTTTTTCTCAGTCTTGGGCTTGGATTCCAAGCAGAATAACCATACACTTGTACAAGCGTTCCTACACTGAGTCGAATATAATTATACAGAAACAACATAATCAAAGGAGTTTAGTGTAAATCGTGTCTATCTATCTTTGTTTATTTTAAACCATATTTATTGAAACATTTTGATTTAGAACAATTGTTCAACTCATTATGTTGGGGATGCAGCTAGAAGCTGTAGCTTTGTTATAGTTATCTCCCTTCTTTATGTAGCTTTCAATTTTCACAGGGTAAACAATATCCTGTTGGGCTACGAATCTCTGGATATAATAACAGATGCTGTTAGGCCTGACCAGGAACTGATGTTTGACGTCACTAAGTTCAAAGCCCTGAAAGAAGTAAGGTTTTTCTTATTTTTTACAAAAGACAAGCTGAATAGTGGTGACCGTGCAAGTCTAGGAAGGAACAAAAAAAAAAGTCGCAAAATATGAAAGTTCAATTCTAACCCTAAGTGTCTACAATAAATGAAAGGAAAAAAAAAAAGATATAATTAAAAGAAAAGAAATTAAGAAAAGAAGAGAATGTAAATAGAAGTGAAAAGTGAGGAAAAGAAAATAAAAATATTGGATGTTTTTGCGGACTTTTTTTATTTCTACTGTACGGTTATTTGCCAATTAATTTAGATTACATTGTTTTGTCCTGACAAAATGTTATGTAAAACGTAGAACAAAATACCTGAAACATCTTTACGACAATAAATGGTGGTGAACATATAATAATAGTATCATGTAATTTCCATTTAGCATGTACATGTCTATTTATTAAGCTCTCTCTCTCTCTCTCTCTCTCTCTCTCTCTCTCTCTCTCTCTCTCTCTCTCTCTCTCTCTCTCTCTCACACACACACACACACACACACATACACACACACTTTAGTGTTCCAGTGACTCTAATTTTCCAATTAATTACCCCAAAGGCATTAAAAGTGCATTTATTTCAGGCCAAAGTTTCACAGGAGGCAAAACGAATTCTTAAAAAGAGACCGAAAGAGAGGACCCCAGAGGAAATCCATTATGTATGTCTAATTTCCAGTTTACTAAGATCAATTGACAAGTTCTGAACTAGTCAATAATAGTTGCATCGGCATAGTTTTCCAGAGCTAGGTCACTTTCTCTAAGTTGAGATTTATTTATTTTATCGTGCAGCATTGATCGATACTAACCTTGAAATCTAAATATACACTTTTTGCACTTACAAATCCACAACTTTAATTGTGGCGTCAAAACTGAGGCTTCATACGCCCTTCAAAAAATTAAGGTTCACATACTAATTGGTGAACACAACAGGTGTATTTATACTCCTGTCAATGGTCAAATGTCCACAAGCACTTGCAATATAAAGAATTGCTCATGGTCTGCCGTAATAGTAGTTTCTTCTGTATATGTTGTACGATCAAAATTATAAGCAAGAAGAGAATACACAAGGGTAGTAGTTATTTGCTTCAACATGGATCTTAATTTCTTTTGAGTAGTATATGAATAGGAATGACTGATGACCGCTTCACAAACTGAAGAGCTTAACATGATGTATATACATATTTTATATTGTAGTAATTGTCTTTTGTAAAAAAAAAAAAAAGAATAATATAATTAAGATAAGTTGATTGTTTGATTTGTGTATGAACTATTTATATACCACGGTGTTTGAATCAATTTTGTATCCTCACGAGTGTTAGTGCCCATTGAAATCAATTTTGTATCCTCACGAGTGTTAGTGCCCATTCAATTTTGTATTCTCACGAGTGTTAGTGCCCATTCAATTTTGTATCCTCACGAGTGTTAGTGTCCATTGAAATCAATTTTGTATCCTCACGAGTGTTAGTGCCCATTGAATCAATTTTGTGTCCTCACGAGTGTTAGTGCCCATTCAATTTTGTATCCTCACGAGTGTTAGTGCCCATTCAATTTTGTATCCTCACGAGTGTTAGTGCCCATTGAAATCAATTTTGTATCCTCACGAGTGTTAGTGCCCATTGAATCAATTTTGTATCCTCACGAGTGTTAGTGCCCATTGAAATCAATTTTGTATCCTCACGAGTGTTAGTGCCCATTGAAATCAATTTTGTATCCTCACGAGTGTTAGTGCCCATTGAAATCAATTTTGTATCCTCACGAGTGTTAGTGCCCATTGAAATCAATTTTGTATCCTCACGAGTGTTAGTGCCCATTGAAATCAATTTTGTATCCTCACGAGTGTTAGTGCCCATTGAAATCAATTTTGTATCCTCACGAGTGTTAGTGCCCATTGAAATCAATTTTGTATCCTCACGAGTGTTAGTGCCCATTGAAATTTAAAATAAAACGTTGAAACTTTGAAAACTTTATTTAAAAAAATACCTCGTCCCTAAGGAACCACAATAATTAACATATCGTTTTGATGTTCCTGTTTTATATGTCTGCCAGTCCATTAGATTTTGAACAGAATTACCAAATATTTTTTGTTCAAATTTGCAGATTCAGATAGCGCTGAGAAACTACAAGTCGATTGCAGAGTACCCGGTTCACATGCAGAAAATGATAGCCCAGAGATCGTGGTATGAAGCGTAAGTATGAAAATGATAGCCCAGAGATCGTGGTATGAAGCGTAAGTATGAAAGTGATAGCCCAGAGTTCGTGGTATGAAGCGTAAGTATGAAAATGGTAGCCCAGAGATCGTGGTATGAAGCGTAAGTATGAAAATGATAGCCCAGAGATTGTGGTATGTATAAATAGCACACATCCTGCACAGTACCCGCAGTCACGTAAAGAATACTAAAAATGTGTTATTTGACGGAAAGAGGGATGCACGCACGCACGCTTGGACAGAAAAGTGAATTCTATATACCTCACGCTTCTCAAAGTATTGGTAAATAATACCAATAATAATAATAATAATAATAATAATAATAATTCTCATTTTATCTGATTTGTTTCGAACACGCAACTGTCGAAACACTGAATGGAGAGGCAGACATTTAATCTCCATACCAAACGAGCTCGCACTGTCCGAAGAGTAATTGTTTTTATTCCGTCATTAATGGAATGTTATCATCATCATCATCATCATCATCACCAACAACAACAATAACAATAACAACTCCGGTTTTCATAGACCCATGTGGGTTCAGCATGTTGGGCGATAAGCCCTAGCGTTTCAAATTCCTTTCGCTGGAAATTTTCAGATTGACCACATCGCCTTTTTGAAAAATCTGAAACTTTGACATTTCATGGGTAAGTCACTTTCCTGCAAACTAAACTCCGCAAATTATTGAGCTATATTGAAATAATTGCAAATGTGGTCAGCCTAATATTGTACCTTGAATAAAACAAGACTTAGACTGGAGATGGACTTGGATCCTCGGGATAAAAAAAAATCCGTAGCTTGTGATCACAGATGCATAAAATGTTCCGATCTATGCACTTTTCTCTCATAAAATATTCCTACAGTGTTCAAACTTTTGCTGGAGTGAAAATTATGATTTTTTCGAAGAAGTATTGTACTCAGAACCCTTATGAGTTACACACCTGATCATGTATTTATGTATTTATCACCATTTATGATGTTCTGCTAGGTACCGTCGGTACTCGCTTATATGTACAGTTTGCAGTTGGACTCGACTTATAAGCGAGTATATACGGTACTTTATACTGATGAATATGTTCAAACAACTGTTGGCAACTACCCATGGACTTTTTGGGAAAATACGTTTGATCTCTGAAATGGCATATACATATAGGTTTTCACAATAATTTTCATGATCTAGAATCTTCCTGTGTGTGTGTGTGTGTGTGTGTGTGTGTTGTGGGGGGAGGGGTGTTGAAAAAAAAGGAACACTATACTGTGGAAATAAATAACGATTTTATCGGCATGAAAGTGCATACAATCTGCCAAAGTGAGAAATAAATATACAGGTATATTTCCTTTCTTGTTCGAAAATAATAACTCTGCCACATACGGATTTTCCCCCTTCTTTCACAAATTTATGCAACATATAAACTCCTAAAGCAGGCCGAACTTTTCTTTTCCAGTCGATTTATTATTTATTATTTAATATGAGTCTGTGCTCACAGAACCTCTGCGTAATATTTGATCCCAGACTTAGAATTACAGTCTAAATTCTAAAGATGGTATGTAGTAAATAAAGTTGTTTGTATGTTAGACATTTGAATCTTTCAGACCAGAAAAAGCCAGTTTTGAAAATCTTGACATTTCGAATAGTCTGACTGGTTTCATATGTCTGACTGGTTTCCTATGTCTGACTGGTTTCCTATGTCAGGGTATTGATAGATACAAATTTAAAGATGATTTTGTGACCATCACCCTAGTGACTCTTCCTTTTGGCAAACTGTGCTATTATTAAAGTTGTTTTTCTTATTTCTTTTAGTATTCTGTGCAACTCTCTCTCTCTCTCTCTCTCTCTCTCTCTCTCTCTCTCTCTCTCTCTCTCTCTCTCTCTCTCTCTCTCAGACTTACATCTTATAAAGTTATTAATCCAAAAATCTGAACTTAAGCAATCGATTGCATGTTTTAGGCCTGGTGGTAGGCTTAATATTGTTAGAACAGCTGTGTCGTCGATATTAAACGCATCGATCACGGATGTGAGTGCAGTGATTTTGTTAATAACAGACCCGTCTTAATCATTAACGAGGTCAGTGAATTAAGTTAGCAGAAAAGCTCGTGGACCTTTATTAAAAACTTCCGTCACACCATAGAAAGAAGAAGAAATATAATTAAATTTACTGTTTTAAATCAACCACAACTCTATTAGGACGGCGTAACATCAATTTCTTTGACGGGTATACAAACTCACTTGACATTTGACGGAGCAATGAAATTGAGATCGCTCTTGTTGCCGCTGACGTGTTGATTAACCCCCTTGTCTACCAAACTTTGGTCCAAAGCTCACATTTTGACTCGTGTCCAACCATTAATTATCAAAGGAAGTCTATGTTTTGACATTAACACAACTGTCATAGATTATTATCTCAAAGCTAACTTTTACGGTAACACACGAGTATAAATGTAGAATTCGTTTCAGTGTCTTTGGTGAACACAAAAACAGTAGATGAATTAGCACTATAAGAATTTCATCCAAAGTTTGCTTACAAGAACAAAAATAATCTGAAAGCAATTAAGGTAAGAAACAGCCAACCAAATCAAACGTTCAATACCTCAAGCAACAAGTAATTCAAAATAAATTACTTTAAAACACAAAGAAAAGAATCCTCATAATGATTATGCAATATTAATGCAGTAGAGAGAGAGAGAGAGAGAGAGAGAGAGAGAGAGAGAGAGAGAGAGAGAGAGAGAGAGAGAGAGAGAGAGAGATTTACCCATTGAATTCACATGAAACATGTTTAATTACTCTGTCCCTTTTAAATTCTTCTTATCATCTGATTTTCGTCGATGAACGAATAGTAACATTCAAAATGACTTGCAAAACGTTTCGTGCCTTAAAAGTTGTGTAGTATTTTGGTATAAAGGAAAAGCAAGGCTATTATTGTCATAATACGCACAACGATAACATTTACGACCATCCGTCCTCGTATTTATTTAATTACGTCTGTAATTCTTTATCTTTAGAGTTTTGTCACGGTAACGTAAAAGTCCAATTTTAAAAGCGGTAATACAATATCTGCTATTATTACTTTGCAGTCTCTTTTCCTGGCTGTAATCCCCAGTCTAAGATGAATATTCCCTCCTCCGGTCTAGAACATAATAGCACAGTCCCAATCTGCTTCCTTAATCACTTCCCTAATTAGGAATGTCTACCTTCTTTTCCTTGAACTTCGTGTAACATGAAACGTGTCTCTGGGCGCTCAAGATTTTCGCTAATTCAATCAAATCCATTTCTGTATTGCATTTGACTATTTTCCCCCAGTCCTTCCGTTTATTTACAATTATCGGTGTCCCCGTACGTCATTTTGTTGTTTTTTGTACACAACCTAGTTAAGCGGTGTTTCCATAATTTACAATTTTCTTTCAGCATACCACAAGAAGTTAGCAGATGCGACCATCAAAATGCTTTTCGGCACACCCACCCCACCCATCTGGCGTGTGATAAATATACTCGCATGGACGGATGTGGTCAGATGAGGTGTGACCTAGCTGACAGCCGCCGTTTCTATAGAAGCAGAAGAAGCACTTCCCGGTGAAATGAGGTCGCTAGAGTGTCGATCATGGGAGGGATCAGTGGCACTTCCCGGTTCAAGGAAGTCGCCAACACACCGATCCCACGAGGGATCAAGGGCACTTTCCGGTGTAAGGAAGTTGCCAGCACGCCGATTTAGGGAGGAATCAAGGACAGTTTCCTGTGTAAGGAAGTCACCGCCACCACCGAGCATGTTCCGCCTTTCCTTCTTAAGGAAAGCGCGGTCTTCTCCTTGCACGTCAAAGGGGTCGACATCATCGATCCAGTCAAGTTCTTTGGATAGGGAATTCTCGCAACGATCTTCGTCGCCTAACCGGTAATTAATTGGCGACCTGTCATAGGGCACTGGACACCAGGCACCGGGTCCAGTCACCGGATACGGATACCGGTCGTTGGGCATCTGTCACCGGTCACCGGACACGGGGTCTAAACACCGTGCACCGGGAACGAGTCACAAGACAAGACAACAAATACCGGGGATCAAGCAGCTCAATCTAAGGAAGGGGACCTGGTCAACACCCTCCTTTCTTTATGTTTCCGTTCAATCCCTACGGGGCAAGGAGAATTATTAAGTGAGTCTGCAATGTCTCACTTTTTCCTCTCATGGTTCCATAGATGATTTCCCATGGCTCCATTGCTTGGCGGACAGGGCAGGCGGTAGACCCTTCCAGTTATCTCCTTCGGCTTCGTTCTCGAAGGAAAATGAGCGTGAACGCCGCTCATCTCCTTCTACATCAAGAGATGATTGCCAATCAACGTATTCAAGGAGAAAGAATGAAATAGATAGTTCTGTCTCGCCGCGTCTGCGGAGACTGGGCAATGCACTATGAATTCCTGTGGACTCGAATGAGTTCGATGAAGCCCAGATCGCGTCGACATGTTCTCGTCATCTGGTATCCCATCTTTCACCCTGCGGCCCCTTGTTTAAGCGGCTAGTTACAGGGTGCATGCACCTGCTTGGCCACTTAAACCTCTCGAACTGGATTCGGGAGCGCCCTGTGTAGGGATTACGACGGTGATCTGGGCCCGCATCCCAATAAAAGTCGCTCGAAGATATGGAACGTAAGGCTCGAAGCTTAATTACCATAGCTTGACGTGCCGATAAAAATTCAATGGGGGGGGGGGATTTCGCCTTATCATCGATCTTTCCCCATTAAACAAGTTTATTCGAGAGGAGCGCTCAATGATAGAGATGTCAGTCTTAATCACGAAGTCCATAAAGGCGAACCACTAAGCAATCTCCATAGACCTTACGGATTCTTACCTATACATCACCATCTTCCCGTCCCACAGGAATTTCCCGTGGTTCTGTTTGGGGAAGGAGGTATTTCAATTTCGGGCTCTTCCCTTCGGCCCGCTTTCTCACGTAGAACATTTACCATGGTGATAGGAGTAATTGCAGTTCACTTAGATCGTTGGCGTGTCCATAATCCAGACTGGATGGTACACGCTGTTCTCACGGGTTTCTTAGTGATATACCTGTCTCTGAGGGAAACCAATGACTCGTCTGAGGTTAAATACCCAACCAAGAGAAGTCAGATCTGATTCCTTCTCAGAATTTCACTGAAGTGAGGATAAATGTCCTCACAAATCAATAGACAGTTCGTGTTCCCCAACACAGGATCATACATATACGGATCTAATTCTCCAAGGAAGGCTGTATATGAGACCTGTCCAGTTTCTGATGCTGGCATACTGGAAACCGCAGAGGACTCCCTTTCATCTCGGATTCCATTGGGATCCAAATTTCGTCACCACCTCAGGTTCTGGCTGGTGGCCCGATACATGCCCCAGAACCTCACAGATAGGGCGTAGTCTTTCAGGACTTGTGGTTGCGGAAGGAATCTTTACTGCAAATCAACAGTCTAGACATGCGGGCAGTTTTTCTAGGACAAGAGACGTACGTCAACATCATAAGACACAGCTATGTTATGATCGTAACATACCTCGAACGGCAAAAAGGCACTTATGACCCTTCCTTTTGCTTGGAAGTCTGGAATCTCCGTCGATAGACGGCTTCGGAAGAGTACACCCTCAGAGTCTGCCACATTCCAGGCAAGATGGATATCTTGGCTGACAGCCAGTCCAGGAAGGGAAGTGCTGTCCTCACAAAATAATCTCTGCACCAGTTGGTAGCAGTGAGTCTCTGTCCGTAGTGGGGAAGGCTAGCGGTGGATTTGTTTGCAACGAGCCTGAACAACAAATTACCACTTTATTTTTCTTCTGTTTCAGAATAGATTGCATGGGCTGTGCACGCATCCAGTTTGAAGTGGGATCGACTGTATGCCTACGTCTTCCCACCTTTCAAAATAATCCCTCAAGTTCTTCTTCACAGTAAGAACTTTTACGTCCCGGCTCATCCTGATAGCCCCTAACGGCACAAACTGTTGTAGTTTCACGATCTCCTCGACGTGCTGGTGGATGCCCCAGGGAGTCTGTACAACAATCCACAGATGTTCCACCTTCACGCTTGGTTCGCATCAAACGATCCATCCGCCAAGATCAGGTTTCGAGCAGGGTTGCAGACTGCATCGCTCAGGCTAGAAATCAGTCGAGCTCCAAGGTTTAAGACACGAAGTGGAGAGTATTTTGTATTTGGTGCAGTATGCAGCGTATTGATCCGATCTGCCCCTCTTTGATCGCACTTGCAAATTTCTTTTTCTTTTCGAAGAAAAGAATTGCTCAAGTTTCCACCATTAAGGGCTATAGGGACGCCCTCTACAATACCCTTAAGTTCTCTATGGGCTCCACCATAGGATCGGAACCTCATCTATCATTACTGATTATGCATTTTAAGCTCTATATAGCAGTCTCTCGCACCTTAATGCCTATGTGGAATTTTTCATGTATTCTTTGGACGTTATCTAAGCTACCTTATGAACCTCTGATTGAGGCTTCTTTTGAGAACCTTACCATAAAGACGGTCTTCCTTCTTTTTGTCTTAATTTCAGTGGTAACTGCGATTCAGTATCTCTTTTTTGTAAGCCTGTCTTTCTGGCTAAGAATCAGCTACCTTCGGTAGATCCTGAACAAACTGAGACCCTTAGTCTCAGTCGCATCTGTGCTTGAGATGATTAAGATAGACTTCGTTACCCGATTAGGGCCTTACGTTTCTTTTTGGCTAATTACAAAGATAACACAATGGTCAGAAATGTATGTTTTCTCCTTCTCTAAGGTACCTCTGATATCTCTGCATCCACCATTTATAGGTGGATTAGTCGGTCTAACAAAAGAGCTTATCAATCACTCACTGGGAGAGAGTTGTCTTTCATGGGACTTAAAGCCTATGAGGTTAGGACGATTACTGCATATTCGGCCTTTCTTAATCATTCCTATCTGAGGATATGTTGAAAGCAGTCTTTTGGCGGTCTCACTCCACCTTGTCTTTGTTCGTTTTACCTTATTTTGATATCGTACCGAAACGAAGACATCTTTGCAGCCCGACTGTGTCAGTTAATCAAGTTGTCAACAAGCCACCCTCCAGTCAGGAAAAGAATTAGAAAGTGTTATGACCATGTTTAATATAGATCGTAGAGTGGGTCTAAGTTACTATAACCACGATTTATTTCACAATATTCTTTCACGAAAGGCACGCTTTAAAAAATGAGCAAAACGGTATGTAGATATATTTTATTTTATTTTGTCAGCCAATGTAGTACTATGCAAACAATATCATATCGTCAATGTAATTTCTACTTTTCTATTTCTGCACTGATATTTTCGAATTCTTTCCAGTTTCGAGCCCAAACGAGTGATTCTTCGAGAGGGACAGGTGCCTTTGTGCTTCTACTTTATTCTGTCTGGTTCGGGTGCGTATTTATAACACTTTAGGTTTACTGTGTCGTATATTTCTTTCTCTTTTTGCTTAGGCTATTTGTTCTTATTTACAATATGTTTCACATGTACACTCTGAGATTTCGTATTTACCACGGGAAAAAATGCTGATTTTCAAACACTGAAGATTTCCATTTTGCTTAAATATTACAAATAACATGCATTCTTTATTTAAATTTACAGCCTATCGTTCTTTCAAACATTCACTCTTTGATTGATTAATTGATTGATTGATTGATTGATTGATTGATTGATTGATTGATTGATTGATTCATTCATTCATTCATTCATTCATTCATTCATTCATTCATTCGTTCGTTCGTTCGTTCATTCATTCATTCAGCTGTGGTGTCCCGGATGGAGGGTAATCATGTGAAGACGGTGATGTTCCTGAACAGAGGAGACAGCTTTGGGGACGTTGCCATTATGAATCACTCCCGTCGAGAAACCACCGTCATTTCCCGAGAAAGAATAGAACTTCTCTGCATGGCGGACACGGTGATGATTAAGCTTCGTTATAACTCACTGAAATTCAATTAGTATCTTTACTGAGAATATGCACCGTTTCATTTTACCGCTGAACATAGAGCGGAGGAGCTGCCAAAAACATCAATATATGAAGACAGCGAGGGCAAGAATATTAAGACCATCAGCTATGGCGACAACAACAACGACAAAATGAAGCAATATCATCTACTTAAATAGATGTAATAGCGGCAGAATAAAAGATTTAACAACCAAATATTATTGGCGCATTTATTCATTTATTTTTGCATGTTCCAAACAGTTTTCACTGAACATAAAGTTTAACTGGAATTAATGGACGAGGACACGGAAGTATATAGCAACATTATATTTTGACTATTAAGAGCTTTTCTGTTAAAAATCATTTCTGTACTAATGTATTAGTTGTAAAACAGGCGTATACTATAATGCATTCTTAAAGATCCATACCACATTGCTTTAATCTCTCAATAGAAAAAGGTGAGTCATTCACCAAAGCAGATGCTATCGACAGAATAGTACACATCTGACACTCAGAATGCTTCTAATATGTTCACAAATTTTCACTAAGCTGACATTGATTGATTATACAGTAAAACTGTATTCATTATTTCTTTCAGGATTTCATCGATACTTTTATGTCTGGAGGTATACGAGATCCAAACGATCCATTTTTGAGGTAATACAGACAGACAAACAATCATCCATCCAACTCTTACACAAGAGAGAGAGAGAGAGAGAGAGAGAGAGAGAGAGAGAGAGAGAGAGAGAGAGAGAGAGAGAAATTAACTTTTAAACCGTGACATGTAAATCTGTACTCACTTTATATACGATTATGTTGTACATTACTGGCCTTAATAGAAGTTTAAGCAGGAAAATCCTCAATATATTTTAATAGATTAATGTGCAATTATATAAGTTGGGCATCAGTGACAAAGATTTATTGTTATTATTATTTCACGTGAGAATATAGGCCTATCTACAGCTGGTCCGAAAACGGTATACTCTTGCGGAGGTTACTGACCGCTTCACTGACTCTACAGTTAACAATCATTTCAAGAGCAGCCTTTAAGAACTAAATCCGTTGTACAAGTGTCATATGGCAATTTGCATACTAAATAGGATGATGATGATGATGATGATATATATATATATATATATATATTGTTACGACTCTATGGTCTAAGAAAAATGTAACAGAAAGAAAGTGAAACCAACAAATCAAGTAAAAATCAACAAGCAATTTATTACTAGATAATTAAAATGAAAAATCAAAAAGTCACTTACAGTAATGTGTTTTGAAATCCTAATAATCCAATAAGAATGATTGTTCTAATCACAAGTCCTAAATATATAATGTTCCGAATTCACGGCTGTGTCCTTGAATGTTATGATGTGCTAATGGTCTCCAAAGTCCCGATGTACTAGAAATCTTGATGTGCTGATGTCAAAATGAAGTATTCCAAAATCTCTGAATAAGTTCACTTAAATTCCAAAATCATCAATTAAAAATCCAAAATCCAAAAGTTTATGAGCACTGTTATAATCCAATGAATATTTAAAATAATTCCTCTCTTAGAATTTGGAATGAATTTTCACAACTGTAATAGCTCTTTACAAGACTAATGGT